>JAKRKW010000411.1:0-28695 GCA_023566125.1 Zingel zingel
AAAAAATGCAAAAAAAAATGCAAAAAAAATGCAAAAAAATGTAAAAAAAAATGCAAAAAAAATGCAAAAAAAAATGCAAAAAAAAATGCAAAAAAAATGCAAAAAATAATGCAAAAAAATGCAAAAAAAATGCAAAAAAAAAAAATGCAAAAAAATGCAAAAAAAAATGCAAAAAAATGCAAAAAAAATGCAAAAAAATGCAAAAAAAATGCCAAAAAAATGTAAAAAAAAATGCAAAAAAATGCAAAAAAAAATGCAAAAAAATGCAAAAAAATGCAAAAAAAATGCAAAAAAAATGCAAAAAAAAAATGCAAAAAAAATGCAAAAAAAAATGTAAAAAAAAAATGCAAAAAAAATGCAAAAAAATGCAAAAAAAATGCAAAAAAAATGCAAAAAAATGCAAAAAAAAATTCAAAAAAAATGCAAAAAAAAAATGCAAAAAAAAATGCAAAAAAAAATGCAAAAAAAATGCAAAAAAAATGCAAAAAAAATGCAAAAAAATGCAAAAAAAAATGCCAAAAAAATGCAAAAAAATGCAAAAAAATAATGCAAAAAAATGCAAAAAAAATGCAAAAAAAATTGCAAAAAAAATGCAAAAAAATGCAAAAAAAAATGCAAAAAAAATGCAAAAAAATGCAAAAAAAAATGCAAAAAAATGCAAAAAAAATGCAAAAAAAATGCAAAAAAAATGCAAAAAATGCAAAAAAAATGCAAAAAAAATGCAAAAAAAAATGCAAAAAAATGCAAAAAAAATGCAAAAAAAATGTAAAAAAAAAAATGCAAAAAAATGCAAAAAAAATGTAAAAAAAAAATGCAAAAAAAATGCAAAAAAAATGCAAAAAAAAATGCAAAAAAAATGCAAAAAAATGCAAAAAAAAAATGCAAAAAAATGCAAAAAAAATGCAAAAAAAATGCAAAAAAAAATGCAAAAAAATGCAAAAAAAAATGCAAAAAATGCAAAAAAAAATGCAAAAAAATGCAAAAAAAATGCAAAAAAAATGTAAAAAAAAAAATGCAAAAAAAATGCAAAAAAAATGCAAAAAAATACAAAAAAATGCAAAAAAATGTAAAAAAAAATGCAAAAAAATGCAAAAAAATGCAAAAAATGCAAAAAAAAATGCAAAAAAAATGCAAAAAAATGCAAAAAAAATGCAAAAAAAATGCAAAAAAAAATGCAAAAAAAATGCAAAAAAAATGCCAAAAAAATGTAAAAAAAAATGCAAAAAAATGCAAAAAAAATGCAAAAAAATGCAAAAAAAAATGCAAAAAAAATGCAAAAAAAATGCCAAAAAAATGTAAAAAAAAATGCAAAAAAAAATGCAAAAAAAATGCCAAAAAAATGTAAAAAAAATGCAAAAAAAATGCAAAAAAAAATGCAAAAAAATGCAAAAAAATGTAAAAAAAAATGCAAAAAAATGCAAAAAAAATGCAAAAAAAATGCAAAAAAAATGCAAAAAATAATGCAAAAAAAAATGCAGAAAAAATGCCAAAAAAATGCAAAAAAATGCAAAAAATAATGCAAAAAATGCAAAAAAATGCAAAAAAAATGCAAAAAAAAATGCAAAAAAATGCAAAAAAAAATGCAAAAAAATGCAAAAAAAAATGCAAAAAAATGCAAAAAAAATGCAAAAAAAATGCAAAAAATAATGCAAAAAAAATGCAAAAAAAAATGCAAAAAAATGCAAAAAAAAAATGCAAAAAAATGCAAAAAAAAATGCAAAAAAATGCAAAAAAATGCAAAAAAATGCAAAAAATATGCAAAAAAAATGCAAAAAAAAATGCAAAAAAAATGCAAAAAAAAAGCCAAAAAAATGTAAAAAAAAAATGCAAAAAAATGCAAAAAAAAATGCAAAAAAATGCAAAAAAATGTAAAAAAAAATGCAAAAAAAATGCAAAAAAAATGCAAAAAAAAAATGCAAAAAAAAATGCAAAAATAATGCAAAAAAATGCAAAAAAAATGCAAAAAATAATGCAAAAAAATGCAAAAAAAAATGCAAAAAAATGCAAAAAAAATGCAAAAAAAATGTAAAAAAAATGCAAAAAAATGCAAAAAAAAATGCAAAAAAATGCAAAAAAATGTAAAAAAAAATGCAAAAAAAATGCAAAAAAAAATGCAAAAAAAATGCAAAAAAAATGCAAAAAATAATGCAAAAAAATGCAAAAAAAAATGCAAAAAAAATGCAAAAAAATGCAAAAAAAAATGCAAAAAATGCAAAAAAATGCAAAAAAATGCAAAAAAAATGCCAAAAAAATGTAAAAAAAAATGCAAAAAATGCAAAAAAAAATGCAAAAAATGCAAAAAAAATGTAAAAAAAAATGCAAAAAAATGCCAAAAAAATGTAAAAAAAAATGCAAAAAAAATGCAAAAAAAATGCAAAAAAAAAATGCAAAAAAAATGCAAAAAAAAATGTAAAAAAAAAATGCAAAAAAATGCAAAAAAAATGCAAAAAAAATGCAAAAAAAAAATGCAAAAAAATGCAAAAAAAATGCAAAAAAAAATGCAAAAAAAATGCAAAAAAAATGCAAAAAAATGCAAAAAAAATGCAAAAAAAAATGCAAAAAAATGCAAAAAAAATGCAAAAAAAAATGCAAAAAAATGCAAAAAAATGCAAAAAAAATGCAAAAAAAATGCAAAAAAATGCAAAAAAAAATTCAAAAAAAATGCAAAAAAAATGCAAAAAAAAAATGCAAAAAAATGCAAAAAAAATGCAAAAAAAATTCAAAAAAAAATGCGAAAAAATGCAAAAAAAATGCCAAAAAAATGTAAAAAAAATGCAAAAAATAATGCAAAAAAATGCAAAAAAAAATGCAAAAAAAATGCAAAAAAAATGCAAAAAAATGCAAAAAAAAATGCAAAAAAAATGCAAAAAATAATGCAAAAAAAATGCAAAAAAAATGCCAAAAAAATGCAAAAAAAATGTAAAAAAAAATGCAAAAAAAATGCAAAAAAAATGCAAAAAAAAATGCAAAAAAAATGCAAAAAAAATGCAAAAAAAAATGCAAAAAAATGCAAAAAAAATGCAAAAAAAATGCAAAAAAAAATGCAAAAAAATGCAAAAAAAATGCAAAAAAATGCAAAAAAAAATGCAAAAAAAATGCAAAAAAAAATGCAAAAAAATGCAAAAAAAAATGCAAAAAAATGCAAAAAATAATGCAAAAAAAATGCCAAAAAAATGTAAAAAAAAATGCAAAAAAAATGCAAAAAAATGCAAAAAAAAATGCAAAAAAATGCAAAAAAAAATGCAAAAAAAATGCAAAAAATAATGCAAAAAAAAGAAAAAAAAATGCCAAAAAAATGCAAAAAAAATGTAAAAAAAAATGCAAAAAAATGCAAAAAAAATGCAAAAAAAAATGCAAAAAAAATGCAAAAAAAATGCAAAAAAAAATGCAAAAAAATGCAAAAAAAATGCAAAAAAAATGCAAAAAAAAATGCAAAAAAATGCAAAAAAAATGCAAAAAAATGCAAAAAAAATGCAAAAAAATGCAAAAAAATGCAAAAAAAATGTAAAAAAAAATGCAAAAAAAAATGCAAAAAAAATGCAAAAAAAATGCAAAAAAAAATGCAAAAAAAAATGCAAAAAAATGCAAAAAAAATGCAAAAAAAATGCAAAAAAAAATGCAAAAAAATGCAAAAAAATGCAAAAAATGCAAAAAAAAATGCAAAAAAATGCAAAAAAAATGCCAAAAAAATGTAAAAAAAAATGCAAAAAAAATGCAAAAAAAATGCCAAAAAAATGTAAAAAAAAATGCAAAAAAATGCAAAAAAAAATGCAAAAAAATGCAAAAAAATGTAAAAAAAAATGCAAAAAAAATGCAAAAAAAATGCAAAAAAAATGCAAAAAAAATGCAAAAAATAATGCAAAAAAAATGCAGAAAAAATGCCAAAAAAATGCAAAAAAATGCAAAAAATAATGCAAAAAAATGCAAAAAAAATGCAAAAAAAATGCAAAAAAAAATGCAAAAAAATGCAAAAAAAAATGCAAAAAAATGCAAAAAAAAATGCAAAAAAATGCAAAAAAAAATGCAAAAAAAATGCAAAAAATAATGCAAAAAAAAGAAAAAAAAATGCCAAAAAAATGCAAAAAAAATGTAAAAAAAAATGCAAAAAAATGCAAAAAAAATGCAAAAAAAAATGCAAAAAAAATGCAAAAAAAATGCAAAAAAAAATGCAAAAAAATGCAAAAAAAATGCAAAAAAAATGCAAAAAAAAATGCAAAAAAATGCAAAAAAAATGCAAAAAAATGCAAAAAAAATGCAAAAAAATGCAAAAAAATGCAAAAAAAATGTAAAAAAAAAAATGCAAAAAAAATGCAAAAAAAAATGCAAAAAAATACAAAAAAATGCCAAAAAAATGTAAAAAAAAATGCAAAAAAATGCAAAAAGAATGCAAAAAAATGCAAAAAAAATGCAAAAAAAATGCAAAAAAATGCAAAAAAAATGCAAAAAAAATGCAAAAAAAATGCAAAAAAATGCAAAAAAAATGCCAAAAAAATGTAAAAAAAAATGCAAAAAAATGCAAAAAAAATGCAAAAAAATGCAAAAAAAAATGCAAAAAAATGCAAAAAAAATGCCAAAAAAATGTAAAAAAAATGCAAAAAAATGCAAAAAAAAATGCAAAAAAATGCAAAAAAATGTAAAAAAAAATGCCAAAAAAATGCAAAAAAAATGCAAAAAAAATGCAAAAAAAATGCAAAAAATAATGCAAAAAAAAAATGCAGAAAAAATGCCAAAAAAATGCAAAAAAATGCAAAAAATAATGCAAAAAATGCAAAAAAAATGCAAAAAAAATGCAAAAAAAAATGCAAAAAAATGCAAAAAAAAATGCAAAAAAATGCAAAAAAAATGCAAAAAAATGCAAAAAAAATGCCAAAAAAATGCAAAAAATAATGCAAAAAAAATGCAAAAAAAAATGCAAAAAAATGCAAAAAAAAATGCAAAAAAATGCAAAAAAAAATGCAAAAAAATGCAAAAAAATGCAAAAAAATGCAAAAAATAATGCAAAAAAATGCAAAAAAAAATGCAAAAAAAATGCAAAAAAAAAGCCAAAAAAATGTAAAAAAAAATGCAAAAAAATGCAAAAAAAAATGCAAAAAAATGCAAAAAAATGTAAAAAAAAATGCAAAAAAAATGCAAAAAAAATGCAAAAAAAAAATGCAAAAAAAATGCAAAAAATAATGCAAAAAAATGCAAAAAAAATGCAAAAAATAATGCAAAAAAATGCAAAAAAAAATGCAAAAAAATGCAAAAAAAATGCAAAAAAAATGTAAAAAAAAATGCAAAAAAATGCAAAAAAAAATGCAAAAAAATGCAAAAAAATGTAAAAAAAAATGCAAAAAAAATGCAAAAAAAATGCAAAAAAAAATGCAAAAAAAATGCAAAAAATAATGCAAAAAAATGCAAAAAAAATGCAAAAAAAAAATGCAAAAAAATGCAAAAAAAAATGCAAAAAAATGCAAAAAAAATGCAAAAAAATGCAAAAAAAATGCCAAAAAAATGTAAAAAAAAATGCAAAAAAATGCAAAAAAAAATGCAAAAAAATGCAAAAAAATGCAAAAAAAATGCAAAAAAAATGCAAAAAAAAAATGCAAAAAAAATGCAAAAAAAAATGTAAAAAAAAAATGCAAAAAAATGCAAAAAAATGCAAAAAAAATGCAAAAAAAATGCAAAAAAATGCAAAAAAAAATTCAAAAAAAATGCAAAAAAAATGCAAAAAAAAAATGCAAAAAATGCAAAAAAAATGCAAAAAAAATTCAAAAAAAAATGCGAAAAAATGCAAAAAAAATGCCAAAAAAATGTAAAAAAAATGCAAAAAATAATGCAAAAAAATGCAAAAAAAAATGCAAAAAAAATGCAAAAAATAATGCAAAAAAAAGAAAAAAAAATGCCAAAAAAATGCAAAAAAAATGTAAAAAAAAATGCAAAAAAATGAAAAAAAAATGCAAAAAAAAATGCAAAAAAAATGCAAAAAAAATGCAAAAAAAAATGCAAAAAAATGCAAAAAAAATGCAAAAAAAATGCAAAAAAAAATGCAAAAAAATGCAAAAAAAATGCAAAAAAATGCAAAAAAAATGCAAAAAAATGCAAAAAAATGCAAAAAAAATGTAAAAAAAAAAATGCAAAAAAAATGCAAAAAAAAATGCAAAAAAATACAAAAAAATGCCAAAAAAATGTAAAAAAAAATGCAAAAAAATGCAAAAAGAATGCAAAAAAATGCAAAAAAAATGCAAAAAAAATGCAAAAAAATGCAAAAAAAATGCAAAAAAAATGCAAAAAAAATGCAAAAAAATGCAAAAAAAATGCAAAAAAATGCAAAAAAAATGCCAAAAAAATGTAAAAAAAAATGCAAAAAAATGCAAAAAAAAATGCAAAAAAATGCAAAAAAATGTAAAAAAAAATGCAAAAAAATGCCAAAAAAATGTAAAAAAAAATGCAAAAAAAATGCAAAAAAAATGCAAAAAAAAAATGCAAAAAAATGCAAAAAAAAATGTAAAAAAAAAATGCAAAAAAATGCAAAAAAATGCAAAAAAAATGCAAAAAAAATGCAAAAAAAAAATGCAAAAAAATGCAAAAAAAATGCAAAAAAAAATGCAAAAAAAATGCCAAAAAAATGCCAAAAAAATGCAAAAAAAATGTAAAAAAAAATGCAAAAAAAATGCAAAAAAAATGCAAAAAAATGCAAAAAAAAATGCAAAAAAAATGCAAAAAAAATGTAAAAAAAATGCAAAAAAAATGCAAAAAAAATGCAAAAAAAAATGCAAAAAAAATGCAAAAAAAAATGCAAAAAAAATGCAAAAAAAATGCAAAAAAAAATGCAAAAAAAAATGCAAAAAAATGCAAAAAAAATGCAAAAAAAATGCAAAAAAAAATGCAAAAAAATGCAAAAAAATGCAAAAAATGCAAAAAAAAATGCAAAAAAATGCAAAAAAAATGCCAAAAAAATGTAAAAAAAATGCAAAAAAAATGCAAAAAAAATGCCAAAAAAATGTAAAAAAAAATGCAAAAAAATGCAAAAAAAAATGCAAAAAAATGCAAAAAAATGTAAAAAAAAATGCAAAAAAATGCAAAAAAAAATGCAAAAAAATGCAAAAAAATGCAAAAAAATGCAAAAAATAATGCAAAAAAATGCAAAAAAAAATGCAAAAAAAATGCAAAAAAAAAGCCAAAAAAATGTAAAAAAAAATGCAAAAAAATGCAAAAAAAAATGCAAAAAAATGCAAAAAAATGTAAAAAAAAATGCAAAAAAAATGCAAAAAAAATGCAAAAAAAAAATGCAAAAAAAATGCAAAAAATAATGCAAAAAAATGCAAAAAAAATGCAAAAAATAATGCAAAAAAATGCAAAAAAAAATGCAAAAAAATGCAAAAAAAATGCAAAAAAAATGTAAAAAAAAATGCAAAAAAATGCAAAAAAAAATGCAAAAAAATGCAAAAAAATGTAAAAAAAAATGCAAAAAAAATGCAAAAAAAATGCAAAAAAAAATGCAAAAAAAATGCAAAAAATAATGCAAAAAAATGCAAAAAAAATGCAAAAAAAAAAATGCAAAAAAATGCAAAAAAAAATGCAAAAAAATGCAAAAAAAATGCAAAAAAATGCAAAAAAAATGCCAAAAAAATGTAAAAAAAAATGCAAAAAAATGCAAAAAAAAATGCAAAAAAATGCAAAAAAATGCAAAAAAAATGCAAAAAAAATGCAAAAAAAAAATGCAAAAAAAATGCAAAAAAAAATGTAAAAAAAAAATGCAAAAAAATGCAAAAAAATGCAAAAAAAATGCAAAAAAAATGCAAAAAAATGCAAAAAAAAATTCAAAAAAAATGCAAAAAAAATGCAAAAAAAAAATGCAAAAAAATGCAAAAAAAATGCAAAAAAAATTCAAAAAAAAATGCGAAAAAATGCAAAAAAAATGCCAAAAAAATGTAAAAAAAATGCAAAAAATAATGCAAAAAAATGCAAAAAAAAATGCAAAAAAAATGCAAAAAAAATGCAAAAAAATGCAAAAAAAAATGCAAAAAAAATGCAAAAAAAATGCAAAAAAAAATGCAAAAAAATGCAAAAAAAATGCAAAAAAAATGCAAAAAAAAATGCAAAAAAATGCAAAAAAAATGCAAAAAAATGCAAAAAAAAATGCAAAAAAATGCAAAAAAATGCAAAAAAAATGTAAAAAAAAAAATGCAAAAAAAATGCAAAAAAAATGTAAAAAAAAATGCAAAAAAAATGCAAAAAAAATGCAAAAAAAAATGCAAAAAAAATGCAAAAAAAATGCAAAAAAAAATGCAAAAAAATGCAAAAAAAATGCAAAAAAAATGCAAAAAAAAATGCAAAAAAATGCAAAAAAAATGCAAAAAAATGCAAAAAAAAATGCAAAAAAATGCAAAAAAATGCAAAAAAAATGTAAAAAAAAAAATGCAAAAAAAATGCAAAAAAAAATGCAAAAAAATACAAAAAAATGCCAAAAAAATGTAAAAAAAAATGCAAAAAAATGCAAAAAAAATGCAAAAAAATGCAAAAAAAATGCAAAAAAAATGCAAAAAAATGCAAAAAAAATGCAAAAAAAATGCAAAAAAAATGCAAAAAAATGCAAAAAAAATGCCAAAAAAATGTAAAAAAAAATGCAAAAAAATGCAAAAAAAATGCAAAAAAATGCAAAAAAAAATGCAAAAAAATGCAAAAAAAATGCCAAAAAAATGTAAAAAAAATGCAAAAAAAATGCAAAAAAAATGCCAAAAAAATGTAAAAAAAATGCAAAAAAATGCAAAAAAAAATGCAAAAAAATGCAAAAAAATGTAAAAAAAAATGCAAAAAAAATGCAAAAAAAATGCAAAAAAAATGCAAAAAAAATGCAAAAAATAATGCAAAAAAAAATGCAGAAAAAATGCCAAAAAAATGCAAAAAAATGCAAAAAATAATGCAAAAAATGCAAAAAAAATGCAAAAAAAATGCAAAAAAAAATGCAAAAAAATGCAAAAAAAAATGCAAAAAAATGCAAAAAAAAATGCAAAAAAATGCAAAAAAAATGCCAAAAAAATGCAAAAAATAATGCAAAAAAAATGCAAAAAAAAATGCAAAAAAATGCAAAAAAAAATGCAAAAAAATGCAAAAAAAAATGCAAAAAAATGCAAAAAAATGCAAAAAAATGCAAAAAATAATGCAAAAAAATGCAAAAAAAAATGCAAAAAAAATGCAAAAAAAAAGCCAAAAAAATGTAAAAAAAAATGCAAAAAAATGCAAAAAAAAATGCAAAAAAATGCAAAAAAATGTAAAAAAAAATGCAAAAAAAATGCAAAAAAAATGCAAAAAAAAAATGCAAAAAAAATGCAAAAAATAATGCAAAAAAATGCAAAAAAAATGCAAAAAATAATGCAAAAAAATGCAAAAAAAAATGCAAAAAAATGCAAAAAAAATGCAAAAAAAATGTAAAAAAAAATGCAAAAAAATGCAAAAAAAAATGCAAAAAAATGCAAAAAAATGTAAAAAAAAATGCAAAAAAAATGCAAAAAAAATGCAAAAAAAAATGCAAAAAAAATGCAAAAAATAATGCAAAAAAATGCAAAAAAAATGCAAAAAAAATGCAAAAAAATGCAAAAAAAAATGCAAAAAAATGCAAAAAAAATGCAAAAAAATGCAAAAAAAATGCCAAAAAAATGTAAAAAAAAATGCAAAAAAATGCAAAAAAAAATGCAAAAAAATGCAAAAAAATGTAAAAAAAAATGCAAAAAAATGCCAAAAAAATGTAAAAAAAAATGCAAAAAAAATGCAAAAAAAATGCAAAAAAAAAATGCAAAAAAAATGCAAAAAAAAATGTAAAAAAAAAATGCAAAAAAATGCAAAAAAAATGCAAAAAAAATGCAAAAAAAAAATGCAAAAAAATGCAAAAAAAATGCAAAAAAAAATGCAAAAAAAATGCAAAAAAAATGCAAAAAAATGCAAAAAAAATGCAAAAAAAAATGCAAAAAAATGCAAAAAAAATGCAAAAAAAAATGCAAAAAAATGCAAAAAAATGCAAAAAAAATGCAAAAAAAATGCAAAAAAATGCAAAAAAAAATTCAAAAAAAATGCAAAAAAAATGCAAAAAAAAAATGCAAAAAAATGCAAAAAAAATGCAAAAAAAATTCAAAAAAAAATGCGAAAAAATGCAAAAAAAATGCCAAAAAAATGTAAAAAAAATGCAAAAAATAATGCAAAAAAATGCAAAAAAAAATGCAAAAAAAATGCAAAAAAAATGCAAAAAAATGCAAAAAAAAATGCAAAAAAAATGCAAAAAATAATGCAAAAAAAATGCAAAAAAAATGCCAAAAAAATGCAAAAAAAATGTAAAAAAAAATGCAAAAAAAATGCAAAAAAAATGCAAAAAAAAATGCAAAAAAAATGCAAAAAAAATGCAAAAAAAAATGCAAAAAAATGCAAAAAAAATGCAAAAAAAATGCAAAAAAAAATGCAAAAAAATGCAAAAAAAATGCAAAAAAATGCAAAAAAAAATGCAAAAAAAATGCAAAAAAAAATGCAAAAAAATGCAAAAAATAATGCAAAAAAAATGCCAAAAAAATGTAAAAAAAAATGCAAAAAAAATGCAAAAAAATGCAAAAATAATGCAAAAAATAATGCACAAAAAAATGCAAAAAAAAAATGCAAAAAAAATGCAAAAAAAATGCAAAAAAATGCAAAAATAATGCACAAAAAAATGCAAAAAAAAATGCAAAAAAAATGCCAAAAAAATGCAAAAAAAATGTAAAAAAAAATGCAAAAAAAATGCAAAAAAAATGCAAAAAAATGCAAAAAAAAATGCAAAAAAAATGCAAAAAAAATGTAAAAAAAATGCAAAAAAAATGCAAAAAAAATGCAAAAAAAAATGCAAAAAAAATGCAAAAAAAAATGCAAAAAAAATGCAAAAAAAATGCAAAAAAAAATGCAAAAAAAAATGCAAAAAAATGCAAAAAAAATGCAAAAAAAATGCAAAAAAAAATGCAAAAAAATGCAAAAAAATGCAAAAAAATGCAAAAAAAAATGCAAAAAAATGCAAAAAAAAATGCAAAAAAATGCAAAAAAAAATGCAAAAAAAATGCAAAAAATAATGCAAAAAAAAGAAAAAAAAATGCCAAAAAAATGCAAAAAAAATGTAAAAAAAAATGCAAAAAAAATGCAAAAAAAATGCAAAAAAAATGCAAAAAAAATGCAAAAAATAATGCAAAAAAAAAATGCAGAAAAAATGCCAAAAAAATGCAAAAAAATGCAAAAAATAATGCAAAAAATGCAAAAAAAATGCAAAAAAAATGCAAAAAAAAATGCAAAAAAATGCAAAAAAAAATGCAAAAAAATGCAAAAAAAATGCAAAAAAATGCAAAAAAAATGCCAAAAAAATGCAAAAAATAATGCAAAAAAAATGCAAAAAAAAATGCAAAAAAATGCAAAAAAAAATGCAAAAAAATGCAAAAAAAAATGCAAAAAAATGCAAAAAAATGCAAAAAAATGCAAAAAATAATGCAAAAAAATGCAAAAAAAAATGCAAAAAAAATGCAAAAAAAAAGCCAAAAAAATGTAAAAAAAAATGCAAAAAAAAATGCAAAAAAATGCAAAAAAATGCAAAAAAAATGCAAAAAAAATGCAAAAAAATGCAAAAAAAAATTCAAAAAAAATGCAAAAAAAATGCAAAAAAAAAATGCAAAAAAATGCAAAAAAAATGCAAAAAAAATTCAAAAAAAAATGCGAAAAAATGCAAAAAAAATGCCAAAAAAATGTAAAAAAAAATGCAAAAAATAATGCAAAAAAATGCAAAAAAAAATGCAAAAAAAATGCAAAAAAAATGCAAAAAAATGCAAAAAAAAATGCAAAAAAATGCAAAAAATAATGCAAAAAAAATGCAAAAAAAATGCCAAAAAAATGCAAAAAAAATGTAAAAAAAAATGCAAAAAAAATGCAAAAAAAATGCAAAAAAAAATGCAAAAAAAATGCAAAAAAAATGCAAAAAAAAATGCAAAAAAATGCAAAAAAAATGCAAAAAAAATGCAAAAAAAAATGCAAAAAAATGCAAAAAAAATGCAAAAAAATGCAAAAAAAAATGCAAAAAAAATGCAAAAAAAAATGCAAAAAAATGCAAAAAATAATGCAAAAAAAATGCCAAAAAATGTAAAAAAAAATGCAAAAAAAATGCAAAAAAATGCAAAAATAATGCAAAAAATAATGCACAAAAAAATGCAAAAAAAAAATGCAAAAAAAATGCAAAAAAAATGCAAAAAAATGCAAAAATAATGCACAAAAAAATGCAAAAAAAAATGCAAAAAAAATGCCAAAAAAATGCAAAAAAAATGTAAAAAAAAATGCAAAAAAAATGCAAAAAAAATGCAAAAAAATGCAAAAAAAAATGCAAAAAAAATGCAAAAAAAATGTAAAAAAAATGCAAAAAAAATGCAAAAAAAATGCAAAAAAAAATGCAAAAAAAATGCAAAAAAAAATGCAAAAAAAATGCAAAAAAAATGCAAAAAAAAATGCAAAAAAAAATGCAAAAAAATGCAAAAAAAATGCAAAAAAAATGCAAAAAAAAATGCAAAAAAATGCAAAAAAATGCAAAAAAATGCAAAAAAAAATGCAAAAAAAATGCAAAAAAAAATGCAAAAAAATGCAAAAAAAAATGCAAAAAAAATGCAAAAAATAATGCAAAAAAAAGAAAAAAAAATGCCAAAAAAATGCAAAAAAAATGTAAAAAAAAATGCAAAAAAATGCAAAAAAAATGCAAAAAAAAATGCAAAAAAAATGCAAAAAAAATGCAAAAAAAAATGCAAAAAAATGCAAAAAAAATGCAAAAAAAATGCAAAAAAAAATGCAAAAAAATGCAAAAAAAATGCAAAAAAATGCAAAAAAAATGCAAAAAAATGCAAAAAAATGCAAAAAAAATGTAAAAAAAAAAATGCAAAAAAAATGCAAAAAAAAATGCAAAAAAATACAAAAAAATGCCAAAAAAATGTAAAAAAAAATGCAAAAAAATGCAAAAAGAATGCAAAAAAATGCAAAAAAAATGCAAAAAAAATGCAAAAAAATGCAAAAAAAATGCAAAAAAAATGCAAAAAAAATGCAAAAAAATGCAAAAAAAATGCCAAAAAAATGTAAAAAAAAATGCAAAAAAATGCAAAAAAAATGCAAAAAAATGCAAAAAAAAATGCAAAAAAATGCAAAAAAAATGCCAAAAAAATGTAAAAAAAATGCAAAAAAATGCAAAAAAAAATGCAAAAAAATGCAAAAAAATGTAAAAAAAAATGCAAAAAAAATGCAAAAAAAATGCAAAAAAAATGCAAAAAAAATGCAAAAAATAATGCAAAAAAAAAATGCAGAAAAAATGCCAAAAAAATGCAAAAAAATGCAAAAAATAATGCAAAAAATGCAAAAAAAATGCAAAAAAAATGCAAAAAAAAATGCAAAAAAATGCAAAAAAAAATGCAAAAAAATGCAAAAAAAATGCAAAAAAATGCAAAAAAAATGCCAAAAAAATGCAAAAAATAATGCAAAAAAAATGCAAAAAAAAATGCAAAAAAAATGCAAAAAAAAATGCAAAAAAATGCAAAAAAAAATGCAAAAAAATGCAAAAAAATGCAAAAAAATGCAAAAAATAATGCAAAAAAATGCAAAAAAAAATGCAAAAAAAATGCAAAAAAAAGCCAAAAAAATGTAAAAAAAAATGCAAAAAAATGCAAAAAAAAATGCAAAAAAATGCAAAAAAATGTAAAAAAAAATGCAAAAAAAATGCAAAAAAAATGCAAAAAAAAATGCAAAAAAAATGCAAAAAATAATGCAAAAAAATGCAAAAAAAATGCAAAAAATAATGCAAAAAAATGCAAAAAAAAATGCAAAAAAATGCAAAAAAAATGCAAAAAAAATGTAAAAAAAAATGCAAAAAAATGCAAAAAAAAATGCAAAAAAATGCAAAAAAATGTAAAAAAAAATGCAAAAAAAATGCAAAAAAAATGCAAAAAAAAATGCAAAAAAAATGCAAAAAATAATGCAAAAAAATGCAAAAAAAATGCAAAAAAAAAATGCAAAAAAATGCAAAAAAAAATGCAAAAAAATGCAAAAAAAATGCAAAAAAATGCAAAAAAAATGCCAAAAAAATGTAAAAAAAAATGCAAAAAAATGCAAAAAAAAATGCAAAAAAATGCAAAAAAATGCAAAAAAAATGCAAAAAAAATGCAAAAAAAAAATGCAAAAAAAATGCAAAAAAAAATGTAAAAAAAAAATGCAAAAAAAATGCAAAAAAATGCAAAAAAAATGCAAAAAAAATGCAAAAAAATGCAAAAAAAAATTCAAAAAAAATGCAAAAAAAATGCAAAAAAAAATGCAAAAAAATGCAAAAAAAATGCAAAAAAAATTCAAAAAAAATGCGAAAAAATGCAAAAAAAATGCCAAAAAAATGTAAAAAAAATGCAAAAAATAATGCAAAAAAATGCAAAAAAAAATGCAAAAAAAATGCAAAAAAAATGCAAAAAAATGCAAAAAAAAATGCAAAAAAAATGCAAAAAAAATGCAAAAAAAAATGCAAAAAAATGCAAAAAAAAATGCAAAAAAAATGCAAAAAAAAATGCAAAAAAATGCAAAAAAAATGCAAAAAAATGCAAAAAAAAATGCAAAAAAATGCAAAAAAATGCAAAAAAAATGTAAAAAAAAAAAATGCAAAAAAAAATGCAAAAAAAATGTAAAAAAAAATGCAAAAAAAATGCAAAAAAAATGCAAAAAAAAATGCAAAAAAAATGCAAAAAAAATGCAAAAAAAAATGCAAAAAAATGCAAAAAAAATGCAAAAAAAAATGCAAAAAAAAATGCAAAAAAAATGCAAAAAAAAATGCAAAAAAATGCAAAAAAAAATGCAAAAAAATGCAAAAAAATGCAAAAAAAATGTAAAAAAAAAAATGCAAAAAAAATGCAAAAAAAATGCAAAAAAATACAAAAAAATGCAAAAAAAATGTAAAAAAAAATGCAAAAAAATGCAAAAAAAATGCAAAAAAATGCAAAAAAATGCAAAAAAAATGCAAAAAAATGCAAAAAAAATGCAAAAAAAAATGCAAAAAAAATGCAAAAAAATGCAAAAAAATGCCAAAAAAATGTAAAAAAAAATGCAAAAAAAATGCAAAAAAAATGCAAAAAAATGCAAAAAAAAATGCAAAAAAATGCAAAAAAAATGCCAAAAAAATGTAAAAAAAATTGCAAAAAAAAATGCAAAAAAAATGCCAAAAAAATGTAAAAAAAATGCAAAAAAATGCAAAAAAAAATGCAAAAAAATGCAAAAAAATGTAAAAAAAAAATGCAAAAAAAATGCAAAAAAAATGCAAAAAAAATGCAAAAAAAATGCAAAAAATAATGCAAAAAAAAATGCAGAAAAAATGCCAAAAAAATGCAAAAAAATGCAAAAAAATAATGCAAAAAATGCAAAAAAAATGCAAAAAAAAATGCAAAAAAAAATGCAAAAAAATGCAAAAAAAAATGCAAAAAAATGCAAAAAAAAATGCAAAAAAATGCAAAAAAAATGCCAAAAAAATGCAAAAAATAATGCAAAAAAAATGCAAAAAAAAATGCAAAAAAATGCAAAAAAAAATGCAAAAAAATGCAAAAAAAAATGCAAAAAAATGCAAAAAAATGCAAAAAAATGCAAAAAATAATGCAAAAAAATGCAAAAAAAATGCAAAAAAAATGCAAAAAAAAATGCAAAAAAATGCAAAAAAATGTAAAAAAAAATGCAAAAAAAATGCAAAAAAAATGCAAAAAAAAATGCAAAAAAAATGCAAAAAATAATGCAAAAAAATGCAAAAAAAAAATGCAAAAAAAAAAATGCAAAAAATGCAAAAAAAAATGCAAAAAAATGCAAAAAAAATGCAAAAAAATGCAAAAAAAATGCCAAAAAAATGTAAAAAAAAATGCAAAAAAATGCAAAAAAAAATGCAAAAAAATGCAAAAAAATGCAAAAAAAATGCAAAAAAAATGCAAAAAAAAAATGCAAAAAAAATGCAAAAAAAAATGTAAAAAAAAAATGCAAAAAAATGCAAAAAAATGCAAAAAAAATGCAAAAAAAATGCAAAAAAATGCAAAAAAAAATTCAAAAAAAATGCAAAAAAAATGCAAAAAAAAAATGCAAAAAAATGCAAAAAAAATGCAAAAAAAATTCAAAAAAAAATGCGAAAAAATGCAAAAAAAAATGCCAAAAAAATGTAAAAAAAATGCAAAAAATAATGCAAAAAAATGCAAAAAAAAAATGCAAAAAAAATGCAAAAAAAATGCAAAAAAATGCAAAAAAAAATGCAAAAAAAATGCAAAAAAAATGCAAAAAAAAATGCAAAAAAATGCAAAAAAAATGCAAAAAAAAATGCAAAAAAAAATGCAAAAAAAATGCAAAAAAAATGCAAAAAAAATGCAAAAAAAAATGCAAAAAAATGCAAAAAAAATGCAAAAAAAATGTAAAAAAAAAAAATGCAAAAAAAATGCAAAAAAAATGTAAAAAAAAATGCAAAAAAAATGCAAAAAAAATGCAAAAAAAAATGCAAAAAAAATGCAAAAAAAATGCAAAAAAAAATGCAAAAAAATGCAAAAAAAATGCAAAAAAAAATGCAAAAAAAAATGCAAAAAAATGCAAAAAAAATGCAAAAAAATGCAAAAAAAAATGCAAAAAAAATGCAAAAAAATGCAAAAAAAATGTAAAAAAAAAAATGCAAAAAAATGCAAAAAAAAATGCAAAAAAATACAAAAAAATGCCAAAAAAAATGTAAAAAAAAATGCAAAAAAAATGCAAAAAAAATGCAAAAAAATGCAAAAAAAATGCAAAAAAAATGCAAAAAAATGCAAAAAAAAATGCAAAAAAATGCAAAAAAAATGCAAAAAAATGCAAAAAAAATGCCAAAAAAATGTAAAAAAAATGCAAAAAAAATGCAAAAAAAATGCCAAAAAAATGTAAAAAAAATGCAAAAAAATGCAAAAAAAAATGCAAAAAAAATGCAAAAAAATGTAAAAAAAAATGCAAAAAAAAATGCAAAAAAAATGCAAAAAAAATGCAAAAAAAATGCAAAAAATAATGCAAAAAAAATGCAGAAAAAATGCCAAAAAAATGCAAAAAAATGCAAAAAATAATGCAAAAAATGCAAAAAAAATGCAAAAAAAATGCAAAAAAAAATGCAAAAAAATGCAAAAAAAAATGCAAAAAAATGCAAAAAAAAATGCAAAAAAATGCAAAAAAAATGCCAAAAAAATGCAAAAAATAATGCAAAAAAAATGCAAAAAAAAATGCAAAAAAAATGCAAAAAAAAATGCAAAAAAATGCAAAAAAAAATGCAAAAAAATGCAAAAAAATGCAAAAAAATGCAAAAAATAATGCAAAAAAATGCAAAAAAAAATGCAAAAAAAATGCAAAAAAAAAGCCAAAAAAATGTAAAAAAAAATGCAAAAAAATGCAAAAAAAAATGCAAAAAAATGCAAAAAAAATGTAAAAAAAAATGCAAAAAAAAATGCAAAAAAAATGCAAAAAAAAAATGCAAAAAAAATGCAAAAAATAATGCAAAAAAATGCAAAAAAAAATGCAAAAAATAATGCAAAAAAATGCAAAAAAAAATGCAAAAAAATGCAAAAAAAAATGCAAAAAAATGTAAAAAAAAATGCAAAAAAATGCAAAAAAAAATGCAAAAAAATGCAAAAAAATGTAAAAAAAAATGCAAAAAAAATGCAAAAAAAATGCAAAAAAAAATGCAAAAAAAATGCAAAAAATAATGCAAAAAAATGCAAAAAAAATGCAAAAAAAAATGCAAAAAAATGCAAAAAAAAATGCAAAAAAATGCAAAAAAAATGCAAAAAAATGCAAAAAAAATGCAAAAAAAATGTAAAAAAAAATGCAAAAAAATGCAAAAAAAAATGCAAAAAAATGCAAAAAAATGTAAAAAAAAATGCAAAAAAATGCCAAAAAAAATGTAAAAAAAAATGCAAAAAAAATGCAAAAAAAATGCAAAAAAAAATGCAAAAAAAATGCAAAAAAAAATGTAAAAAAAAAAATGCAAAAAAATGCAAAAAAAATGCAAAAAAAATGCAAAAAAAAAATGCAAAAAAATGCAAAAAAAAATGCAAAAAAAAATGCAAAAAAAATGCAAAAAAAATGCAAAAAAATGCAAAAAAAATGCAAAAAAAATGCAAAAAAAATGCAAAAAAAATGCAAAAAAAAAATGCAAAAAAATGCAAAAAAATGCAAAAAAAATGCAAAAAAAATGCAAAAAAAATGCAAAAAAAAAATTCAAAAAAAAATGCAAAAAAAATGCAAAAAAAAAATGCAAAAAAATGCAAAAAAAATGCAAAAAAAATGCAAAAAAAAATGCAAAAAAATGCAAAAAAATGCAAAAAATGCAAAAAAAAAATGCAAAAAAATGCAAAAAAAATGCCAAAAAAATGTAAAAAAAAATGCAAAAAAAATGCAAAAAAAATGCCAAAAAAATGTAAAAAAAAATGCAAAAAAAATGCAAAAAAAAATGCAAAAAAATGCAAAAAAATGTAAAAAAAAATGCAAAAAAAATGCAAAAAAAATGCAAAAAAAATGCAAAAAAAATGCAAAAAATAATGCAAAAAAAAATGCAGAAAAAATGCCAAAAAAAATGCAAAAAAATGCAAAAAATAATGCAAAAAAATGCAAAAAAAATGCAAAAAAAATGCAAAAAAAAATGCAAAAAAATGCAAAAAAAAATGCAAAAAAATGCAAAAAAAAATGCAAAAAAATGCAAAAAAAAATGCAAAAAAAATGCAAAAAATAATGCAAAAAAAAGAAAAAAAAAATGCCAAAAAAATGCAAAAAAAATGTAAAAAAAAATGCAAAAAAATGCAAAAAAAAATGCAAAAAAAAATGCAAAAAAAATGCAAAAAAAATGCAAAAAAAAAAATGCAAAAAAATGCAAAAAAAAATGCAAAAAAAAATGCAAAAAAAAATGCAAAAAAATGCAAAAAAAATGCAAAAAAATGCAAAAAAAAATGCAAAAAAATGCAAAAAAAATGCAAAAAAAATGTAAAAAAAAAAATGCAAAAAAAATGCAAAAAAAAATGCAAAAAAATACAAAAAAATGCCAAAAAAATGTAAAAAAAAATGCAAAAAAAATGCAAAAAGAATGCAAAAAAATGCAAAAAAAATGCAAAAAAAATGCAAAAAAATGCAAAAAAAAATGCAAAAAAAATGCAAAAAAAATGCAAAAAAATGCAAAAAAATGCCAAAAAAATGTAAAAAAAAATGCAAAAAAATGCAAAAAAAATGCAAAAAAATGCAAAAAAAAATGCAAAAAAATGCAAAAAAAATGCCAAAAAAATGTAAAAAAAATGCAAAAAAATGCAAAAAAAAATGCAAAAAAATGCAAAAAAATGTAAAAAAAAATGCCAAAAAAATGCAAAAAAAATGCAAAAAAAATGCAAAAAAAATGCAAAAAATAATGCAAAAAAAAAATGCAGAAAAAATGCCAAAAAAATGCAAAAAAATGCAAAAAATAATGCAAAAAATGCAAAAAAAATGCAAAAAAAATGCAAAAAAAAAATGCAAAAAAATGCAAAAAAAAATGCAAAAAAATGCAAAAAAAATGCAAAAAAAATGCAAAAAAAATGCCAAAAAAATGCAAAAAATAATGCAAAAAAAATGCAAAAAAAAATGCAAAAAAATGCAAAAAAAAATGCAAAAAAATGCAAAAAAAAATGCAAAAAAATGCAAAAAAATGCAAAAAAAATGCAAAAAATAATGCAAAAAAATGCAAAAAAAAATGCAAAAAAAATGCAAAAAAAAGCCAAAAAAATGTAAAAAAAAATGCAAAAAAATGCAAAAAAAAATGCAAAAAAAATGCAAAAAAAATGTAAAAAAAAATGCAAAAAAAAATGCAAAAAAAATGCAAAAAAAAAATGCAAAAAAAATGCAAAAAATAATGCAAAAAAATGCAAAAAAAATGCAAAAAATAATGCAAAAAAATGCAAAAAAAAATGCAAAAAAATGCAAAAAAAATGCAAAAAAAATGTAAAAAAAAATGCAAAAAAATGCAAAAAAAAATGCAAAAAAATGCAAAAAAATGTAAAAAAAAAATGCAAAAAAAATGCAAAAAAAATGCAAAAAAAAATGCAAAAAAAATGCAAAAAATAATGCAAAAAAATGCAAAAAAAATGCAAAAAAAAATGCAAAAAAATGCAAAAAAAAATGCAAAAAAATGCAAAAAAAAATGCAAAAAAATGCAAAAAAAATGCCAAAAAAATGTAAAAAAAAATGCAAAAAAATGCAAAAAAAAATGCAAAAAAATGCAAAAAAATGCAAAAAAAATGCAAAAAAAATGCAAAAAAAAAATGCAAAAAAAATGCAAAAAAAAATGTAAAAAAAAAATGCAAAAAAATGCAAAAAAATGCAAAAAAAATGCAAAAAAAATGCAAAAAAATGCAAAAAAAAATTCAAAAAAAATGCAAAAAAAATGCAAAAAAAAAATGCAAAAAATGCAAAAAAAATGCAAAAAAAATTCAAAAAAAAATGCGAAAAAATGCAAAAAAAATGCCAAAAAAATGTAAAAAAAAATGCAAAAAATAATGCAAAAAAATGCAAAAAAAAATGCAAAAAAAATGCAAAAAATAATGCAAAAAAAAGAAAAAAAAATGCCAAAAAAATGCAAAAAAAATGTAAAAAAAAATGCAAAAAAATGCAAAAAAAATGCAAAAAAAAATGCAAAAAAAATGCAAAAAAAATGCAAAAAAAAATGCAAAAAAATGCAAAAAAAATGCAAAAAAAATGCAAAAAAAAATGCAAAAAAATGCAAAAAAAATGCAAAAAAATGCAAAAAAAATGCCAAAAAAATGTAAAAAAAAATGCAAAAAAATGCAAAAAAAAATGCAAAAAAATGCAAAAAAATGTAAAAAAAAATGCAAAAAAATGCCAAAAAAATGTAAAAAAAAATGCAAAAAAAATGCAAAAAAAATGCAAAAAAAAAATGCAAAAAAAATGCAAAAAAAAATGTAAAAAAAAAATGCAAAAAAATGCAAAAAAATGCAAAAAAAAATGCAAAAAAAATGCAAAAAAAAAATGCAAAAAAATGCAAAAAAAATGCAAAAAAAAATGCAAAAAAAATGCCAAAAAAATGCCAAAAAAATGCAAAAAAAATGTAAAAAAAAATGCAAAAAAAATGCAAAAAAAATGCAAAAAAATGCAAAAAAAAATGCAAAAAAAATGCAAAAAAAATGTAAAAAAAATGCAAAAAAAATGCAAAAAAAATGCAAAAAAAAATGCAAAAAAAATGCAAAAAAAAATGCAAAAAAAATGCAAAAAAAATGCAAAAAAAAATGCAAAAAAAAATGCAAAAAAATGCAAAAAAAATGCAAAAAAAATGCAAAAAAAAATGCAAAAAAATGCAAAAAAATGCAAAAAATGCAAAAAAAAATGCAAAAAAATGCAAAAAAAATGCCAAAAAAATGTAAAAAAAATGCAAAAAAAATGCAAAAAAAATGCCAAAAAAATGTAAAAAAAAATGCAAAAAAATGCAAAAAAAAATGCAAAAAAATGCAAAAAAATGTAAAAAAAAATGCAAAAAAATGCAAAAAAAAATGCAAAAAAATGCAAAAAAATGCAAAAAAATGCAAAAAATAATGCAAAAAAATGCAAAAAAAAATGCAAAAAAAATGCAAAAAAAAAGCCAAAAAAATGTAAAAAAAAAATGCAAAAAAATGCAAAAAAAAATGCAAAAAAATGCAAAAAAATGTAAAAAAAAATGCAAAAAAAATGCAAAAAAAATGCAAAAAAAAAATGCAAAAAAAATGCAAAAAATAATGCAAAAAAATGCAAAAAAAATGCAAAAAATAATGCAAAAAAATGCAAAAAAAAATGCAAAAAAAATGCAAAAAAAATGCAAAAAAAATGTAAAAAAAAATGCAAAAAAATGCAAAAAAAAATGCAAAAAAATGCAAAAAAATGTAAAAAAAAATGCAAAAAAAATGCAAAAAAAATGCAAAAAAAAATGCAAAAAAAATGCAAAAAATAATGCAAAAAAATGCAAAAAAAATGCAAAAAAAAAATGCAAAAAAATGCAAAAAAAAATGCAAAAAAATGCAAAAAAAATGCAAAAAAATGCAAAAAAAATGCCAAAAAAATGTAAAAAAAAATGCAAAAAAATGCAAAAAAAAATGCAAAAAAATGCAAAAAAATGCAAAAAAAAATGCAAAAAAATTGCAAAAAAAAAATGCAAAAAAAATGCAAAAAAAAATGTAAAAAAAAAAATGCAAAAAAATGCAAAAAAATGCAAAAAAAATGCAAAAAAAATGCAAAAAAATGCAAAAAAAAATTCAAAAAAAATGCAAAAAAAATGCAAAAAAAAAATGCAAAAAAATGCAAAAAAAATGCAAAAAAAATTCAAAAAAAAATGCGAAAAAATGCAAAAAAAATGCCAAAAAAATGTAAAAAAAAATGCAAAAAATAATGCAAAAAAATGCAAAAAAAAATGCAAAAAAAATGCAAAAAAAATGCAAAAAAATGCAAAAAAAAATGCAAAAAAAAATGCAAAAAAAATGCAAAAAAAAATGCAAAAAAATGCAAAAAAAATGCAAAAAAAATGCAAAAAAAAATGCAAAAAAATGCAAAAAAAATGCAAAAAAATGCAAAAAAAAATGCAAAAAAATGCAAAAAAATGCAAAAAAAATGTAAAAAAAAAAATGCAAAAAAAATGCAAAAAAAATGTAAAAAAAAATGCAAAAAAAATGCAAAAAAAATGCAAAAAAAAATGCAAAAAAAATGCAAAAAAAATGCAAAAAAAAATGCAAAAAAATGCAAAAAAAATGCAAAAAAAATGCAAAAAAAAATGCAAAAAAATGCAAAAAAAATGCAAAAAAATGCAAAAAAAAATGCAAAAAAATGCAAAAAAATGCAAAAAAAATGTAAAAAAAAAAATGCAAAAAAAATGCAAAAAAAAATGCAAAAAAATACAAAAAAATGCCAAAAAAATGTAAAAAAAAATGCAAAAAAAATGCAAAAAAAATGCAAAAAAATGCAAAAAAAATGCAAAAAAAATGCAAAAAAATGCAAAAAAAATGCAAAAAAAATGCAAAAAAAATGCAAAAAAATGCAAAAAAAATGCCAAAAAAATGTAAAAAAAAATGCAAAAAAATGCAAAAAAAATGCAAAAAAATGCAAAAAAAAATGCAAAAAAATGCAAAAAAAAATGCCAAAAAAATGTAAAAAAAATGCAAAAAAAATGCAAAAAAAATGCCAAAAAAATGTAAAAAAAATGCAAAAAAATGCAAAAAAAAATGCAAAAAAATGCAAAAAAATGTAAAAAAAAATGCAAAAAAAATGCAAAAAAAATGCAAAAAAAATGCAAAAAAAATGCAAAAAATAATGCAAAAAAAAATGCAGAAAAAATGCCAAAAAAATGCAAAAAAATGCAAAAAATAATGCAAAAAATGCAAAAAAAATGCAAAAAAAATGCAAAAAAAAATGCAAAAAAATGCAAAAAAAAATGCAAAAAAATGCAAAAAAAAATGCAAAAAAATGCAAAAAAAATGCCAAAAAAATGCAAAAAATAATGCAAAAAAAATGCAAAAAAAAATGCAAAAAAATGCAAAAAAAAATGCAAAAAAATGCAAAAAAAAATGCAAAAAAATGCAAAAAAATGCAAAAAAATGCAAAAAATAATGCAAAAAAATGCAAAAAAAAATGCAAAAAAAATGCAAAAAAAAAGCCAAAAAAATGTAAAAAAAAATGCAAAAAAAATGCAAAAAAAAATGCAAAAAAATGCAAAAAAATGTAAAAAAAAATGCAAAAAAAATGCAAAAAAAATGCAAAAAAAAAATGCAAAAAAAATGCAAAAAATAATGCAAAAAAATGCAAAAAAAATGCAAAAAATAATGCAAAAAAATGCAAAAAAAAATGCAAAAAAATGCAAAAAAAATGCAAAAAAAATGTAAAAAAAAATGCAAAAAAATGCAAAAAAAAATGCAAAAAAATGCAAAAAAATGTAAAAAAAAATGCAAAAAAAAATGCAAAAAAAATGCAAAAAAAAATGCAAAAAAAATGCAAAAAATAATGCAAAAAAATGCAAAAAAAATGCAAAAAAAAATGCAAAAAAATGCAAAAAAAAATGCAAAAAAATGCAAAAAAAATGCAAAAAAATGCAAAAAAAATGCCAAAAAAATGTAAAAAAAAATGCAAAAAAATGCAAAAAAAAATGCAAAAAAATGCAAAAAAATGTAAAAAAAAATGCAAAAAAATGCCAAAAAAATGTAAAAAAAAAATGCAAAAAAAATGCAAAAAAAAATGCAAAAAAAAAATGCAAAAAAAAATGCAAAAAAAAATGTAAAAAAAAAAATGCAAAAAAAATGCAAAAAAAATGCAAAAAAAAATGCAAAAAAAAAAATGCAAAAAAATGCAAAAAAAATGCAAAAAAAAATGCAAAAAAAATGCAAAAAAAAATGCAAAAAAATGCAAAAAAAATGCAAAAAAAAATGCAAAAAAATGCAAAAAAAATGCAAAAAAAAATGCAAAAAAATGCAAAAAAATGCAAAAAAAATGCAAAAAAAATGCAAAAAAATGCAAAAAAAAATTCAAAAAAAATGCAAAAAAAATGCAAAAAAAAAATGCAAAAAAATGCAAAAAAAATGCAAAAAAAAATGCAAAAAAAATGCAAAAAAATGCAAAAAAAATGCAAAAAAATTGCAAAAAAAAATGCAAAAAAAATGCAAAAAAAATGTAAAAAAAAAATGCAAAAAAATGCAAAAAAAATGCAAAAAAAATGCAAAAAAAATGCAAAAAAAATGCAAAAAAAAATTCAAAAAAAATGCAAAAAAAATGCAAAAAAAAATGCAAAAAAATGCAAAAAAAATGCAAAAAAAATTCAAAAAAAAATGCGAAAAAAATGCAAAAAAAATGCCAAAAAAATGTAAAAAAAATGCAAAAAATAATGCAAAAAAATGCAAAAAAAAAATGCAAAAAAAATGCAAAAAAAAATGCAAAAAAATGCAAAAAAAAATGCAAAAAAAATGCAAAAAAAATGCAAAAAAAAATGCAAAAAAAATGCAAAAAAAATGCAAAAAAAATGCAAAAAAAAATGCAAAAAAATGCAAAAAAAATGCAAAAAAATGCAAAAAAAAAAATGCAAAAAAAATGCAAAAAAAATGCAAAAAAAATGTAAAAAAAAAAATGCAAAAAAAATGCAAAAAAAATGTAAAAAAAAATGCAAAAAAAATGCAAAAAAAATGCAAAAAAAAAATGCAAAAAAAATGCAAAAAAAATGCAAAAAAAAATGCAAAAAAATGCAAAAAAAAATGCAAAAAAAATGCAAAAAAAAATGCAAAAAAATGCAAAAAAAAATGCAAAAAAATGCAAAAAAAAATGCAAAAAAATGCAAAAAAATGCAAAAAAAAATGTAAAAAAAAAAAATGCAAAAAAAATGCAAAAAAAATGCAAAAAAATACAAAAAAAATGCCAAAAAAATGTAAAAAAAAAATGCAAAAAAATGCAAAAAAAATGCAAAAAAATGCAAAAAAAAATGCAAAAAAAATGCAAAAAAAATGCAAAAAAAATGCAAAAAAAATGCAAAAAAAATGCAAAAAAAATGCAAAAAAAATGCCAAAAAAATGTAAAAAAAAATGCAAAAAAAATGCAAAAAAAATGCAAAAAAAATGCAAAAAAAAATGCAAAAAAAATGCAAAAAAAAATGCCAAAAAAATGTAAAAAAAATGCAAAAAAAATGCAAAAAAAATGCCAAAAAAATGTAAAAAAAATGCAAAAAAATGCAAAAAAAAATGCAAAAAAATGCAAAAAAATGTAAAAAAAAATGCAAAAAAAATGCAAAAAAAAATGCAAAAAAAATGCAAAAAAAAATGCAAAAAATAATGCAAAAAAAAATGCAGAAAAAATGCCAAAAAAATGCAAAAAAATGCAAAAAATAATGCAAAAAAATGCAAAAAAAATGCAAAAAAATGCAAAAAAAAATGCAAAAAAAATGCAAAAAAAAAAAAATGCAAAAAAATGCAAAAAAAAAATGCAAAAAAATGCAAAAAAAAATGCCAAAAAAAATGCAAAAAAAAATGCAAAAAAAATGCAAAAAAAAATGCAAAAAAATGCAAAAAAAAAATGCAAAAAAAATGCAAAAAAAAATGCAAAAAAAAATGCAAAAAAATGCAAAAAAAATGCAAAAAAAAATGCAAAAAAAATGCAAAAAAAAATGCAAAAAAAATGCAAAAAAAATGCAAAAAAATGTAAAAAAAAAATGCAAAAAAATGCAAAAAAAAATGCAAAAAAATGCAAAAAAATGTAAAAAAAATGCAAAAAAAATGCAAAAAAAATGCAAAAAAAAATGCAAAAAAAATGCAAAAAAATAATGCAAAAAAAAATGCAAAAAAATGCAAAAAAAATGCAAAAAAAATGCAAAAAAAAATGCAAAAAAATGCAAAAAAAATGCAAAAAAAATGTAAAAAAAAATGCAAAAAAAATGCAAAAAAAATGCAAAAAAATGCAAAAAAATGTAAAAAAGCAAAAAAATGCAAAAAAAATGCAAAAAAAAATGCAAAAAAATGCAAAAAAATGCAAAAAAAATGCAAAAAAAAATGCAAAAAAAAATGCAAAAAAAATGCAAAAAAAAATGCAAAAAAATGCAAAAAAAAATGCAAAAAAAATGCAAAAAAAATGCAAAAAAATGCAAAAAAAAATGCAAAAAAAATGCAAAAAAAAATGCAAAAAAATGCAAAAAAATGCAAAAAAAAATGCAAAAAAAATGCAAAAAAATGTAAAAAAAAATGCAAAAAAATGCAAAAAAAATGCAAAAAAAAAATGCAAAAAAAATGCAAAAAAAATGTCAAAAAAAATGCAAAAAAATGCAAAAAAAATGCAAAAAAAATGCAAAAAAAAATGCAAAAAAATGCAAAAAAAATGCAAAAAAAAATGCAAAAAAATGCAAAAAAAATGCAAAAAAATGCAAAAAAAATGCAAAAAAAAATGCAAAAAAAATGCAAAAAAAATGCAAAAAAAAATGCAAAAAAAATGCAAAAAAAATGCAAAAAAAATGCAAAAAAATGCAAAAAAAATGCAAAAAAAATTGCAAAAAAAATGCAAAAAAAAATGCAAAAAAAAATGCAAAAAAATGCAAAAAAATGCAAAAAAAATGCAAAAAAAAATGCAAAAAAATGCAAAAAAAATGCAAAAAAAATGCAAAAAAAATGCAAAAAAAATGCAAAAAAAATGCAAAAAAAAATGCAAAAAAAATGCAAAAAAAAAAAATGCAAAAAAATGCAAAAAAAAATGCAAAAAAAATGCAAAAAAAAATGCAAAAAAATGCAAAAAAAATGCAAAAAAATGCAAAAAAAATGCAAAAAAAAATGCAAAAAAAATGCAAAAAAAATGCAAAAAAAAATGCAAAAAAAATGCAAAAAAAATGCAAAAAAAAATGCAAAAAAATGCAAAAAAAATGCAAAAAAAATGCAAAAAAAATGCAAAAAAATGCAAAAAATGCAAAAAAATGCAAAAAAAAATGCAAAAAAAATGCAAAAAAAAATGCAAAAAAATGCAAAAAAAATGCAAAAAAAATGCCAAAAAAATGCAAAAAAAAATGCAAAAAAAAATGCAAAAAAAATGCAAAAAAAATGCAAAAAAAAATGCAAAAAAAAATGCAAAAAAAAATGCAAAAAAAATGCAAAAAAAATGCAAAAAAAATGCAAAAAAAATGCACAAAAAAATGCAAAAAAAAATGCAAAAAAAATGCAAAAAAATGCAAAAAAAATGCAAAAAAAAAATGCAAAAAAAATGCAAAAAAAATGCAAAAAAAATGCAAAAAAAAATGCAAAAAAAAATGCAAAAAAAAATGCAAAAAAAATGCAAAAAAAAATGCAAAAAAAATGCAAAAAAAATGCAAAAAAAATGCAAAAAAAAATGCAAAAAAAATGCAAAAAAAATGCAAAAAAAAATGCAAAAAAAAATGCAAAAAAAATGCAAAAAAAATGCAAAAAAAATGCAAAAAAAAATGCAAAAAAAAATGCAAAAAAATGCAAAAAAATGCAAAAAAAAATGCAAAAAAAATGCAAAAAAAATGCAAAAAAAATGCAAAAAAAAATGCAAAAAAAAATGCAAAAAAAATGCAAAAAAAGAAAAAAAATGCAAAAAAAATGCAAAAAAATGTAAAAAAAAATGCAAAAAAATGCAAAAAAAAATGCAAAAAAAATGCAAAAAAAATGCAAAAAAAATGCAAAAAAAAATGCAAAAAAATGCAAAAAAATGCAAAAAAAATGCAAAAAAAATGCAAAAAAATGCAAAAAAAAATGCAAAAAAATGCAAAAAAAATGCAAAAAAAATGCAAAAAAATGCAAAAAAATGAAAAAAAAAATGCAAAAAAATGCAAAAAAAAATGCAAAAAAAATGCAAAAAAAATGCCAAAAAAATGTAAAAAAAAAATGCAAAAAAATGCAAAAAAGAATGCAAAAAAATGCAAAAAAAAAATGCAAAAAAAATGCAAAAAAAATGCAAAAAAAAATGCAAAAAAAATGCAAAAAAAATGCAAAAAAAATGCAAAAAAAATGCCAAAAAAATGTAAAAAAAAATGCAAAAAAATGCAAAAAAAATGCAAAAAAATGCAAAAAAAAAATGCAAAAAAATGCAAAAAAAATGCCAAAAAAAATGTAAAAAAAATGCAAAAAAATGCAAAAAAAAAATGCAAAAAAATGCAAAAAAATGTAAAAAAAAATGCAAAAAAAATGCAAAAAAAATGCAAAAAAAAAT
>JAKRKW010000412.1:0-28641 GCA_023566125.1 Zingel zingel
TTTGCATTTTTTTTGCATTTTTTTTTGCATTTTTTTGCATTTTTTTTTGCATTTTTTTGCATTTTTTTTGCATTTTTTTTGCATTTTTTTTTGCATTTTTTTTGCATTTTTTTTTTACATTTTTTTGCATTTTTTTGCATTTTTTTTTGATTTTTTTTTGCATTTTTTTTGCATTTTTTTTTGCATTTTTTTGCATTTTTTTTTGCATTTTTTTTTGCATTTTTTTGCATTTTTTTTGCATTTTTTTTTGCATTTTTTTTGCATTTTTTTTGCATTTTTTTGCATTTTTTTTTGCATTTTTTTTGCATTTTTTTGACATTTTTTTTGCATTTTTTTGCATTTTTTTTGCATTTTTTTTTGCATTTTTTTTGCATTTTTTTTAGCATTTTTTTTGCATTTTTTTTGCATTTTTTGCATTTTTTTTTGCATTTTTTTTACATTTTTTTGCATTTTTTTTTGCATTTTTTTTGCATTTTTTTTGCATTTTTTTTTGCATTTTTTTTGCATTTTTTTTGCATTTTTTTGCATTTTTTTTTGCATTTTTTTTGCATTTTTTTTTACATTTTTTTGCATTTTTTTTTGCATTTTTTTTGCATTTTTTTTGCATTTTTTTTGCATTTTTTTGCATTTTTTTTTGGATTTTTTTTTGCATTTTTTTTGCATTTTTTTTTTGCATTTTTTTTTACATTTTTTTGCATTTTTTTTTGCATTTTTTTTGCATTTTTTTTTTGCATTTTTTTGCATTTTTTTTTTACATTTTTTTGCATTTTTTTTGCATTTTTTTTGCATTTTTTTGCATTTTTTTTGCATTTTTTTTTTGCATTTTTTTGCATTTTTTTTGCATTTTTTTTGCATTTTTTTTTACATTTTTTTGCATTTTTTTTTGCATTTTTTTTGCATTTTTTTGCATTTTTTTTTTTGCATTTTTTTTGCATTTTTTTGCATTTTTTTGCATTTTTTTTTGCATTTTTTTTGCATTTTTTTTGCATTTTTTTTTACATTTTTTTGCATTTTTTTTTGCATTTTTTTTTGCATTTTTTTGCATTTTTTTTTTGCATTTTTTTTGCATTTTTTTTGCATTTTTTTGCATTTTTTTTTGCATTTTTTTTGCATTTTTTTTTACATTTTTTTGCATTTTTTTTTGCATTTTTTTTGCATTTTTTTTGCATTTTTTTTGCATTTTTTTTGCATTTTTTTTGCATTTTTTTTGCATTTTTTTTTGCATTTTTTTTTTACATTTTTTTGCATTTTTTTTTGCATTTTTTTTTGCATTTTTTTTGCATTTTTTTTGCATTTTTTTTTTACATTTTTTTGCATTTTTTTTTGCATTTTTTTTGCATTTTTTTGCATTTTTTTTTGCATTTTTTTTGCATTTTTTTTTTTACATTTTTTTTTGCATTTTTTTTGCATTTTTTTTGCATTTTTTTTGCATTTTTTTTTGCATTTTTTTGCATTTTTTTTTGCATTTTTTTTTGCATTTTTTTGCATTTTTTTTGCATTTTTTTTGCATTTTTTTTTTTTTAGCATTTTTTTTGCATTTTTTTGCATTTTTTTTTGCATTTTTTTTTGCATTTTTTTTGCATTTTTTTTTGCATTTTTTTTTACATTTTTTTGCATTTTTTTTTGCATTTTTTTTGCATTTTTTTTTTACATTTTTTTGCATTTTTTTTTTACATTTTTTTGCATTTTTTTTGCATTTTTTTTGCATTTTTTTTGAATTTTTTTTGCATTTTTTTTTGCATTTTTTGCATTTTTTTTGCATTTTTTTTGCATTTTTTTTGCATTTTTTTTTGCATTTTTTTTGCATTTTTTTGCATTTTTTTTTGCATTTTTTTTTGCATTTTTTTTGCATTTTTTTGCATTTTTTTTGCATTTTTTTTTGCATTTTTTTTGCATTTTTTTTGCATTTTTTTTTGCATTTTTTTTGCATTTTTTTTGACATTTTTTTGCATTTTTTTGCATTTTTTTTGCATTTTTTTTTGCATTTTTTTTGCATTTTTTTGCATTTTTTTTTGCATTTTTTTTGCATTTTTTTTGACATTTTTTTGCATTTTTTTGCATTTTTTTGCATTTTTTTTTGCATTTTTTTTGCATTTTTTTTTACATTTTTTTGCATTTTTTTTTGCATTTTTTTTGCATTTTTTTTTGCATTTTTTTTACATTTTTTTGCATTTTTTTTTGCATTTTTTTTGCATTTTTTTGCATTTTTTTTTGCATTTTTTTTGCATTTTTTTTTACATTTTTTTGCATTTTTTTTGCATTTTTTTTGCATTTTTTTGCATTTTTTTTTGCATTTTTTTTTGCATTTTTTTTGCATTTTTTTTGCATTTTTTTTGCATTTTTTTTTGCATTTTTTTTGCATTTTTTTTTACATTTTTTTGCATTTTTTTTTGCATTTTTTTTGCATTTTTTTGCATTTTTTTTTTGCATTTTTTTTACATTTTTTTGCATTTTTTTTGCATTTTTTTGCATTTTTTTGCATTTTTTTTGCATTTTTTTTTTTGCTTTTTTTTTGCATTTTTTTTGCATTTTTTTGCATTTTTTTGCATTTTTTTTTGCATTTTTTTTGCATTTTTTTTTACATTTTTTTGCATTTTTTTTTGCATTTTTTTTGCATTTTTTTGCATTTTTTTTTGCATTTTTTTTGCATTTTTTTTGCATTTTTTTGCATTTTTTTTTGCATTTTTTTTTGCATTTTTTTTTACATTTTTTTTTGCATTTTTTTTTGCATTTTTTTTGCATTTTTTTTGCATTTTTTTTGCATTTTTTTTTGCATTTTTTTTGCATTTTTTTGCATTTTTTTTGCATTTTTTTTGCATTTTTTTTTTACATTTTTTTTGCATTTTTTTTTGCATTTTTTTTGCATTTTTTTGCATTTTTTTTTGCATTTTTTTGCATTTTTTTTGGATTTTTTTTGCATTTTTTTGCATTTTTTTGCATTTTTTTTTACATTTTTTTGCATTTTTTTTTGCTTTTTTTTTGCATTTTTTTTTACATTTTTTTGCATTTTTTTTTTTACATTTTTTTGCATTTTTTTTTGCATTTTTTTTGCATTTTTTTGAATTTTTTTTGCATTTTTTTTTGCATTTTTTTGCATTTTTTTTGCATTTTTTTTTGCATTTTTTTTGCATTTTTTTTTGCATTTTTTTTGCATTTTTTTGCATTTTTTTTTGCATTTTTTTTGCATTTTTTTTTACATTTTTTTGCATTTTTTTTGCATTTTTTTTGCATTTTTTTGCATTTTTTTTGCATTTTTTTTTGCATTTTTTTTGCATTTTTTTGCATTTTTTTGCATTTTTTTTTGCATTTTTTTTGCATTTTTTTTTACATTTTTTTGCATTTTTTTTTGCATTTTTTTTGCATTTTTTTGCATTTTTTTTTGCATTTTTTTTTGCATTTTTTTTGCATTTTTTTGCATTTTTTTTTGCATTTTTTTTGCATTTTTTTTTACATTTTTTTGCATTTTTTTTTGCATTTTTTTTGCATTTTTTTGCATTTTTTTTTGCATTTTTTTTGCATTTTTTTTTACATTTTTTTGCATTTTTTTTTGCATTTTTTTTGCATTTTTTTGCATTTTTTTTGCATTTTTTTTTACATTTTTTTGCATTTTTTTTTGCATTTTTTTTGCATTTTTTTGCATTTTTTTTTGCATTTTTTTTGCATTTTTTTTTTTTTACATTTTTTTTGCATTTTTTTTTGCATTTTTTTTTGCATTTTTTTGCATTTTTTTTTGCATTTTTTTGCATTTTTTTTTGCATTTTTTTGCATTTTTTTTTGGATTTTTTTTTGCATTTTTTTTTGCATTTTTTTTTGCATTTTTTTTACATTTTTTTGCATTTTTTTTTGCATTTTTTTTGCATTTTTTTTTTACATTTTTTTGCATTTTTTTTTTACATTTTTTTGCATTTTTTTTGCATTTTTTTGCATTTTTTGAATTTTTTTGCATTTTTTTTTGCATTTTTTTGCATTTTTTTTTGCATTTTTTTTGCATTTTTTTTGCATTTTTTTTTGCATTTTTTTTGCATTTTTTTGCATTTTTTTTTGCATTTTTTTTTGCATTTTTTTTGCATTTTTTTGCATTTTTTTTTTGCATTTTTTTTGCATTTTTTTTGCATTTTTTTGCATTTTTTTTTGCATTTTTTTTGCATTTTTTTTGACATTTTTTTTGCATTTTTTTTGCATTTTTTTGCATTTTTTTTTGCATTTTTTTTGCATTTTTTTTTACATTTTTTTGCATTTTTTTTGCATTTTTTTTGCATTTTTTTTTGCATTTTTTTTACATTTTTTTTGCATTTTTTTTGCATTTTTTTTGCATTTTTTTGCATTTTTTTTGCATTTTTTTTGCATTTTTTTTGCATTTTTTTGCATTTTTTTTTGCATTTTTTTTGCATTTTTTTTTACATTTTTTTGCATTTTTTTTTGCATTTTTTTTGCATTTTTTTGCATTTTTTTTGCATTTTTTTGCATTTTTTTTTGCATTTTTTTTGCATTTTTTTTTGCATTTTTTTTACATTTTTTTGCATTTTTTTTTGCATTTTTTTTGCATTTTTTTTTTACATTTTTTTGCATTTTTTTTTTACATTTTTTTGCATTTTTTTTTGCATTTTTTTTGCATTTTTTTGAATTTTTTTTGCATTTTTTTTTGCATTTTTTGCATTTTTTTTTGCATTTTTTTTTGCATTTTTTTTGCATTTTTTTTTGCATTTTTTTTGCATTTTTTTTGCATTTTTTTTTGCATTTTTTTTTGCATTTTTTTTTACATTTTTTTGCATTTTTTTTGCATTTTTTTTGCATTTTTTTGCATTTTTTTTTGCATTTTTTTTTGCATTTTTTTTTGCATTTTTTTTGCATTTTTTTGCATTTTTTTTTGCATTTTTTTTGCATTTTTTTTTACATTTTTTTTGCATTTTTTTTTGCATTTTTTTTGCATTTTTTTGCATTTTTTTTTTGCATTTTTTTTTGCATTTTTTTTGCATTTTTTTGCATTTTTTTTTGCATTTTTTTTTGCATTTTTTTTTACATTTTTTTGCATTTTTTTTGCATTTTTTTTGCATTTTTTTGCATTTTTTTTTGCATTTTTTTTGCATTTTTTTGCATTTTTTTTTGCATTTTTTTTGCATTTTTTTTTACATTTTTTTGCATTTTTTTTTGCATTTTTTTTGCATTTTTTTGCATTTTTTTTGCATTTTTTTTTACATTTTTTTGCATTTTTTTTTGCATTTTTTTTGCATTTTTTTGCATTTTTTTTTGCATTTTTTTTTGCATTTTTTTTTTACATTTTTTTTGCATTTTTTTTGCATTTTTTTTGCATTTTTTTGCATTTTTTTTTGCATTTTTTTGCATTTTTTTTTGCATTTTTTTTGCATTTTTTTGCATTTTTTTTTGCATTTTTTTTGCATTTTTTTTTACATTTTTTTGCATTTTTTTGCATTTTTTTTGGATTTTTTTTTGCATTTTTTTTGCATTTTTTTTTGCATTTTTTTTACATTTTTTTGCATTTTTTTTGCATTTTTTTTGCATTTTTTTTGCATTTTTTTTTTACATTTTTTTGCATTTTTTTTTTACATTTTTTTGCATTTTTTTTTGCATTTTTTTTGCATTTTTTTGAATTTTTTTTGCATTTTTTTTTGCATTTTTTGCATTTTTTTTTGCATTTTTTTTTGCATTTTTTTTGCATTTTTTTTTGCATTTTTTTTGCATTTTTTTGCATTTTTTTTTGCATTTTTTTTGCATTTTTTTTGCATTTTTTTGCATTTTTTTTTGCATTTTTTTTTGCATTTTTTTTGCATTTTTTTGCATTTTTTTTTGCATTTTTTTTGCATTTTTTTTGACATTTTTTTGCATTTTTTTTGCATTTTTTTGCATTTTTTTTTGCATTTTTTTTGCATTTTTTTTTACATTTTTTTGCATTTTTTTTTGCATTTTTTTTGCATTTTTTTTTGCATTTTTTTTACATTTTTTTGCATTTTTTTTTGCATTTTTTTTGCATTTTTTTGCATTTTTTTTTGCATTTTTTTTTGCATTTTTTTTGCATTTTTTTGCATTTTTTTTGCATTTTTTTTGCATTTTTTTTTACATTTTTTTGCATTTTTTTTTGCATTTTTTTTTGCATTTTTTTGCATTTTTTTTTGCATTTTTTTGCATTTTTTTTTGGATTTTTTTTTGCATTTTTTTTGCATTTTTTTTTGCATTTTTTTTACATTTTTTTGCATTTTTTTTTGCATTTTTTTTGCATTTTTTTTTTACATTTTTTTGCATTTTTTTTTTACATTTTTTTGCATTTTTTTTTGCATTTTTTTTGCATTTTTTTGAATTTTTTTTGCATTTTTTTTTGCATTTTTTTGCATTTTTTTTTGCATTTTTTTTTGCATTTTTTTGCATTTTTTTTTGCATTTTTTTTGCATTTTTTTGCATTTTTTTTTGCATTTTTTTTGCATTTTTTTTTACATTTTTTTGCATTTTTTTTGCATTTTTTTTGCATTTTTTTGCATTTTTTTTTGCATTTTTTTTTGCATTTTTTTTTGCATTTTTTTTGCATTTTTTTGCATTTTTTTTTGCATTTTTTTTGCATTTTTTTTTTACATTTTTTTGCATTTTTTTGCATTTTTTTTGCATTTTTTTTGCATTTTTTTTTGCATTTTTTTTACATTTTTTTTGCATTTTTTTGCATTTTTTTGCATTTTTTTTTGCATTTTTTTTGCATTTTTTTTTACATTTTTTTGCATTTTTTTTTGCATTTTTTTTGCATTTTTTTTTGCATTTTTTTTACATTTTTTTGCATTTTTTTTTGCATTTTTTTTGCATTTTTTTGCATTTTTTTTTGCATTTTTTTTTGCATTTTTTTTGCATTTTTTTTGCATTTTTTTTGCATTTTTTTTGCATTTTTTTTTACATTTTTTTGCATTTTTTTTTGCATTTTTTTTGCATTTTTTTGCATTTTTTTTTGCATTTTTTTGCATTTTTTTTTGGATTTTTTTTTGCATTTTTTTTTGCATTTTTTTTTGCATTTTTTTTACATTTTTTTGCATTTTTTTTGCATTTTTTTTGCATTTTTTTTTTACATTTTTTTGCATTTTTTTTTACATTTTTTTGCATTTTTTTTTGCATTTTTTTTGCATTTTTTTGAATTTTTTTTGCATTTTTTTTTGCATTTTTTTGCATTTTTTTTTGCATTTTTTTTTGCATTTTTTTTGCATTTTTTTTTGCATTTTTTTTGCATTTTTTTGCATTTTTTTTTGCATTTTTTTTGCATTTTTTTTTACATTTTTTTGCATTTTTTTTGCATTTTTTTTGCATTTTTTTGCATTTTTTTTTGCATTTTTTTTTGCATTTTTTTTTGCATTTTTTTGCATTTTTTTGCATTTTTTTTTGCATTTTTTTTGCATTTTTTTTTTACATTTTTTTGCATTTTTTTTTGCATTTTTTTTGCATTTTTTTTGCATTTTTTTTTGCATTTTTTTTACATTTTTTTGCATTTTTTTTTGCATTTTTTTTGCATTTTTTTTTTACATTTTTTTTGCATTTTTTTTTTACATTTTTTTGCATTTTTTTTTGCATTTTTTTTGCATTTTTTTGCATTTTTTTTTGCATTTTTTTTGCATTTTTTTTTACATTTTTTTGCATTTTTTTTGCATTTTTTTTGCATTTTTTTGCATTTTTTTTTGCATTTTTTTTTGCATTTTTTTTTGCATTTTTTTGCATTTTTTTGCATTTTTTTTTGCATTTTTTTTGCATTTTTTTTTACATTTTTTTGCATTTTTTTTTGCATTTTTTTTGCATTTTTTTGCATTTTTTTTTTGCATTTTTTTTTGCATTTTTTTTGCATTTTTTTGCATTTTTTTTTGCATTTTTTTTGCATTTTTTTTTACATTTTTTTGCATTTTTTTTTGCATTTTTTTTGCATTTTTTTGCATTTTTTTTTGCATTTTTTTTGCATTTTTTTTTACATTTTTTTGCATTTTTTTTGCATTTTTTTTGCATTTTTTTGCATTTTTTTTGCATTTTTTTTTTACATTTTTTTGCATTTTTTTTTGCATTTTTTTTGCATTTTTTTGCATTTTTTTTTTGCATTTTTTTTGCATTTTTTTTTTTTACATTTTTTTTGCATTTTTTTGCATTTTTTTTTGCATTTTTTTGCATTTTTTTTTGCATTTTTTTGCATTTTTTTTTTGCATTTTTTTGCATTTTTTTTTGGATTTTTTTTTGCATTTTTTTGCATTTTTTTTTGGATTTTTTTTTGCATTTTTTTTGCATTTTTTTTTTGCATTTTTTTTACATTTTTTTGCATTTTTTTTTGCATTTTTTTTGCATTTTTTTTTTACATTTTTTTGCATTTTTTTTTTACATTTTTTTGCATTTTTTTTTGCATTTTTTTTGCATTTTTTTGAATTTTTTTTGCATTTTTTTTTGCATTTTTTGCATTTTTTTTTGCATTTTTTTTTGCATTTTTTTTGCATTTTTTTTTGCATTTTTTTTGCATTTTTTTGCATTTTTTTTTGCATTTTTTTTGCATTTTTTTTTACATTTTTTTGCATTTTTTTTGCATTTTTTTTGCATTTTTTTGCATTTTTTTTTGCATTTTTTTTTGCATTTTTTTTTGCATTTTTTTGCATTTTTTTGCATTTTTTTTTGCATTTTTTTTGCATTTTTTTTTACATTTTTTTGCATTTTTTTTTGCATTTTTTTTGCATTTTTTTGCATTTTTTTTTGCATTTTTTTTTGCATTTTTTTTGCATTTTTTTGCATTTTTTTTTGCATTTTTTTTGCATTTTTTTTTACATTTTTTTGCATTTTTTTTTGCATTTTTTTTGCATTTTTTTGCATTTTTTTTTGCATTTTTTTTGCATTTTTTTGCATTTTTTTTTGCATTTTTTTTGCATTTTTTTTTACATTTTTTTGCATTTTTTTTTGCATTTTTTTTGCATTTTTTTGCATTTTTTTTTGCATTTTTTTTTACATTTTTTTGCATTTTTTTTTGCATTTTTTTTGCATTTTTTTGCATTTTTTTTTGCATTTTTTTTGCATTTTTTTTTTTACATTTTTTTTGCATTTTTTTTGCATTTTTTTTTGCATTTTTTTGCATTTTTTTTTGCATTTTTTTGCATTTTTTTTTGCATTTTTTTTGCATTTTTTTGCATTTTTTTTTGCATTTTTTTTGCATTTTTTTTTTACATTTTTTTGCATTTTTTTGCATTTTTTTTTGGATTTTTTTTTGCATTTTTTTTGCATTTTTTTTTGCATTTTTTTTTACATTTTTTTGCATTTTTTTTGCATTTTTTTTTGCATTTTTTTTGCATTTTTTTTTTACATTTTTTTGCATTTTTTTTTTACATTTTTTTGCATTTTTTTTGCATTTTTTTTGCATTTTTTTGCATTTTTTTTTGCATTTTTTTTGCATTTTTTTTTACATTTTTTTGCATTTTTTTTTGCATTTTTTTTGCATTTTTTTTTTACATTTTTTTGCATTTTTTTTGCATTTTTTTTGCATTTTTTTGCATTTTTTTTTGCATTTTTTTTTGCATTTTTTTTTGCATTTTTTTGCATTTTTTTGCATTTTTTTTTGCATTTTTTTTGCATTTTTTTTTACATTTTTTTGCATTTTTTTTTGCATTTTTTTTGCATTTTTTTGCATTTTTTTTTGCATTTTTTTTTGCATTTTTTTTGCATTTTTTTGCATTTTTTTTTGCATTTTTTTTGCATTTTTTTTACATTTTTTTGCATTTTTTTTTGCATTTTTTTTGCATTTTTTTGCATTTTTTTTTGCATTTTTTTTGCATTTTTTTGCATTTTTTTTTGCATTTTTTTTGCATTTTTTTTTACATTTTTTTGCATTTTTTTTTGCATTTTTTTTGCATTTTTTTGCATTTTTTTTGCATTTTTTTTTACATTTTTTTGCATTTTTTTTTGCATTTTTTTTGCATTTTTTTGCATTTTTTTTTGCATTTTTTTTGCATTTTTTTTTTTTTACATTTTTTTTGCATTTTTTTTGCATTTTTTTTGCATTTTTTTGCATTTTTTTTTGCATTTTTTTGCATTTTTTTTTGCATTTTTTTTGCATTTTTTTGCATTTTTTTTTGCATTTTTTTTGCATTTTTTTTTTTACATTTTTTTGCATTTTTTTGCATTTTTTTTGGATTTTTTTTTGCATTTTTTTTGCATTTTTTTTTGCATTTTTTTTACATTTTTTTGCATTTTTTTTGCATTTTTTTTGCATTTTTTTTGCATTTTTTTTTTACATTTTTTTGCATTTTTTTTTTACATTTTTTTGCATTTTTTTTTGCATTTTTTTTGCATTTTTTTGAATTTTTTTTGCATTTTTTTTTGCATTTTTTGCATTTTTTTTTGCATTTTTTTTTGCATTTTTTTTGCATTTTTTTTTGCATTTTTTTTGCATTTTTTTGCATTTTTTTTTGCATTTTTTTTTGCATTTTTTTTGCATTTTTTTGCATTTTTTTTTGCATTTTTTTTTGCATTTTTTTTGCATTTTTTTGCATTTTTTTTTGCATTTTTTTTGCATTTTTTTTGACATTTTTTTGCATTTTTTTGCATTTTTTTGCATTTTTTTTTGCATTTTTTTTGCATTTTTTTTTACATTTTTTTGCATTTTTTTTTGCATTTTTTTTGCATTTTTTTTTGCATTTTTTTTACATTTTTTTGCATTTTTTTTTGCATTTTTTTTGCATTTTTTTGCATTTTTTTTTGCATTTTTTTTTGCATTTTTTTTGCATTTTTTTGCATTTTTTTTTGCATTTTTTTGCATTTTTTTTTGGATTTTTTTTTGCATTTTTTTTGCATTTTTTTTTGCATTTTTTTTACATTTTTTGCATTTTTTTTTGCATTTTTTTTGCATTTTTTTTTTTACATTTTTTTGCATTTTTTTTTTACATTTTTTTGCATTTTTTTTTGCATTTTTTTTGCATTTTTTTGAATTTTTTTTGCATTTTTTTTTGCATTTTTTGCATTTTTTTTTGCATTTTTTTTTGCATTTTTTTTGCATTTTTTTTTGCATTTTTTTTGCATTTTTTTGCATTTTTTTTTGCATTTTTTTTGCATTTTTTTTTACATTTTTTTGCATTTTTTTTGCATTTTTTTTGCATTTTTTTGCATTTTTTTTTGCATTTTTTTTTGCATTTTTTTTTGCATTTTTTTGCATTTTTTTGCATTTTTTTTTGCATTTTTTTGCATTTTTTTTTGCATTTTTTTTGCATTTTTTTTTACATTTTTTTGCATTTTTTTTGCATTTTTTTTGCATTTTTTTGCATTTTTTTTTGCATTTTTTTTTGCATTTTTTTTTGCATTTTTTTGCATTTTTTTGCATTTTTTTTTGCATTTTTTTTGCATTTTTTTTTACATTTTTTTGCATTTTTTTTTGCATTTTTTTTGCATTTTTTTGCATTTTTTTTTTGCATTTTTTTTTGCATTTTTTTTGCATTTTTTTGCATTTTTTTTTGCATTTTTTTTGCATTTTTTTTTACATTTTTTTGCATTTTTTTTTGCATTTTTTTTGCATTTTTTTGCATTTTTTTTTGCATTTTTTTTGCATTTTTTTGCATTTTTTTTGCATTTTTTTTGCATTTTTTTTTACATTTTTTTGCATTTTTTTTTGCATTTTTTTTGCATTTTTTTGCATTTTTTTTGCATTTTTTTTTACATTTTTTTGCATTTTTTTTTGCATTTTTTTTGCATTTTTTTGCATTTTTTTTTGCATTTTTTTTGCATTTTTTTTTTTTACATTTTTTTTGCATTTTTTTTGCATTTTTTTTGCATTTTTTTGCATTTTTTTTTGCATTTTTTTGCATTTTTTTTTGCATTTTTTTTGCATTTTTTTGCATTTTTTTTTGCATTTTTTTTGCATTTTTTTTTTTACATTTTTTTGCATTTTTTTGCATTTTTTTTTGGATTTTTTTTTGCATTTTTTTTGCATTTTTTTTTGCATTTTTTTTTACATTTTTTTGCATTTTTTTTGCATTTTTTTTGCATTTTTTTTGCATTTTTTTTTTACATTTTTTTGCATTTTTTTTTTACATTTTTTTGCATTTTTTTTTGCATTTTTTTTGCATTTTTTTGAATTTTTTTTGCATTTTTTTTTGCATTTTTTTGCATTTTTTTTTGAATTTTTTTTTGCATTTTTTTTGCATTTTTTTTTGCATTTTTTTTGCATTTTTTTGCATTTTTTTTTGCATTTTTTTTTGCATTTTTTTTGCATTTTTTTGCATTTTTTTTTGCATTTTTTTTTGCATTTTTTTTGCATTTTTTTGCATTTTTTTTTGCATTTTTTTTGCATTTTTTTTTACATTTTTTTGCATTTTTTTTTGCATTTTTTTTGCATTTTTTTGCATTTTTTTTGCATTTTTTTTTACATTTTTTTGCATTTTTTTTTGCATTTTTTTTTGCATTTTTTTGCATTTTTTTTTGCATTTTTTTTGCATTTTTTTTTTTTACATTTTTTTTGCATTTTTTTTGCATTTTTTTTGCATTTTTTTGCATTTTTTTTTGCATTTTTTTGCATTTTTTTTTGCATTTTTTTTGCATTTTTTTGCATTTTTTTTTGCATTTTTTTTGCATTTTTTTTTTTACATTTTTTTGCATTTTTTTGCATTTTTTTTTGGATTTTTTTTTGCATTTTTTTTGCATTTTTTTTTTGCATTTTTTTTTACATTTTTTTGCATTTTTTTTGCATTTTTTTTGCATTTTTTTTGCATTTTTTTTTTACATTTTTTTGCATTTTTTTTTTACATTTTTTTGCATTTTTTTTTGCATTTTTTTTGCATTTTTTTGAATTTTTTTTGCATTTTTTTTTGCATTTTTTGCATTTTTTTTTGAATTTTTTTTTGCATTTTTTTTGCATTTTTTTTTGCATTTTTTTTGCATTTTTTTGCATTTTTTTTTGCATTTTTTTTTGCATTTTTTTTGCATTTTTTTGCATTTTTTTTTGCATTTTTTTTTGCATTTTTTTTGCATTTTTTTGCATTTTTTTTTGCATTTTTTTTGCATTTTTTTTGACATTTTTTTGCATTTTTTTGCATTTTTTTGCATTTTTTTTTGCATTTTTTTTGCATTTTTTTTTACATTTTTTTGCATTTTTTTTTGCATTTTTTTTGCATTTTTTTTTGCATTTTTTTTACATTTTTTTGCATTTTTTTTGCATTTTTTTTTGCATTTTTTTTACATTTTTTTGCATTTTTTTTGCATTTTTTTTTGCATTTTTTTTGCATTTTTTTTTTACATTTTTTTGCATTTTTTTTTTACATTTTTTTGCATTTTTTTTTTGCATTTTTTTTGCATTTTTTTGAATTTTTTTTGCATTTTTTTTTGCATTTTTTGCATTTTTTTTTTGCATTTTTTTTTGCATTTTTTTTGCATTTTTTTTTGCATTTTTTTTGCATTTTTTTGCATTTTTTTTTGCATTTTTTTTTGCATTTTTTTTGCATTTTTTTGCATTTTTTTTGCATTTTTTTTGCATTTTTTTTGCATTTTTTTGCATTTTTTTTTGCATTTTTTTTGCATTTTTTTTGACATTTTTTTGCATTTTTTTGCATTTTTTTGCATTTTTTTTTGCATTTTTTTTGCATTTTTTTTTACATTTTTTTGCATTTTTTTTTGCATTTTTTTTGCATTTTTTTTTGCATTTTTTTTTACATTTTTTTGCATTTTTTTTTGCATTTTTTTTGCATTTTTTTGCATTTTTTTTTGCATTTTTTTTTGCATTTTTTTTGCATTTTTTTGCATTTTTTTTTGCATTTTTTTGCATTTTTTTTTGGATTTTTTTTTGCATTTTTTTTGCATTTTTTTTTGCATTTTTTTTACATTTTTTTGCATTTTTTTTTGCATTTTTTTTGCATTTTTTTTTTTACATTTTTTTGCATTTTTTTTTTACATTTTTTTGCATTTTTTTTTGCATTTTTTTTGCATTTTTTTGAATTTTTTTTGCATTTTTTTTTGCATTTTTTGCATTTTTTTTTGCATTTTTTTTTGCATTTTTTTTGCATTTTTTTTTGCATTTTTTTTGCATTTTTTTGCATTTTTTTTTTGCATTTTTTTTGCATTTTTTTTTACATTTTTTTGCATTTTTTTTGCATTTTTTTTGCATTTTTTTGCATTTTTTTTTGCATTTTTTTTTGCATTTTTTTTTGCATTTTTTTGCATTTTTTTGCATTTTTTTTTGCATTTTTTGCATTTTTTTTTGCATTTTTTTTGCATTTTTTTTTACATTTTTTTGCATTTTTTTTGCATTTTTTTTGCATTTTTTTGCATTTTTTTTTGCATTTTTTTTTGCATTTTTTTTTGCATTTTTTTGCATTTTTTTGCATTTTTTTTTGCATTTTTTTTGCATTTTTTTTTACATTTTTTTGCATTTTTTTTTGCATTTTTTTTGCATTTTTTTGCATTTTTTTTTTGCATTTTTTTTTGCATTTTTTTTGCATTTTTTTGCATTTTTTTTTGCATTTTTTTTGCATTTTTTTTTACATTTTTTTGCATTTTTTTTTGCATTTTTTTTGCATTTTTTTGCATTTTTTTTTGCATTTTTTTTGCATTTTTTTGCATTTTTTTTTGCATTTTTTTTGCATTTTTTTTTACATTTTTTTGCATTTTTTTTTGCATTTTTTTTGCATTTTTTTGCATTTTTTTTGCATTTTTTTTTACATTTTTTTGCATTTTTTTTTGCATTTTTTTTGCATTTTTTTGCATTTTTTTTTGCATTTTTTTTGCATTTTTTTTTTTTACATTTTTTTTGCATTTTTTTTGCATTTTTTTTGCATTTTTTTGCATTTTTTTTTGCATTTTTTTGCATTTTTTTTTGCATTTTTTTTGCATTTTTTTGCATTTTTTTTTGCATTTTTTTTGCATTTTTTTTTTTACATTTTTTTGCATTTTTTTGCATTTTTTTTTTGGATTTTTTTTTGCATTTTTTTTGCATTTTTTTTTGCATTTTTTTTTACATTTTTTTGCATTTTTTTTGCATTTTTTTTGCATTTTTTTTGCATTTTTTTTTTACATTTTTTTGCATTTTTTTTTTACATTTTTTTGCATTTTTTTTTGCATTTTTTTTGCATTTTTTTGAATTTTTTTTGCATTTTTTTTTGCATTTTTTGCATTTTTTTTTGAATTTTTTTTTGCATTTTTTTTGCATTTTTTTTTGCATTTTTTTTGCATTTTTTTGCATTTTTTTTTGCATTTTTTTTTGCATTTTTTTTGCATTTTTTTGCATTTTTTTTTGCATTTTTTTTTGCATTTTTTTTGCATTTTTTTGCATTTTTTTTTGCATTTTTTTTGCATTTTTTTTGACATTTTTTTGCATTTTTTTGCATTTTTTTGCATTTTTTTTTGCATTTTTTTTGCATTTTTTTTTACATTTTTTTGCATTTTTTTTTGCATTTTTTTTGCATTTTTTTTTGCATTTTTTTTACATTTTTTTGCATTTTTTTTTGCATTTTTTTTGCATTTTTTTGCATTTTTTTTTGCATTTTTTTTTGCATTTTTTTTGCATTTTTTTGCATTTTTTTTGCATTTTTTTTGCATTTTTTTTTACATTTTTTTGCATTTTTTTTTGCATTTTTTTTGCATTTTTTTGCATTTTTTTTTGCATTTTTTTGCATTTTTTTTGGATTTTTTTTTGCATTTTTTTTGCATTTTTTTTTGCATTTTTTTTACATTTTTTTGCATTTTTTTTTGCATTTTTTTTGCATTTTTTTTTTACATTTTTTTGCATTTTTTTTTTACATTTTTTTGCATTTTTTTTTGCATTTTTTTTTGCATTTTTTTGCATTTTTTTGCATTTTTTTTTGCATTTTTTTTGCATTTTTTTTTTACATTTTTTTGCATTTTTTTTTGCATTTTTTTTGCATTTTTTTGCATTTTTTTTTTGCATTTTTTTTTGCATTTTTTTTGCATTTTTTTGCATTTTTTTTTGCATTTTTTTTGCATTTTTTTTTACATTTTTTTGCATTTTTTTTTGCATTTTTTTTGCATTTTTTTGCATTTTTTTTTGCATTTTTTTTGCATTTTTTTTTACATTTTTTTGCATTTTTTTTTGCATTTTTTTTGCATTTTTTTGCATTTTTTTTGCATTTTTTTTTACATTTTTTTGCATTTTTTTTTGCATTTTTTTTGCATTTTTTTGCATTTTTTTTTGCATTTTTTTTGCATTTTTTTTTTTTACATTTTTTTTGCATTTTTTTTTGCATTTTTTTTGCATTTTTTTGCATTTTTTTTTGCATTTTTTTGCATTTTTTTTTGCATTTTTTTGCATTTTTTTTTGGATTTTTTTTTGCATTTTTTTTGCATTTTTTTTTGCATTTTTTTTACATTTTTTTGCATTTTTTTTTGCATTTTTTTTTTACATTTTTTTGCATTTTTTTTTTACATTTTTTTGCATTTTTTTTTGCATTTTTTTTGCATTTTTTTGAATTTTTTTTGCATTTTTTTTTGCATTTTTTGCATTTTTTTTTGCATTTTTTTTTGCATTTTTTTTGCATTTTTTTTGCATTTTTTTTGCATTTTTTTGCATTTTTTTTTGCATTTTTTTTGCATTTTTTTTTTACATTTTTTTGCATTTTTTTTGCATTTTTTTTGCATTTTTTTGCATTTTTTTTTGCATTTTTTTTGCATTTTTTTTTGCATTTTTTTGCATTTTTTTGCATTTTTTTTTGCATTTTTTTTGCATTTTTTTTTACATTTTTTTGCATTTTTTTTTGCATTTTTTTTGCATTTTTTTGCATTTTTTTTTTGCATTTTTTTTTGCATTTTTTTTGCATTTTTTTGCATTTTTTTTTGCATTTTTTTTGCATTTTTTTTTACATTTTTTTGCATTTTTTTTTGCATTTTTTTTGCATTTTTTTGCATTTTTTTTTGCATTTTTTTTGCATTTTTTTGCATTTTTTTTTGCATTTTTTTTGCATTTTTTTTTACATTTTTTTGCATTTTTTTTGCATTTTTTTGCATTTTTTTTTGCATTTTTTTTGCATTTTTTTTTTTTACATTTTTTTTGCATTTTTTTTATCATTTTTTTTGCATTTTTTTGCATTTTTTTTTGCATTTTTTTGCATTTTTTTTTGCATTTTTTTTGCATTTTTTTGCATTTTTTTTTGCATTTTTTTTGCATTTTTTTTTTTACATTTTTTTGCATTTTTTTGCATTTTTTTTTGGATTTTTTTTGCATTTTTTTTGCATTTTTTTTTGCATTTTTTTTACATTTTTTTGCATTTTTTTTGCATTTTTTTTGCATTTTTTTTGCATTTTTTTTTTACATTTTTTTGCATTTTTTTTTACATTTTTTTGCATTTTTTTTTGCATTTTTTTTGCATTTTTTTGAATTTTTTTTGCATTTTTTTTTGCATTTTTTGCATTTTTTTTTGCATTTTTTTTTGCATTTTTTTTGCATTTTTTTTTGCATTTTTTTTGCATTTTTTTGCATTTTTTTTTGCATTTTTTTTGCATTTTTTTTGCATTTTTTTGCATTTTTTTTTGCATTTTTTTTTGCATTTTTTTTGCATTTTTTTGCATTTTTTTTTGCATTTTTTTTGCATTTTTTTTGACATTTTTTTGCATTTTTTTGCATTTTTTTGCATTTTTTTTTGCATTTTTTTTGCATTTTTTTTTACATTTTTTTGCATTTTTTTTTGCATTTTTTTGCATTTTTTTTTTGCATTTTTTTTTGCATTTTTTTTGCATTTTTTTGCATTTTTTTTTGCATTTTTTTTGCATTTTTTTTTACATTTTTTTGCATTTTTTTTTGCATTTTTTTTGCATTTTTTTGCATTTTTTTTTGCATTTTTTTTGCATTTTTTTTTACATTTTTTTGCATTTTTTTTTGCATTTTTTTTGCATTTTTTTGCATTTTTTTTGCATTTTTTTTTACAATTTTTTTGGATTTTTTTTTGCATTTTTTTTGCATTTTTTTGCATTTTTTTTTGCATTTTTTTTGCATTTTTTTTTTTTACATTTTTTTTGCATTTTTTTTGCATTTTTTTTGCATTTTTTTGCATTTTTTTTTGCATTTTTTTGCATTTTTTTTTGCATTTTTTTGCATTTTTTTTTGGATTTTTTTTTGCATTTTTTTTGCATTTTTTTTTGCATTTTTTTTACATTTTTTTGCATTTTTTTTTGCATTTTTTTTTTACATTTTTTTGCATTTTTTTTTACATTTTTTTTGCATTTTTTTTTACATTTTTTTGCATTTTTTTTGCATTTTTTTGCATTTTTTTTTGCATTTTTTTTGCATTTTTTTTTTTTACATTTTTTTTGCATTTTTTTTATCATTTTTTTTGCATTTTTTTGCATTTTTTTTTGCATTTTTTTGCATTTTTTTTTGCATTTTTTTTGCATTTTTTTGCATTTTTTTTTGCATTTTTTTTGCATTTTTTTTTTTACATTTTTTTGCATTTTTTTGCATTTTTTTTTGGATTTTTTTTTGCATTTTTTTTGCATTTTTTTTTGCATTTTTTTTACATTTTTTTGCATTTTTTTGCATTTTTTTTGCATTTTTTTTGCATTTTTTTTTTACATTTTTTTGCATTTTTTTTTTACATTTTTTTGCATTTTTTTTTGCATTTTTTTTGCATTTTTTTGAATTTTTTTTGCATTTTTTTTTGCATTTTTTGCATTTTTTTTTGCATTTTTTTTTGCTTTTTTTTTGCATTTTTTTTTGCATTTTTTTTGCATTTTTTTGCATTTTTTTTGCATTTTTTTTGCATTTTTTTTGCATTTTTTTGCATTTTTTTTTGCATTTTTTTTTGCATTTTTTTTGCATTTTTTTGCATTTTTTTTTGCATTTTTTTTGCATTTTTTTTTGCATTTTTTTTACATTTTTTTGCATTTTTTTTTGCATTTTTTTTGCATTTTTTGCAATTTTTTTTGCATTTTTTTTTGCATTTTTTTTGCATTTTTTTGCATTTTTTTTGCATTTTTTTTGCATTTTTTTTTTACATTTTTTTGCATTTTTTTTTGCATTTTTTTTGCATTTTTTTGCATTTTTTTTTGCATTTTTTTGCATTTTTTTTTGGATTTTTTTTTGCATTTTTTTTGCATTTTTTTTTGCATTTTTTTTACATTTTTTTGCATTTTTTTTTGCATTTTTTTTGCATTTTTTTTTTACATTTTTTTGCATTTTTTTTTTACATTTTTTTGCATTTTTTTTTGCATTTTTTTTGCATTTTTTTGAATTTTTTTTGCATTTTTTTTTGCATTTTTTGCATTTTTTTTTGCATTTTTTTTTGCATTTTTTTTGCATTTTTTTTTGCATTTTTTTTGCATTTTTTTGCATTTTTTTTTGCATTTTTTTTGCATTTTTTTTTACATTTTTTTGCATTTTTTTTGCATTTTTTTTGCATTTTTTTGCATTTTTTTTTGCATTTTTTTTGCATTTTTTTGCATTTTTTTTTTGCATTTTTTTTTGCATTTTTTTTGCATTTTTTTGCATTTTTTTTTGCATTTTTTTTGCATTTTTTTTTACATTTTTTTGCATTTTTTTTTGCATTTTTTTTGCATTTTTTTGCATTTTTTTTTGCATTTTTTTTGCATTTTTTTTTACATTTTTTTGCATTTTTTTTTGCATTTTTTTTGCATTTTTTTTTGCATTTTTTTTACATTTTTTTGCATTTTTTTTTGCATTTTTTTTGCATTTTTTTGCATTTTTTTTTGCATTTTTTTTTGCATTTTTTTTGCATTTTTTTGCATTTTTTTTGCATTTTTTTTGCATTTTTTTTTACATTTTTTTGCATTTTTTTTTGCATTTTTTTTGCATTTTTTTGCATTTTTTTTTGCATTTTTTTGCATTTTTTTTTGGATTTTTTTTTGCATTTTTTTTGCATTTTTTTTTGCATTTTTTTTACATTTTTTTGCATTTTTTTTTGCATTTTTTTTGCATTTTTTTTTTACATTTTTTTGCATTTTTTTTTTACATTTTTTTGCATTTTTTTTTGCATTTTTTTTGCATTTTTTTGAATTTTTTTTGCATTTTTTTTTGCATTTTTTGCATTTTTTTTTGCATTTTTTTTTGCATTTTTTTTGCATTTTTTTTTGCATTTTTTTTGCATTTTTTTTGCATTTTTTTTTGCATTTTTTTTGCATTTTTTTTTACATTTTTTTGCATTTTTTTTGCATTTTTTTTTACATTTTTTTGCATTTTTTTTGCATTTTTTTTGCATTTTTTTGCATTTTTTTTTGCATTTTTTTTTGCATTTTTTTTTGCATTTTTTTGCATTTTTTTGCATTTTTTTTGCATTTTTTTTGCATTTTTTTTTACATTTTTTTGCATTTTTTTTTGCATTTTTTTTGCATTTTTTTGCATTTTTTTTTTGCATTTTTTTTTGCATTTTTTTTGCATTTTTTTGCATTTTTTTTTGCATTTTTTTTGCATTTTTTTTTACATTTTTTTGCATTTTTTTTTGCATTTTTTTTGCATTTTTTTGCATTTTTTTTTGCATTTTTTTTGCATTTTTTTTTACATTTTTTTGCATTTTTTTTGCATTTTTTTTGCATTTTTTTTTACATTTTTTTGCATTTTTTTTGCATTTTTTTTGCATTTTTTTGCATTTTTTTTTGCATTTTTTTTTGCATTTTTTTTTGCATTTTTTTGCATTTTTTTGCATTTTTTTTTGCATTTTTTTTGCATTTTTTTTTACATTTTTTTGCATTTTTTTTGCATTTTTTTTGCATTTTTTTGCATTTTTTTTTTGCATTTTTTTTTGCATTTTTTTTGCATTTTTTTGCATTTTTTTTGCATTTTTTTTGCATTTTTTTTTACATTTTTTTGCATTTTTTTTTGCATTTTTTTTGCATTTTTTTGCATTTTTTTTTGCATTTTTTTTGCATTTTTTTTGCATTTTTTTTTACATTTTTTTGCATTTTTTTTTGCATTTTTTTTGCATTTTTTTGCATTTTTTTTTGCATTTTTTTTGCATTTTTTTTTTTTACATTTTTTTTGCATTTTTTTTGCATTTTTTTTGCATTTTTTTGCATTTTTTTTTGCATTTTTTTGCATTTTTTTTTGCATTTTTTTTGCATTTTTTTGCATTTTTTTTTGCATTTTTTTTGCATTTTTTTTTTTACATTTTTTTGCATTTTTTTGCATTTTTTTTTGGATTTTTTTTTGCATTTTTTTTGCATTTTTTTTTGCATTTTTTTTACATTTTTTTGCATTTTTTTTGCATTTTTTTTGCATTTTTTTTGCATTTTTTTTTTACATTTTTTTGCATTTTTTTTGCATTTTTTTTTTACATTTTTTTGCATTTTTTTTGCATTTTTTTTGCATTTTTTTGAATTTTTTTTGCATTTTTTTTTGCATTTTTTGCATTTTTTTTTGAATTTTTTTTTGCATTTTTTTTGCATTTTTTTTTGCATTTTTTTTGCATTTTTTTGCATTTTTTTTTGCATTTTTTTTTGCATTTTTTTTGCATTTTTTTGCATTTTTTTTTGCATTTTTTTTTGCATTTTTTTTGCATTTTTTTGCATTTTTTTTTGCATTTTTTTTGCATTTTTTTTGACATTTTTTTGCATTTTTTTTGCATTTTTTTGCATTTTTTTTTGCATTTTTTTTGCATTTTTTTTTACATTTTTTTGCATTTTTTTTTGCATTTTTTTTGCATTTTTTTTTGCATTTTTTTTACATTTTTTTGCATTTTTTTTTGCATTTTTTTTGCATTTTTTTGCATTTTTTTTTGCATTTTTTTTTGCATTTTTTTTTGCATTTTTTTGCATTTTTTTTGCATTTTTTTTGCATTTTTTTTTACATTTTTTTGCATTTTTTTTTGCATTTTTTTTGCATTTTTTTGCATTTTTTTTTGCATTTTTTTGCATTTTTTTTTGGATTTTTTTTTGCATTTTTTTTGCATTTTTTTTTGCATTTTTTTTACATTTTTTTGCATTTTTTTTTGCATTTTTTTTGCATTTTTTTTTTACATTTTTTTGCATTTTTTTTTTACATTTTTTTGCATTTTTTTTTGCATTTTTTTTGCATTTTTTTGAATTTTTTTTGCATTTTTTTTTGCATTTTTTGCATTTTTTTTTGCATTTTTTTTTGCATTTTTTTTGCATTTTTTTTTGCATTTTTTTTGCATTTTTTTGCATTTTTTTTTGCATTTTTTTTGCATTTTTTTTTACATTTTTTTGCATTTTTTTGCATTTTTTTTGCATTTTTTTGCATTTTTTTTTGCATTTTTTTTGCATTTTTTTTTGCATTTTTTTGCATTTTTTTTTGCATTTTTTTTGCATTTTTTTGCATTTTTTTTTTGCATTTTTTTTTGCATTTTTTTTGCATTTTTTTGCATTTTTTTTTGCATTTTTTTTGCATTTTTTTTTACATTTTTTTGCATTTTTTTTTGCATTTTTTTTGCATTTTTTTGCATTTTTTTTTGCATTTTTTTTGCATTTTTTTGCATTTTTTTTTGCATTTTTTTTTGCATTTTTTTTGCATTTTTTTGCATTTTTTTTGCATTTTTTTTGCATTTTTTTTTACATTTTTTTGCATTTTTTTTTGCATTTTTTTTGCATTTTTTTGCATTTTTTTTTGCATTTTTTTGCATTTTTTTTTGGATTTTTTTTTGCATTTTTTTTGCATTTTTTTTTGCATTTTTTTTACATTTTTTTGCATTTTTTTTTGCATTTTTTTTGCATTTTTTTTTTACATTTTTTTGCATTTTTTTTTTACATTTTTTTGCATTTTTTTTTGCATTTTTTTTGCATTTTTTTGAATTTTTTTTGCATTTTTTTTTGCATTTTTTGCATTTTTTTTTGCATTTTTTTTTGCATTTTTTTTGCATTTTTTTTTGCATTTTTTTTGCATTTTTTTGCATTTTTTTTTGCATTTTTTTTGCATTTTTTTTTACATTTTTTTGCATTTTTTTGCATTTTTTTTGCATTTTTTTGCATTTTTTTTTGCATTTTTTTTTGCATTTTTTTTTGCATTTTTTTGCATTTTTTTGCATTTTTTTTTGCATTTTTTTTGCATTTTTTTTTACATTTTTTTGCATTTTTTTTTGCATTTTTTTTGCATTTTTTTGCATTTTTTTTTTGCATTTTTTTTTGCATTTTTTTTGCATTTTTTTGCATTTTTTTTTGCATTTTTTTTGCATTTTTTTTTACATTTTTTTGCATTTTTTTTTGCATTTTTTTTGCATTTTTTTGCATTTTTTTTTGCATTTTTTTTGCATTTTTTTTTACATTTTTTTGCATTTTTTTTTGCATTTTTTTTGCATTTTTTTGCATTTTTTTTGCATTTTTTTTTACATTTTTTTGCATTTTTTTTTGCATTTTTTTTGCATTTTTTTGCATTTTTTTTTGCATTTTTTTTGCATTTTTTTTTTTTACATTTTTTTTGCATTTTTTTTGCATTTTTTTTGCATTTTTTTGCATTTTTTTTTGCATTTTTTTGCATTTTTTTTTGCATTTTTTTGCATTTTTTTTGGATTTTTTTTTGCATTTTTTTTGCATTTTTTTTTGCATTTTTTTTACATTTTTTTGCATTTTTTTTTGCATTTTTTTTTTACATTTTTTTGCATTTTTTTTTTACATTTTTTTGCATTTTTTTTTTGCATTTTTTTTGCATTTTTTTGAATTTTTTTTGCATTTTTTTTTGCATTTTTTGCATTTTTTTTTGCATTTTTTTTTGCATTTTTTTTGCATTTTTTTTTGCATTTTTTTTGCATTTTTTTTGCATTTTTTTTGCATTTTTTTTGCATTTTTTTTGCATTTTTTTTTTACATTTTTTTGCATTTTTTTTTTACATTTTTTTGCATTTTTTTTTGCATTTTTTTTGCATTTTTTTGAATTTTTTTTGCATTTTTTTTTGCATTTTTTGCATTTTTTTTTGCATTTTTTTTTGCATTTTTTTTGCATTTTTTTTTGCATTTTTTTTGCATTTTTTTGCATTTTTTTTTGCATTTTTTTTGCATTTTTTTTGCATTTTTTTGCATTTTTTTTTGCATTTTTTTTTGCATTTTTTTTGCATTTTTTTGCATTTTTTTTTGCATTTTTTTTGCATTTTTTTTGACATTTTTTTGCATTTTTTTTGCATTTTTTTTGCATTTTTTTTTGCATTTTTTTTGCATTTTTTTTTACATTTTTTTGCATTTTTTTTTGCATTTTTTTTGCATTTTTTTTTGCATTTTTTTTTACATTTTTTTGCATTTTTTTTTGCATTTTTTTTGCATTTTTTTGCAATTTTTTTTGCATTTTTTTTTGCATTTTTTTTGCATTTTTTTGCATTTTTTTTGCATTTTTTTTGCATTTTTTTTTTACATTTTTTTGCATTTTTTTTTGCATTTTTTTTGCATTTTTTTGCATTTTTTTTTGCATTTTTTTGCATTTTTTTTTGGATTTTTTTTTGCATTTTTTTTGCATTTTTTTTTGCATTTTTTTTACATTTTTTTGCATTTTTTTTTGCATTTTTTTTGCATTTTTTTTTTACATTTTTTTGCATTTTTTTTTTACATTTTTTTGCATTTTTTTTTGCATTTTTTTTGCATTTTTTTGAATTTTTTTTGCATTTTTTTTTGCATTTTTTGCATTTTTTTTTGCATTTTTTTTTGCATTTTTTTTGCATTTTTTTTTGCATTTTTTTTGCATTTTTTTGCATTTTTTTTTGCATTTTTTTTGCATTTTTTTTTTACATTTTTTTGCATTTTTTTTGCATTTTTTTTGCATTTTTTTGCATTTTTTTTTGCATTTTTTTTGCATTTTTTTGCATTTTTTTTTTGCATTTTTTTTTGCATTTTTTTTGCATTTTTTTGCATTTTTTTTTGCATTTTTTTTGCATTTTTTTTTACATTTTTTTGCATTTTTTTTTGCATTTTTTTGCATTTTTTTGCATTTTTTTTGCATTTTTTTTGCATTTTTTTTTACATTTTTTTGCATTTTTTTTTGCATTTTTTTTGCATTTTTTTTTGCATTTTTTTTACATTTTTTTGCATTTTTTTTTGCATTTTTTTTGCATTTTTTTTGCATTTTTTTTTGCATTTTTTTTTGCATTTTTTTTGCATTTTTTTGCATTTTTTTTGCATTTTTTTTGCATTTTTTTTTACATTTTTTTGCATTTTTTTTTGCATTTTTTTTGCATTTTTTTGCATTTTTTTTTGCATTTTTTTGCATTTTTTTTTGGATTTTTTTTTGCATTTTTTTTGCATTTTTTTTTGCATTTTTTTTACATTTTTTTGCATTTTTTTTTGCATTTTTTTTGCATTTTTTTTTTACATTTTTTTGCATTTTTTTTTTACATTTTTTTGCATTTTTTTTTGCATTTTTTTTGCATTTTTTTGCATTTTTTTTTGCATTTTTTTGCATTTTTTTTTGGATTTTTTTTTGCATTTTTTTTGCATTTTTTTTTGCATTTTTTTTACATTTTTTTGCATTTTTTTTTGCATTTTTTTTGCATTTTTTTTTTACATTTTTTTGCATTTTTTTTTTACATTTTTTTGCATTTTTTTTTGCATTTTTTGCATTTTTTTTTGCATTTTTTTTTGCATTTTTTTTGCATTTTTTTTTGCATTTTTTTTGCATTTTTTTGCATTTTTTTTTGCATTTTTTTTGCATTTTTTTTTACATTTTTTTGCATTTTTTTGCATTTTTTTTGCATTTTTTTGCATTTTTTTTTGCATTTTTTTTTGCATTTTTTTTTGCATTTTTTTTGCATTTTTTTTGCATTTTTTTTTGCATTTTTTTTGCATTTTTTTTTACATTTTTTTGCATTTTTTTTTGCATTTTTTTTGCATTTTTTTGCATTTTTTTTTTGCATTTTTTTTTGCATTTTTTTTGCATTTTTTTGCATTTTTTTTTGCATTTTTTTTGCATTTTTTTTTACATTTTTTTGCATTTTTTTTTGCATTTTTTTTGCATTTTTTTGCATTTTTTTTGCATTTTTTTTGCATTTTTTTTTACATTTTTTTGCATTTTTTTTTGCATTTTTTTTGCATTTTTTTGCATTTTTTTTGCATTTTTTTTTACATTTTTTTGCATTTTTTTTTGCATTTTTTTTGCATTTTTTTGCATTTTTTTTTGCATTTTTTTTGCACTTTTTTTTTTTTACATTTTTTTTGCATTTTTTTTGCATTTTTTTGCATTTTTTTTTGCATTTTTTTGCATTTTTTTTTGCATTTTTTTGCATTTTTTTTTGGATTTTTTTTTGCATTTTTTTTGCATTTTTTTTTGCATTTTTTTTACATTTTTTTGCATTTTTTTTTGCATTTTTTTTTTACATTTTTTTGCATTTTTTTTTTACATTTTTTTGCATTTTTTTTTGCATTTTTTTTGCATTTTTTTGAATTTTTTTTGCATTTTTTTTTGCATTTTTTGCATTTTTTTTGCATTTTTTTTTGCATTTTTTTTGCATTTTTTTTTGCATTTTTTTTGCATTTTTTTGCATTTTTTTTGCATTTTTTTTGCATTTTTTTTGCATTTTTTTTTTACATTTTTTTGCATTTTTTTTTTACATTTTTTTGCATTTTTTTTTGCATTTTTTTTGCATTTTTTTGAATTTTTTTTGCATTTTTTTTTGCATTTTTTGCATTTTTTTTTGCATTTTTTTTTGCATTTTTTTTGCATTTTTTTTTGCATTTTTTTTGCATTTTTTTGCATTTTTTTTTGCATTTTTTTTGCATTTTTTTTGCATTTTTTTGCATTTTTTTTTGCATTTTTTTTTGCATTTTTTTTGCATTTTTTTGCATTTTTTTTTGCATTTTTTTTGCATTTTTTTTGACATTTTTTTGCATTTTTTTTGCATTTTTTTGCATTTTTTTTTGCATTTTTTTTGCATTTTTTTTTACATTTTTTTGCATTTTTTTTTGCATTTTTTTTGCATTTTTTTTTGCATTTTTTTTACATTTTTTTTGCATTTTTTTTTGCATTTTTTTTGCATTTTTTTTTGCATTTTTTTTACATTTTTTTGCATTTTTTTTTGCATTTTTTTTGCATTTTTTTGCAATTTTTTTTGCATTTTTTTTTGCATTTTTTTTGCATTTTTTTGCATTTTTTTTGCATTTTTTTTGCATTTTTTTTTTACATTTTTTTGCATTTTTTTTTGCATTTTTTTTGCATTTTTTTGCATTTTTTTTTGCATTTTTTTGCATTTTTTTTTGGATTTTTTTTTGCATTTTTTTTGCATTTTTTTTTGCATTTTTTTTACATTTTTTTGCATTTTTTTTTGCATTTTTTTTGCATTTTTTTTTTACATTTTTTTGCATTTTTTTTTTACATTTTTTTGCATTTTTTTTTGCATTTTTTTTGCATTTTTTTGAATTTTTTTTGCATTTTTTTTTGCATTTTTTGCATTTTTTTTTGCATTTTTTTTTGCATTTTTTTTGCATTTTTTTTTGCATTTTTTTTGCATTTTTTTGCATTTTTTTTTGCATTTTTTTTGCATTTTTTTTTACATTTTTTTGCATTTTTTTTGCATTTTTTTTGCATTTTTTTGCATTTTTTTTGCATTTTTTTTGCATTTTTTTGCATTTTTTTTTTGCATTTTTTTTTGCATTTTTTTTGCATTTTTTTGCATTTTTTTGCATTTTTTTTGCATTTTTTTTGCATTTTTTTTTACATTTTTTTGCATTTTTTTTTGCATTTTTTTTGCATTTTTTTGCATTTTTTTTTGCATTTTTTTTGCATTTTTTTTACATTTTTTTGCATTTTTTTTTGCATTTTTTTTGCATTTTTTTTTGCATTTTTTTTACATTTTTTTGCATTTTTTTTTGCATTTTTTTTGCATTTTTTTGCATTTTTTTTTGCATTTTTTTTTGCATTTTTTTTGCATTTTTTTGCATTTTTTTTGCATTTTTTTTGCATTTTTTTTTACATTTTTTTGCATTTTTTTTTGCATTTTTTTTGCATTTTTTTGCATTTTTTTTTGCATTTTTTTGCATTTTTTTTTGGATTTTTTTTTGCATTTTTTTTGCATTTTTTTTTGCATTTTTTTTACATTTTTTTGCATTTTTTTTTGCATTTTTTTTGCATTTTTTTTTTACATTTTTTTGCATTTTTTTTTTACATTTTTTTGCATTTTTTTTTGCATTTTTTTTGCATTTTTTTGAATTTTTTTTGCATTTTTTTTTGCATTTTTTGCATTTTTTTTTGCATTTTTTTTGCATTTTTTTTGCATTTTTTTTTGCATTTTTTTTGCATTTTTTTGCATTTTTTTTTGCATTTTTTTTTGCATTTTTTTTGCATTTTTTTGCATTTTTTTTGCATTTTTTTTACATTTTTTTGCATTTTTTTTGCATTTTTTTTGCATTTTTTTGCATTTTTTTTTGCATTTTTTTTTGCATTTTTTTTTGCATTTTTTTGCATTTTTTTTGCATTTTTTTTGCATTTTTTTTGCATTTTTTTTTACATTTTTTTGCATTTTTTTTTTGCATTTTTTTTGCATTTTTTTGCATTTTTTTTTGCATTTTTTTTGCATTTTTTTTTGCATTTTTTTTGCATTTTTTTGCATTTTTTTTTGCATTTTTTTGCATTTTTTTTTACATTTTTTTTGCATTTTTTTTTGCATTTTTTTTGCATTTTTTTGCATTTTTTTTTGCATTTTTTTTGCATTTTTTTTTACATTTTTTTGCATTTTTTTTTGCATTTTTTTTGCATTTTTTTTGCATTTTTTTGCATTTTTTTTTGCATTTTTTTTTGCATTTTTTTTTGCATTTTTTTGCATTTTTTTGCATTTTT
>JAKRKW010000033.1:7500-427500 GCA_023566125.1 Zingel zingel
GACCCACCCCCCTCAAATATTTTTCTCAAAACGGTGAATTTTGGCGAAAGGTGAGGAGTTTGCATGCCTGCCCACTGCCGCTGGGTCTAACGTTAGCGGTCCGCTGACCCACTGCCGCTGGGTCTAACGTTAGCGGTCCGCTGACCCACTGCCGCTGGGTCTAACGTTAGCGGTCTGCTGACCCACTGCCGCTGGGTCTAACGTTAGCGGTCGCTGACCCGCTGTCACTGGGTCTAACGTTAGCGGTCCGCTGACCCACTGCCGCTGGGTCTAACGTTAGCGGTCTGCTGACCCACTGCCGCTGGGTCTAACGTTAGCGGTCCGCTGACCCGGTGTCGCTGACCCGGTGTCGCTGGGTCTAAAATTAAAACATGATCCCAATGTGTATTGAATAAACTCCCATATTGATACATGATTAATAGTGAATCTTGCTAAACATACGTTACTTAGAAATAAGTGAATATTTGTGTGGGCCCTATAAAATATCGGGTGGTTACGTTTGTCTGATTTCTGTATTATAATTGATTATATGACATACATTACAAGACAAAACAATATCTAATAACATTTAAAGTAAGAGTGTACTTTTTCCTACCACACAATATAATGTCTTCTATCTAGATGTTGATAAATACAAATTTTAGTTTGATACTTGAGAAGTTTTGCTTGGATTTAAATGCACAAACATTATTCCATGTCTCCAGTCTCAGGATCAGAAGAGTCTCCAGTCTGGTCTTCAGTCTCTGGTTGTAAAAGTGGATGTGAGTTCCTGGTTGGTTCTGGTCCTCCACAGTCCTCTCCATCAGCTTCTGGTTCCATCTGACCAACACATTTATGTGTTTTGACATCAGAACGCCAGGCAAATCTTTTCTTACAAACACTGCAGCTGAATCTTTTTTCTCCTGTGTGGACTACCATGTGTGGCCGTAAACTTCCTCTCTGTGTAAAAGATTTCTTACAAACTGAGCAGCTGAACGGTTTTTCTCCTGTGTGAGTTCTCATGTGTGACCGTAAATCTCCACTCTGTGTAAAAGATTTCTTACAGACTGAGCAGCTGAAAGGTTTTTCACCTGTGTGAGTTCTCATGTGCGTCTTCAGATCTGACTTGTAGCCAAATCTTTTATCACAAATTGAGCAGCTGAATGATTTTTCTCCTGTGTGGATTCTCATGTGTTTCTGTAAATTTTCACTCTGTGTAAACGATTTATTACAAACTGAGCAGCTAAAAGGCTTCTCTCCTGTATGAGTTATCATGTGTTTCTTTAGGTGTTGACTATAAGTAAAAGCTTTACCACACTCAGAGCAGCTAAAAGGCTTCTCTCCAGTGTGGATTCTAATGTGTTTCTGTAAACTTCCTCTCTGTGTAAAAGATGTATTACAAACACTGCAGCTGAAAGGTTTTTCTCCTGTGTGGATTCTCATGTGTAACCGTAAATTTCTAGACATTAAAAACGTTTTCTTACAAACTAAACAGCTGAAAGTTTTCTCTCCTGTGTGAGTTCTCATGTGTCTCTTCAGATTTGACTTGCGATCAAATCTTCTCCCACACTCGGAGCAGCTGAATGATTTCTTACGTCTTGAATCATGTTTCAGAGAGTTTAAAGCTGACTGAGGTTCTCTGGTCTCCTTCCAATCAGCACTGTCATCAGTCTCAGGATCAGAAGAGTCTCCAGTCTGGTCTTCAGTCTCTGGTTGTAAAAGTGGATGTGGATGTGAGTTCCTGGCTGGTTCTGGTCCTCCACAGTCCTCTCCATCAGCTTCTGTTTCCATGTGTTCAGTCTGTCTTTGATGAAGCTGTGAGGACTGAGCTTCCTCTTTATCATCTTCACTCTTCACAGGGACAGGAGGGAATGGGAACTTGGTGATATCAGCCTCCTCCAGGCCTTGAAGCTGCTCTCCCTCCTGCTCCACAGGACTGCTCCACAGTTCCTCCTGTTCCTCTTTAATATGTGGGGGGGGCGCTGGCTCCTGCTGGTCCACACTGGAGCTACACTCCTGCTGCTCCGGGGGAACCTCTTCTTTAACCACCGACAGCTGCTGCACATCTGCAGGAAACAGGAAACACACAGAGAGAGACAGTAACACAGACACAGAGAGACAGCATCAACAGTACAGAGTCTCTATTCAAATCTCTTTACGTGGTAAAAAAAAAATGGTATTTCATGTTTCTACATTCTAACTTTCAGCCTGAGTGCTGTAAAACTGACTAATATGCCTGAGGCTTATCTTATTCTTATTTAATTTTCTGGTGTGGTTTGAATCCTAATTAAAGAACAGGGACTACTTTGTGTCTATAGATAAACATCTGAGTGGACTAATATGAAATGCGGAGTTCCCCAAGGCTCCATTCTGGGGCCTCTTCTGTTTAACATCTACATGCTTCCACTGGCTCAGATAACAGAAGACAGTTTCACTGATTATTTGTCTATAAGCGTGATCACATCAACACATAGTCACATGACTTCTCAAACCTGACAGAGGTTCTCCTCTCTCCTTCACAACGTCACAATTACCTTCTGTTTCCATGTGTTGAGTTTGTCTCTGATGAAACTGTGATGACTCAACTTCCTCTTCATCATCTTCACTCTTCACAGGGACAGGAGTGAATGGGAACTTGGTGATATCAGCCTCCTCCAGCCCTTGAATCTGCTCTCCTTCCTGACTGCTCCACAGTTCCTCCTGTTCCTCTTTAATGTGTGGGGGGGGCTCGGGCTCCTGCTGGTCCACACTCGAGCTACACTCCTGTTGCTCCTCTTCACCAACGATCACTTCCAGAACATCTTGAGGTAAAGCTGAAACACAGACAATGTGAATATTTGTACAATTTAACATCTACAATTCCATTAAACGTGGCAAAATCCAACACTGAAAATTATTCAGCAACACTTTTATGAAGATGCTTCCTCAAATTTAGGGATAAGTTGATTTTGTTTGTCTTCAATGACTGTAGACTAAATATATCTGGGTTTTTGTAAGTTTTCCCAGTAACCAAAAAGGCTCAGGATGCTGCAAATGTCCGTATACTATTAAAACGGCTGGTGGACTTAAGACAGAAAATAATAATTTAATAAATGAATCAAATTTTAACATATGTGTCAGTGGTTTGTTGATCTTTAACGTTGTTAGTTAATGTCCTATCCTGGCCTGGGACACATTAATACAGTTTGATAAAGAACTTATTGGACTTTATCATTGCACTTACAATAACAAGCGTAGCTGTCCTCAATTTAGGTCATTGTGTTCGCCTCATCTCGGTCTGAAATGTTTTGCACAGTCTTTCGCTGTACGTTTTGTTGGTAAATGTGAGATGTTCGAGTCAGACACGTCTCGTCTTCATATCAGAAACAAGGAAATGAACTCACTCCTGCTCAGTGGCTCTCAAGAGTCATATAATGATGCAAAGTCTGGCACGTGGGACTGCTGGGATTGGTTGAAGTCGTGGGAAACTCCGGTTATTGGTCAAATTTGCGGAAAAGTTGCGGTGATTGGTCAAAATTGCGAGTCGCACCAAATTTACGGTGATTGGTTGAATTTGCGTGAATTGTTGCGATCGCAACATCGCGAAATCTTGGAGGGACTGATTAATTATTCTTCTTTTGATTTATATGGGACTTTTCTATACAACCTGCAGTTATTATTACATGTTTCTGTACATCTCTGTCCCGTAAGGACTCATCACTTAAACGGTGTAGATTGAGGTTGGGGCACTGGGGGTTAGATTGTAGAGAATGTAAAGAGTATAGTGTAAAAGAAAAGTATTGTTTGTTAGACTGACTGGCTTGGAGTTGAGGCCTTTTCTGTTTTATCTTTGTTTGGACACAGTCAGAAACATCTGCAGGACTGTATGGAAGAGATCTAGTTTAACCCTCCTGTTGTGCTCGTGTCAAATGTGACCAGTTTTCAATTCACTTCAATTCAAATTTATCAACATTTTTTCAAAGTTTCTAGATGAAACATTTGGGTTTCTTTCAACCAATTTGCCCCAAAATAACATGGATGGTTCCATAAAACGCTCTTCACAAGTGAAATTAAGGATGAGATCTCTACTCTCATTGAATTTATGGTGTTTTATTTAGTTTTATAGCATTATCCTGACTAAACTTTGACATATCTGTGACTATCCATTGCCTTCAATCCTCTGATCTTAACTGTTAGTCCAAATCATTCATAGTTTTTGCTTTTTTCTAACACAAAAATTTGATAATTTCATATAAATAGGTTTATTGACCATGAATTAAAAAATAAGTTTAAAACTAGTGTTATTAAGTATGTTGTAGTGGTGAATATACTAGTGGTAATGGGGGGAATAAAGTGTCAAAAATGTTGAAATAAGTGCCAAAAAAAAGTTGAAAAAACAGTAGGGCTGCAGCTATCGATTATTTTAGTAATCGAGTATTCTACCGATTATTCCATTGATTAATTGAGTAATCGGATAAGAAATACTTAGTAAGAAATACTTAGTCAACAGCAATAGTAAATATTTATTATTGCTGTGTACTAAAAAAAGGAAACCTGTCTTTTGTATATATACAAAAGGCTGCTTTGAAAAAGCAACATTTTTTATTGCCAAATCCCAAGTACATTTTTGGTGGCCCAAATGTTAATATTTTTCACCCCTTCCTGCCTCTGGCTCTTTGCACTGGATATGCAAAAGAGCTGTTAACTAAGTCCAGGTAAATGTGACGGTACAAAGCTGACAGCAGGGCTATTCAACTCCACTGTTCTGGGGACACATTTTAAGAAGGCTAATACTGAGTGCGGAGAAAGAATAAAGAATGCAGACATCACTGGCATGATGACGTCATTCAAGTGCATATTAAAAGGAGAATTCCAGCCAATTTTTTACGTTAATCTTGATCGCTATAGCTATGCGAGCACTTTCGATAGAAAAACCCCGACCCGAATCAGTGCAGGTAACACGGAGAAGCTGCAGCTACGTACTACAAGCGTCCACTGAGCTAAAACGGCAGTGGTCGGGGCAGGTTTTAGAGTTTTACAGACACAAAATGCAATTAATATGTCTGTGCCACATGACGCACTACTGTTTTTTTTGGGGGTAATATACTTCAAGACGTGACATGACCTGTCCTCTGGAGGACATAGCCACACCACCGCCGCTCCGTGGATTATTATTGGGATGATTATCACAGAAGCATGTCTGAATACACTCACCGGGCGGCAGCTAACGGCTATCAGCTAGCAGGGCAAGCTAACTACCGGCAGGATCGAGACAGGGACCAGGGTAGGTGAATTTAAACAATGTTTGAGTTGAAAACGCATCTTGTTGACACGTAATGGCCCTGTTCATGTGGCACAGACATATTCATTGCATTTTGTGTCTGTTAAGAGGCACAACGGCACTCTAAAACCTGCCCCGACCACTGCCGTTTTAGCTCAGTGGACGCTTGTAGTACGTAGCTGCAGCTTCTCCGTGTTACCTGCACTGATTCGGGTCGGGGTTTTTCTATCGAAAGTGCTCGCGTAGCTATAGCGATTAAGATTAACGTAAAAATTGGCCGGAATTCTCCTTTAAGTGGTCATGCTGGGGGGGAGGAGCCAGTTTGTCTCCGGCAGCAGCTAAGTTTCCAAAGATTAGTAGTAAACTAATAAACGGTTAGACTACAAACCAACAGCTCTCGTTTTAGCTTGTTGGTAAAACATGGCTATTAGCAGAGTAGCATGCTGTAGGCTAGCTGTGTAACAGCGCGGTGGACGAGAGCAGCAGACATTAGTTAGCTACCTGGTGGCGGGGTCGCTCCGTGGAGTGGAGGAGTAGACTGGATGTTTTCTACAGAGATGATGTAGCAGCATGTCTGCAGCTTAAAATGATCCCAAACTTTCTGTCGTTTTCTCTCGCCTGTCTCTTCTCTTAGACCCTCGCTATTTTCATCTTCCTCCATTTGTAATCTGGGCCGTCTGTCTCGTGCGTAGACGGTATATAAACGTCTCGTGTCCACAGAAGCGTCAACCTGTTGTGTGCGCTAGTAATTATCCTCCGTGCGGAAACACAGTGAGCCGTACAACCTTAATTACATTGATTTAACGAAGCTTCGAGGCAAAGAATTTAGCTTCGAGGATTTTTTGTAATCAAATTATTCGAGTTATTCGATGAATCGTTTCAGCCCTAAAAAACAGCCCAAAAACATTGAAAGAAGCAAGCAAAATGTGGGAAAAACAGTGTCTAAAAAAGTGTTTATTTTGACCCGGGAGGACAACACAAGGGTTAAACTTTGAAGTGTGGAGGGCAGTAATACTACATACTAGCCTGGATCCTCCAACAACAAGAGTAATATATGTGTGTAGAAGCTGCTGAGCACACGTTGCCATGGAAACTTATTCTGTTTTAAACCCTTGTGTTGTCTTCCCGTTGACCATACAACTTTTTGTTTTTCTGGGTCAAAATTTAAAATCAAAACTTTTTTTTCCAACGTTTTTTTCGACACTTTTGTAGCTTTTCACCTTGTTTTTGTCACTTTTCCCAACATTTTTTGTAACTTTTTTTAACAAGTTGTTGCTTTTTCAACATTCTATCAATGGTTTTATTCAAAAATGCTCTAAAGTTGAATAAAACACCCAAATTCAGTGAAAGTAGTGAACCGATCATTTATTTAACTTGTGAAGAGCGATGTATGGAACCATCCACGTTACTTTTTCTGACAATTTGGTTAAAAGAAACAATAACTTCTGATATGGAAACTTGTTGAAAGCGGGTCAAATTTGACCCGAGGACAACAGGAGGGTTGAATCCGGAAACCGTTCACAGCTGCTTTCAGGAATAATCTCAACAACAGAAACGACTCAATAGGCTCGTTGGAGATGAGCCAGAATCGATCACCAGCGATCGCCGCCCGTTGCATGCCGGTTAGATCTGTGTCCGACTTGATTCCGACTTGCTCTGACGTCATGCACACGTGGGCAACGATAATCTCACGAGATCAAGGCAGCTCTGAGACACAGGCAGCGCAGTTACACTTCACCAACTTCAAGACCCAGGCGGACCCAGGGCATGCTGGGAAATGCCTGATCTAACAGCTGATTGGTTCAGAATTGACTCAACATGATGATGTTTTATATAAACTTTTATTTTGAATTGGAGGGATTTTAACTGCTATTTGCCTGATTTAAAGGCTTATTCTGTACAGAACACCTGTTGTGTGGCTGATAGTTACGTTTAGAAGTCAGAGAGACTAAATCTGTTCAGAATACAGATCATCTACAGTCTGTTAATTAAAATCAGCAACAGATCGCATGTAGACCATTTCGACAGCTACTCTGTCATAATAACAACAACTGGAGACTGTGTACAAGCTGATATATGGGTCTGATAACATTTTATCAAATCGGAATCGGACCTCAGTGTTTCTGTGACTTCCTGTTCAGCCTGAAGACGGCTGGAAACTGTCCGACTAGACAGCAGATTTTTGTCACCGCCTGCTCTCGTCCGCTTTACAGGCGAGGCGCAGTTCATCTCCAACGAGCTTAATGAGTCTTCTGATGAAAACACGTTAGCTTCAGGAGCTAGCTGCATGCGGCTAACAGGCTAACGTTAGCTTAGCGTGATTATGTGAGCAGTTAGATTGTCAGACTAACCTTCTCCCCGCAGCTTGGTCTCCTCCGTGTGTTCCCGGTGTCGCTCCATCTCTGATCAACAAACTAAGAAACGCTGTTTGGGATTCCCTGATCTGGATTCAGCTAACGGCTTCTCTCCTCACTGCTCCCGCTGGTCAGCACGGGGAAACAACAACAAACACCACTTCCGGGGGAACCGCTGTCAAAATAAAAGCCCCGTTATTCTTCATTTTTGTTTATTTCATGAAGACACTGGCTCGAAGCATAGTTTTACACTCATTTCGTATTTAACTCAAATTTGACTTAAATCCTTAATTTTGGTGACTTTTTATGCACTAAAACTTGCTTACCAAGATCATGTACAGCCTTTTTTAGTCCAAACGCACGCACGCACGCACACACACACACACACACACACACACACACACACACACACACACACACACACACACACACAGACTCACACACACAGAGGAACACAGATCACAAACACACACACACGCACACACACACACACACACAGACAAACACAGATCACAGACATACACACACACACACACATGCACACAAACACACACAGACACCCACATACACACACACACACACACACACACACACAGAGGAACACAGATCACAAACACACACAAACACACACACACACACACACACGCACACAGAGACGAACACAGATCACAGACATACACACACACACACACACTCACACACACATGCACACACACACACATGCACACAAACACACACACACACACACACACACACAGACACAAACACACACACACACACACACACACACAGACACACACAGACACACACACACACACACAAACACACACAGACACAAACAGACACACACTAGGGTGAACAGACGTCCCAAAAAATTCAGTTGTCCCGAATCCTGAATCCTACCCTGATTGTCCTGAAAATTAGAGCACAAAGTCATCATGGGAAAGCAGAGAGTGCTGGCAGCAGTGAAATCCTCCGCCAAATATGCCAGCGCTGGGCCTCCAGCGCAACCCAATCTTAGGAGGTATAGCTTTATTGCATTTCAACTTTTGTTTTTTCTGTTATTTTATATGCACAAAGAAAATACAACCTTTTTGTACCCTTTTTATATTATAGAGTAGATGAAGAGAGCGTAAGCTGCAGCCATGAGGCAAGGGAAAGTGCACGTGCAGGCAGCCACGAGAAGTGAATGTTTTTTTATTTGTATTTTCGGGTTTACATGACAGACAGTCGAGTTTCTGAATAAAAATAATAAATCATTTTGGTGCAGAGTTTTGAAATTCATGTTAAGTGCAGGCAGCCATGAGAAGGAGTGATTGGATGTTGCTGATGTTAACACGTAGTCATTATGTTTGTTTGATTTGTTTCATAATGACACTTGAGTTCATGACTTTAATGATTTTTTATTTGTGTTTTCATGTTCATAACCTGTTTCAATGAGAGATTGAATTCTTTCAATGATCAGGGAGGGTTCAGTCTTAAAATATGTACAGTTATGTATAGCATTACATTCTTATTCTTATTCTTTATTTTATAAAGGACAAAACACATTAATTAACATTTCTGTATGTGCCAGTGTTAGCCAGCCGGCTAATTTTCAACTGTAGTCCTTTGGCCAGATGATTTTAGACCAGAGCAGCAGGAAACAACAAGACACTCATTTAGTACATAAGTCATCCAGACATTAGTACAGGTTATACTACACAGACAGAAGTCAACAAGACACCGTACAGACAGCTACAGCAACAGCCATGCAGAGCTACAGGAAGCAGTGAGACATTAGCACCGTTAACCATCAACAGTATAAGAAGCCATGCAAGCATCACAACACAGCCAAGCAACACAGACCCGAGCCATCTTCTTGCACCGGTCAACCATGCAAAGCAGTAATAAAAAGATTAAATAGGTTACATCACTCATGAGGGAGGTGTTAATACAGCACAGGTTAAATAAATGACATAAATAAATCCCTAAAAATCCATATTGACATCAGGATGGTCAAAACATCTTCCACCGCAGGCTAAAAACACTTCTCTTCTGACTGCACCTTGGATGATGATGAAAATATATATATATATATATATATATATATATATATATATATATATACAGTGCCGCTCATAAGTATTCCTACCCATGCTAAATTTGACTAAAAAGAGGAATACAAAAAGAATCTTTTGGAAATTGATCTTAATGCCTTAATTCAAAAAATGAGGAAAAATCCAACCTTTAAGGACACCAATTTTTTTTGTGAATGAATAATGTATTGTAAATACATAAATGTTCTTCCTTAAAATACAGGGGCCATAATTATACATACCCCTATGTTAAATTCCCATAGAGGCAGGCAGACTTTTATTTTGAAAGGCCAGTTATTTCATGGATCCAGGATACTATGCATCCTGATAAAGTTCCCTTGGTCCCCACATCATCACATCCCCTTCACCATACCCCCACATCATCACATCCCCTTCACCGTACCCCCACATCATCACATCCCCTTCACCATACCCCCCCATCATCACATCCCCTTCACCATACCCCCACATCATCACATCCCCTTCACCATACCCCCACATCATCACATCCCCTTCACCATACCCCCCCCCCCCACATCATCACATCCCCTTCAACATACCCCCACATCATCACATCCCCTTCACCGTACCCCCACATCATCACATCCCCTTCACCATACCCCCCCATCATCACATCCCCTTCACCATACCCCCACATCATCACATCCCCTTCACCATACCCCCACATCATCACATCCCCTTCACCATACCCCCCCATCATCACATCCCCTTCACCATACCCCCACATCATCACATCCCCTTCACCATACCCCCACATCATCACATCCCCTTCACCATACCTAGAGATTGGCATGGTTTTATTTCAGTTAGCCTAATAGCTGGCTTGATTTGCATTGATATGGATCTTATCTGTTAGCTGTTTCTCTCCTGATGTGACAGCAAGATTCTTCCCTCTCACAGGGAGCCTCGGTGATGCCGGTCTGGTCTATATCCTGGAGCCAAAGCCCATCTATCAGGATCTATTTAAGGACATGGCAAAAGGACAAATTGAAGACCGGGGTTTTTGGATGTATTGTTGGTGCAACAAACTACTCAGCAACCTTTCGGCATAGTTATTAATTAAAAACGGTTTGTTTAAAGTAAAAGTGTGGAGCGATTTACATTTCCTCTGTCGTTACGCTGTTGTCGTCTATGGGGAACGCGGGATTGTTTTCCCCTAAAAGTGGGCGTGAATCTGTTCAGAGACATTCTATGACGTTGCACCGGTTGTTCATATACACGAACGGTACGTCTTTCCAAACTATCTTTTTAATAAACTGTCTGTACACTTACAACGTTCTCAATGCTTGGGTTTACATGTAGAGGTCCTCATTATGCTACCGTGGAAGTGTGGTGCTATTTTGAGCCTTGTTAGTGGTATAAAACAGCGATTTGTTTTAATTTTCCCAGTGCCCCGAATACTAGCGTTGAATTATCCTTTTAGTCATCCAGGATAACTGGGAAATCCCGGCTTAATCCGCTGTCTAGCTTTAAAGACACACAGTAACATGAAAATCATCTTGTCTTCTATCTGGATATCGGTGCAAAAATATATTCAACTGACGTCATACATCAAATGTAGGTTATCAAACTAAAGGCTATAAACATATCTGAATAAATATACATCAATCCATCAGTTTTTCAAGTTACAACAGTAGATTAGATTAGATTCAACTTTATTGTCATTGTGCAGAGTACATAGGTAGTATACAGTTGGTTTACAGATGGTGGTTTAGAGTAATATCAATTAAATATAAATATGTGCAGTGTATTAGCAGTTACCTTATAAGAGCAGAATAAATATGGCTATGTAATATGAACAATGTATGAACAACATGTAAAGATATGTACAATGTAGTAGCAGTAACATTATAATAGCAGTAAGAATAATATAGATATATGCAGTGTATTAACAGAATATATTATGAGAAAAACGGAATAAATATGGATATTCAGTGTGAAACATATAGACAGATATGTAAACTAGTAAAACAGGGTTCATAAACATAACTAAATACATCCTCATGAAAGAAATCAAAACAAAAAAGTGAAAATAGAATAACGAGGCTTTTATTTTGACAGCGGTCCCCCCGGAAGTGGTGTTTGTTGTTGTTTCCCCGTGCTGACCAGCGGGAGCAGTGAGGAGAGAAGCCGTTAGCTGAATCCAGATCAGGGAATCCCAAACAGCGTTTCTTAGTTTGTTGATCAGAGATGGAGCGACACCGGGAACACACGGAGGAGACCAAGCTGCGGGGAGAAGGTTAGTCTGACAATCTAACTGCTCTCATAATCACGCTAAGCTAACGTTAGCCTGTTAGCCGCATGCAGCTAGCTCCTGAAGCTAACGTGTTTTTATATCAGCGTGCTAACTTCATCCTCACAGTCCTTCAGCTGCAAGAACAACATCCGCTGTCCTCGATTCAGTTCTGGAAGAAGTACTCAGACCCTTTACTGCAGTTAAAGTACTAATACCAGTGGCATGAAAAGAAAAGACTCAAGTAAAGTACAAGTACCTCAACATTTGGACTGGAGTAAATGTACTTAGTTACATTCCAGCGCTGCCTACATTATGACCATCCAGTCTTTTTTCCACTGGCCAGAAAGTGATCGCAGCTTCTGCCTTGTGTTTAAAAAGGTTGTTTCTGCCTCCAAATGACTAGATTTTATTCATTAGGCTTTTATCTGACAGATTATAGCCCACGCTGAACTGTATACCTGTTGAAATACCTTTTTAAAGGGCCAGTACATCCAGTAACACCCAGTTTTCTAAGGAAGTTGTTGACTGGGAGCTTCCAGACTGAGTCTGACTATGCCAGGCTACATAAGAAGCTACGAGCTGAAATATATATTTATGAAAAGTTGAAGGCTTAATCTGTGATGCTGTCAAAGCTGGAAGAAGAAATTAATCAACTTCAAAGGGGGGAGGGTGTCACATGTTATAATAATATAAAATATATCCATACATATAATTTATAAATAAATATAAATCAGTCCATCAGATGACCAAAACGTTGTTTTGTAACTTTTGGGAACAGGAAATTGGAGAAGTGTGTGTCTGTGTATGTGTATGTATGTGTGTGTGTGTGTCTCTGTCTCTCTGTGTGTGTGTGTGTGTGTGTGTGTGTGTGTGTGTGTGTGTGTGTGTGTGTGTGTGTGTGTGTGTGTTGTTTTTCTAACAGCAGTGACCATAGAGCTAGTTTGTGTCTTTTAGCTCATAGCTTTAGCAGCAGACTGTTGTACGTCCTGCTGTTGGAATCCTCTACAGTGAAATACAGTCACACTTTTACACTGTTTAGCTGTCAGCATTTAAACCGTGTTTAATCCATCTGCTAGCTAACGGTAGTCTAACATACACGTTACCTGCTGCCAAGTGTAACGTGTTATTAGTGTTAACTAGCGTCACATGCAGCGATGCTTCTGTTGCCTCTAACGTCTGTTTTCGGAGCATCAGAGAGCGTTTAAGTTGCACTGAAATCCGCGTTGCTATTCTGTCCGGTAGATAGCGGTCGGTTTGGCACCGGTGCCATATTAGCAATGGATTTTAACATGCATCGTGTTGTCAATATTACCGAGTTATAATTCAGATAACAGGATATGCTACATGATTAATATTACCGAGTTATAGGTCGTTGCGTTCATGTTCAATATTAGTAAAACCAAACTTTCATAGTGAGTTCAGGGTCGGCTAACTGTCCTGCGGGCACGAGAAAGTGAGACTTTGGCGTATTCTGTCAGTGAAGGCTACGTCGCGGTGAGGATGTCACTTTCCAAATATGAAAAGAAAAGAATACAGAGTTTACAAAGACGAGTGGACTGAAACATATGCGTTCATTTTCCCCCAATCCAGCATGAAGCCCTTGTGTTTGATTTGCACAGAGACCGTTTGAGTTGGGAAGAGTAGAAATGTTAAACGCCACTATGACACTAAGCACGGATATTTCCAACAGCATTATCCTCAGAATACAGAGGTGAGAACAACAAGACTTGGTCAGTTAGAATCTTCCTATGAATCAACTTCCATGTATCCTGTGAGATCTGTGACGCAGCGAGAGAGGGAAGCCTCTCTCCAAGGTCAGTATATACATAAAAATATAGAAATAAGTAATTATAAATTGCTCAGGGAGTGCTCTGCATGAAAACAATCACTGTTTGTGCTGAAACACAGAGCCAGCCATCACAGGGTTAAAATTTCACTGCCTTTCAATATGTCTATGGAATCCTCTGCTCATTGGCTAAAAGGGTAGGCGGGTCTTGTAGCATTTAAATCTAACTGGTCCGAGCAAATGTCGGATCGAGTGCGCGTGTGGCTCACATCGCGTCAGAGGAGTCTTCGGCTTCCCATTGGGATATCACAGGCAAACCTGAACCAATTGGCTTATACTAGGTATCTATGGAAACCTTAGATCTCAGAGAATACAGTGACACCCACATCGACCATGTAGGACCCTCAGGAGAGAAGCAAGGCCGCGATACAAGTGCGGAAATGAAAAACAGTTGTGGTTAAGGTTAGGATTTTCCGTTGCGATTTGGCCAGAAACGTCAAGATTGTGAGGCAAACAGCTCGTTTTGGATATAATGGCTTGGATATTCCATTTCCTTGGACTTGGACTTGGGGATTCATGAAAACAATTTGTTTTGGACAATTTCACCGAAGTGGATAAAGGCAAGAATGTGAAGGTACATAAGCACACTTGAATCGGCGCTGTCCTTTTCAGTGAACTAACAACTAGGTTACAGTTTTATGACTGCTATAAATCATCTTATGCTTTGTGTGTGGGCTTAATAGAATCCTGAGAGTCTGAGCTTTCAATCGATGTGCTGCATGACCGTATATTTTGAAGATTTAATGCTTCAAAGTTATAATGAAGTTTATGCAGCGTCACTTTGGAGCGTAAGTGTGCCGTACACGGTACAGTGAACCTTCAGAGGTTAAGAGAACGTGCTACTGCCTTGGAAATGCAACATCCGGTCTCAGAATATGAAAAAACTGGCATTTTTTCATTTCTGTTTTTTAGTAATTACATTTTTTGTTATATGAAATAGAAGATGAAAATCAAAGCATATTTTAAATTTCTCCCATCCCCTTTTGACCATGAAAAGGAAAAAACGCCTTGTATTTCAATTTCAAATTTTGTATTTTAAAACGAAAATCAAATAATAATAATAATTTGTTTTTTAATACCTGTTGATGAAATGTATGAACAACACACAATTACACACTAGACAGTTAAATAAGTAAAAATATAGTATATATATATATATATATATATATATATATATATATATATATATATATATATACATACATACATACATACATACATACATACATACATACATACACACACACACACACACACGCACCAGTGTATTTTTTTTACTGTGCACAGAGAGGAGCTGCCGCCATCCCCTCCCCCTCGTGAAGTTGTGTGCCATGTGCATGACACCATCAACGTTGCACTTTCTCAGAATATGAAAAAACTGGCATTTTTTCATTTCTGTTTTTTAGTAATTAAATTTTTTGTTATATGAAATAGAAGATGAAAATCAAAGCATATTTTAAATTTCTCCCATCCCCTTTTGACCATGAAAAGGAAAAAACGCCTTGTATTTCAATTTCAAATTTTGTATTTTAAAACGAAAATCAAATAATAATAATAATTTGTTTTTTAATACCTGTTGATGAAATGTATGAACAACACACAATTACACACTAGACAGTTAAATAAGTAAAAATATAGTATATATATATATATATATATATATATATATATATATATACATACATACATACATACATACATACACACACACACACGCACCAGTGTATTTTTTTTACTGTGCACAGAGAGGAGCTGCCGCCATCCCCTCCCCCTCGTGAAGTTGTGTGCCATGTGCATGACACCATCAACGTTGCACTTTCTCAGAGAGGCTAACGTTACATTAGCTAGTTGCTGGTGTTCTTGCCGTGGGATTACCTGTACTAATAAAACTGTTGAAACACCGCGGCCATGCTGCTGTGAAAGCTCCCTGAATGTCATTTATCAGTCTGATTATTACCCCTCTCAGTGGCAGCTCCTCCACTCCATACCTTTATAACGGAGCTAACCGCTAACCGGAGCTAACAGCTAATCAGAGCTAATTGTTGCCAACCAAGCCTTCAGTTCTGTGTGCCTGTATCCATTAACTGCATGTATGGTCTCGAGCCCGAATAAAACCCCTCATTTTATTAAAATGGCTGTAAAAGTTTTAAACTACTACTCAGAGTTGTTTGAATGACCGAAATCTGCTAGCACGTGTACAGAGCAGCCACCACGCGCCACAGAATGTCCGCTTTGTGAGTGCTGAGGCATACATGTTCTCACAGGTAAACTCTGCTCTCCAAGTTGATTTCTGCGTGTGTGACTGAAACTGACTTTTGACACTTTGGCGGCAGAAACCAAGGAGGCACTGGCCCTCCTATGATTATTCACTTTCAGGCAATCTAACCCACAGACCTCTGTAGTTTACCTTGATTGACAGCTGTTGGTTGCAAAATGCGAGCCTTTGGCCACAGTCTGGAGCCCTGCTGTCTGGTCCGGTGCAGCAAAGTTATCTTACCTTCCAGTTCGGAGATTTTCTCAGACACACTGACACAGCTTTTACAGCTGGAGCCGAGTGGAGGCATGAGGTTTTTTTTCAAGGGTTTTGGAAGCTCAGTTTTGTTTGATGATCTTTGGGGACCTGGGATAAATCAGATGATTTCATGATGGGGCGGCGTCCTCATCAGAGTGATCTCAGCTAATTAGCAAAGTATTGTTGAGACTGATATTTAATGTGTGTCTGTCTGTGTTTCAGCTTTACCTTCAGACGTTCTGAAAGTGATTGTTGGTGAAGAGGAGCAGCAGGAGTGTAGCTCCAGTGTGGACCAGGAGGAGCCAGAGCCCCCCCCACACATTAAAGAGGAACAAGAGGAACTGTGGAGCAGTCAGGAGGGAGAGCAGCTTCAAGGGCTGGAGGAGGTTGATATCACCAAGTTCCCATTCACTCCTGTCCCTGTGAAGAGTGAAGATGATGAAGAGGAAGCTCAGTCCTCACAGTTTCATCAGAGACAAACTCACCACATGGAAACAGAAGGTAATGTGACGTTGTGAAGGAGAAAGGAGAACCTCCGTCAGGTTTGAGAAGTCATGTGACTATGTGTTGATGTGATCACACTTATACACAAATAATCAGTGAAACTGTCTTCTGTTATCTGAGCCAGTGGAAGCATGTAGATGTTAAACAGAAGAGGCCCCAGAATGGAGCCTTGGGGAACTCCGCATTTCATATTAGTCCACTCAGATGTCTCTGTCTCAGTTACTGTCTCTCTGTGTGTTTCCTGTTTCCTGCAGATGTTCAGCAGCTGTCGGTGGTTAAAGAAGAGGTTCCCCCTGAGCAGCAGGAGTGTAGCTCCAGTGTGGACCAGGAGGAGCCAGAGACCCCCACACACATTAAAGAGGAACAGGAGGAACTGTGGAGCAGTCAGGAGGGAGATCAGCTTCAAGGACTGCAGGAGGCTATTATCACCCATAACTTCCCATTCCCTCCTGTCTCTGTGAAGAGTGAAGATGATGAAGAGGAAGCTCAGTCCTCACAGCTTCATCAAAGACAAACTCAGTCCTCTACATCAACAGAAGCTGATGTAGAGGACTGTGGAGGACCAGAACCAGCCAAGAACTCACATCCACAACCAGAGACTGAAGACCAGACTGGAGACTCTTCTGAACCTGAGACTGATGACAGTGCTGATTGGAAGGAGACCAGAGAACCTCAGTCAACTTTAAACTCTCTGAAACATGATTCAACATGTAAGAAATCATTCAGCTGCTCTGAGTGTGGGAGAAGATTTGTCCACAAGGCAGATCTGAAGAGACACATGAGAACTCACACAGGAGAGAAACTTTTCAGCTGCTCAGTCTGTGAGAAAGGTTTTACACAGAGTGGAAGTTTAAAAAAACACATGAGAATCCACACAGGAGAGAAACCTTTTAGCTGCTCTGAGTGTGGGAAAAGATTTAACGACAACTCAAGTCTGAGAAGACACAGGATAACTCATACAGGAGAAAAAACTTTCAGCTGCTCAGTCTGTAAGAAATATTTTACACAGAGTGGAAATTTAAAGAAACACATGAGAACTCATACAGGAGAAAAAGCTTTCAGCTGCTCAGTTTGTAATACATCTTTTACACAGAGTGGAAATTTAAAGAAACACATGAGAACTCATACAGGAGAAAAAGCTTTCAGCTGCTCAGTTTGTAATACATCTTTTACAAGGAGTGGAAATTTACAGTCACACATTGGAACTCATACAGGAGAGAAGCCTTTCAGCTGCTCAGTTTGTAATACATCTTTTACACAGAGTGGAGATTTACAAAGACACATTAGAATCCACACAGGAGAAAAACATTTCAGCTGCTCAGTCTGTATGAAATCTTTTACACAGAGTGGACATTTACAAAGACACATGAGAATCCACACTGGAGAGAAGCCTTTTAGCTGCTCAGTTTGTAATACATCTTTTACACAGAGTGGAGATTTACAGAAACACATGAGAATCCACACTGGAGAAAAGCCTTTTAGCTGCTCAGTTTGTAATACATCTTTTACACAGAGTGGAGATTTACAGAAACACATGAGAATCCACACAGGTGAGAAGCCTTTTAGCTGCTCAGTTTGTAAAACATCTTTTACACAGAGTGGAGATTTACAAAGACACATGAGAATCCACACAGGAGAGAAACCTTTCAGCTTCTCTGAGTGTGGTAGAGCTTTCACTGAAGGTGGACACCTGAAGAACCACATGATGATTAATTCTGGAGAAGAACTGTAAGAAAGAAATATTTTACACACAGTAGTGCTTCAAAGATGCATATGATAATCCCAACCTTTCAGCTGCTCTGTTTGTAACAGAAGATTTGCCTAGCGGTTTAAACTCAAAACACATAAATATGTTGGTCCGATGGAAACAGAAGCTGATGGAGAGGACTGTGGAGGACCAGAACCAGCCAGGAACCAGAACCAGCCACATCCACTTTTACAACCAGAGACTGAAGACCAGACTGGAGACTCTTCTGAACCTGAGACTGATGACAGTGCTGATTGGAAGGAGACCAGAGAACCTCAGTCAGCTTTAAACTCTCTGAAACATGATTCAAGACGTAAGAAAAAAAGCTGCTCTGAGATGTGCAGCAGCTGTCGGTGGTTAAAGAAGAGATTCCCCCTGAACAGCAGGAGTGTATCTCCAGTGTGGACCAGCACACACACACACACACACACACACACACACACACACACACACACACACACACACACACACACACACACACACACACACACACACACACACATTAAAGAGGAAGAGGAGGAACTGTGGAGCAGTCAGGAGGGAGAGCAGCTTCAAGGGCTGGAGGAGGCTGATATCACCAAGTTCCCATTCACTCCTGTCCCTGTGAAGAGTGAAGATGATGAAGAGGAAGCTCAGTCCTCGCAGCTTCATCAAAGACAAACTCAACACATGGAAACAGAAGCTGATGGAGAGGACTGTGGAGGACCAGAACCAGCCAGGAACTCACATCCACATCCTCTTTTACAACCAGAGACTGAAGACCAGACTGGAGACTCTTCTGATCCTGAGACTGGAGACATGGAATAATGTTTGTGCCTTTTTAAGTCCAAGCAAAACATCTCAACTATCAAACAAAAATCTTTATGTATCAACATCTAGATAGAAGTCATTATATCGTGTGGTAGGAAAAAGTAGAGTATTATTTTAAATATTTTATTAGATATTGTTTTGTCTTATCATATAATCAATTATAATCAAGAAATCAGACAAATGTAACCAACCGATATTTTATAGGGCCCACACATATATTCACTTCTTTCTAAGTAACGTATGTTTAGTAGGGGTGTGCAAAAAAATCGATTCACATTCGTATCACGATTCAAGCTCTACCGATTCAAAATCGATTCATAGAATTGCAAAAATCAATTCATATTTTCTTTTTGTTATTTTTTTATTTTTAATTGTATATCTACTTTAATCACACGGGAAAAGTAACTACATGTACGTACTGTGAATCATTTTTTTAATCGAGAATCATTTTTGAATCGAAAATCGAGTCTGAATCAAATATTGAGCCTAAAAATCGATATTGAATCCTGACATTTATCAAATGGGAGTTTATTCAATACACATTGGGTTCATGTTTTAATTTGTGTATCATGTTTAAACACAATTTAGGCCACTAGTCTCTGAGAGGAGACTTTTCTCTCTGTGTCAGGGAGACAGGAAGTCCAGGTTGAAAGCTATCTTTAGTTTAAACAATGGAGATGTGAGGGAGGTAGCTTAGGGAAGTTATCCTAGCAAGGTGTTTCCTGTCAGGGAGCGGAGGAGTTTTCTCTTTGAAGCAAAGCTGAGATGGACAGATTATGATCTGTATAAAACTATAAAAACTCACTTGTGCATTGCTATGTTCCAGATTAATATGATCAGTGACACCAAAATGATTAAGGTCTTTTGACATGTATAGTGTCTCCTATGCTACTAATTAGGCCATGGTAAAGCTAATAAAGTAAAGAAATATAATAGTTTGATATGACGGTGTGGTACACCAGGACGTGCTGAGTACCCTCCAGGATGAAATAAAGTGAAATCATTTGAAGTAAACCATCTGTTGACTAGCATGTACATTAGTAGTTATTATCTGGGTCACAACGACCTAGGTGTACTTAAGAAAAGGAAGATGAGAGGACTTTTAGAAGTAAAAATATCACCAGTTCAGGTCCATCTAAAGATGTAACGATCATGAGGTAACTGTGGGCGAATGTGTCCAACTGACATTGCCCAAAACGCTGTATAAGAAGAGAGTCATATCAAACTTAGATTCAGTTGTCTATTCGACTATCGCCGGTGGTCCGAGGCAACTCGATTTGTTTGTTGAAAGACCACGGGTCAGCAGACAACTAACCTTAGATCCAGGGACAACGGGTCAGCGGACCACTAATGTTAGATCTAGGGACAATGGGTAAGCGGACCACTAACATTAGACCCAGCAGCATTGGGTCAGCGGACCGCTAACGTTAGACCCAGCAGCAGTGGGCAGGCATGTAACCTCCTAACCTTTTGGTGAAATTTGAGAGGGGTCGAGACTATAGGGAATTAGAGCTGTTCTTCTCAAAGCCCAGGAACATTAAACGACCAAAATCAGGGTGCAAAGTTTGTGAAAAGGGAGGTAGGGAGAGTTAGAAAATAATATAGTATATTATTGTCCACCATGACAAGTTGTCTAAGTGTTGTTGTTTAACTTCAGACAGTGAACTGGATTACCTTTACTCTTTTGCCCAAGTAAAGTATATTTGTAATTTATTTTCACCATATGACCTGTCAGGTATCCTCCAGTAGAAACTATTTTAATTCAATAGCTGTTATTATGTTACTGTTATTTATTTGATCTGCTGTACTTTGGATCAATAGACTGAGATTAAAAAGCTGTGTTGTGTTTAATGGGTGTTTGTTAGGTTTAAGTGATGCTGTTGACTTAAGCTGCAGATCATCTTGCCTTTGCTGTCTCACAGAACGGTCTAATAACGTGAGAATGAAATGCTTTCCTTCAGAATGAGATTTTCATCCTTTGACACCTGTTGTGTACTTTTCAAAGAATGAGTGCTTAAGGTCCTTGTTTCACAAAATGAATACTACATTTACAGATTGGATGCTCTGTAATAAATATTTATAAAATGTCCAAATTTAGCGTGCAAAGCTTGTCCTGTTGATGACTCAAATGTAAACTATACAAAAATGTGTTTATGGTTAAATCGCTTACAAGAACACAATATTGTTTATGAGAGCACAGATTCTACTTAGATCTAGCCTCTTAATTTAGCTCTCAAAGTTCACCAGATTGATGCGTTAAACTTTAAAATGTACAACATTTTCTTCCGGGGGGCATACCCCCCTAGATGGTCAGGGGTCCGCCGTATCCTTCTCACCTTTTATACCCTTGACCTGTTTGCATGCCTTAGTGGGTCAGTGGACCGCTAAAGTTAGACCTAGTCCTCTGTTCAGCTCATTCTCTGTTCAGCATAAAGCACGGCAGAACCAGCCAGCCAGTGTTAGTTGGCTAACGTTAGCTTGATAACCCCGCCTTAGCGTTACCCCCTCGCCACATCATTCACAGAAAACGAGCCGAATGAAGCTGTCACTCGGGGCGATAGCAACGTGCTTTGTGTGGATGAAGCATGAAGTTAATGTGACTCATTCAGCGACTGGCTCTCTGCCTCGTAACGTTACTATTCCACGGCTCGTTTGTCCGTTGCTGCAAAACCTCAGCCCCACAACTCGCTGGAAGTCGGCTTATTATCGGAAGTTTATACATTACCATGGCAATGGTACACATATAAATGGCTGCTGCTCTGACCCTTCTGCTGCATTGATTTGAATGGAAATGGCCTTTCTATTCATTTCGTCTAACAATTTCTTCTGTACCGCGGCCGCTGTGTCAGGAAGTGAAGAACTTTACTTCTAATTTTATATATAGGCCCTAGTAGTTTAAATAACTAGTAAAGTAAAGAGTGCAATGGCAACAAGAAAAAACCACCATAATTGACAGCGTCTACATTGTACAACTTAACCAATACCCCAGCTTTGTGTATCAGATCACTGCAACAATTTATAGTTAGCTGGATCATCATTTTCCATAATAGACCATATACTGACCTACCTGGGTCAGCATCGTAGCTCTGCTCGGGTCCTGCAGGTCACACAACATGTACAGTAACGTACAGTAGGCTAACGTTACCTGGCTTGGCTAGCGATCGTTAAAGACATGTTCAAAATCAGCATTCTGTCTCTAGGGCAGTCAGTTGAGAAAATAACTAAGAATAAATAAAACAAGACTAAAGATGGACAACAAGGCCACATCAACAATAACTGTAACAGGATACAGCACAAATACAAGATTAATACATGAAGAATTCATGAAGGGAACACATTAGACATTATTTACTAGTTGTCAGGGAGTTCAGAGGACTCAAAAGCACGACTCAGGTGCACAGGTAAAGAAGTTTATTTGACTAGGACAATGCACATTAATCAACATTTCTGTAAATGCGCCAGTGTTAGCCAGTCGGATCATTTTCAACTGTAGTCCTAGTATGCATGTCTTTATGGTGGGAAGAAACCAGAGCACCCAGAGGAAACCCACGCAAACACGGGGAGAACATGCAAACTCCACAGAGAAAGGCCTGGAACGACCTGGATTCACACCCACAACCTTCTTGCTGTGAGGCAGAAGTGCTAACCACTGAGCCACCTTGAGGAGAGTAAAGATGGAAAGCTCCAAAAGCTTAGTTCCATATAAATGCACGGATAATTTGTTGTTTTGTCGTTAGTGGAACACAATATTGACCTTGTAGTTGAAAAAGGAGTCTCATAAGAATGACATTTCCTCCTATGGAGTCCGTTCATTCGCATCCGCAGATCAGCTATTTTGGACTGAGAAAATGGCGGATAGCGTAAACAACAACTGCTAACATGAGTTGCTCAAAACCTTTTTTAGTAAACTCTGGGCACACAAACAATGTTGTCAATGCTTTCGTTAAGGTGTAGAGCCCCTGGTAATACTTCGAGCAAAGTCTCATGTTGTGTCGAGCCTTCTTAGTGTTTTAAAAATAGCTATTTTGAGGCTAGCATAAAAGTGCCCCTAGCGCTCCCATTCAAAAGGCCATTTGACCCAAAAACGAGAATACGGTAAATCTTAAAAGTGACGCTTCCGTCCTAAATATACTTTTAAACGAAAGTTTGACTCGGGTACATTCACAAAAAGACCCTAGGTTGCATTTTGCGAGAGTTACGCTTTAACACGGACTGGTGCAGAAATGCAGTGCTTGTATCCAACTACTGCTAACTGCTGGTGGAGTTTGAGTTAAACCATTCTACATTCCACGCATATTCACGGCTGTGTTTATACTCTGTGTTTACATCCCACCAAGCGCTAATGATACCAATGTGTTAGCTGAACATTACGGAGCCTATAATGTGTGTGCACCAAATGTAGCCTGTTTCGTATGTCGGTTTTATATAATGTAGTTTTTATATAATGTAGTTTTTATATAATGTAGTTTTTATATCATGTAGTTTTTATATAATGTAGTTTTTATATCATGTCGTTTTTATATAATGTAGTTTTTATATAATGTAGTTTTTATATAATGTAGTTTTTATATCATGTCGTTTTTATATCATGTGGTTTTTATATCATGTAGTTTTTATATAATGCAGTTTTTATATCATGTCGTTTTTATATCATGTGGTTTTTATATCATGTCGTTTTTATATCATGTGGTTTTTATATAATGTAGTTTTTATATCATGTAGTTTTTATATCATGTCGTTTTTATATCATGTAGTTTTTATATAATGTAGTTTTTATATCATGTCGTTTTTATATCATGTGGTTTTTATATCATGTCGTTTTTATATCATGTAGTTTTTATATCATGTAGTTTTTATATCATGTCGTTTTTATATCATGTGGTTTTTATATCATGTAGTTTTTATATCATGTCGTTTTTATATCATGTAGTTTTTATATAATGTAGTTTTTACATTATGTCGTTTTTATATCATGTGGTTTTTATATAATGTAGTTTTTATATCATGTAGTTTTTATATCATGTCGTTTTTATATCATGTAGTTTTTATATCATGTCGTTTTTATATCATGTCGTTTTTATATAATGTAGTTTTTATATCATGTAGTTTTTAAATAATGTGGTTTTTATATCATGTAGTTTTTATATAATGTGGTTTTTATGTCATGTAGTTTTTATATCATGTCGTTTTTATATCATGTGGTTTTTATATCATGTAGTTTTTATATAATGTAGTTTTTATATCATGTCGTTTTTATATCATGTAGTTTTTATATAATGTAGTTTTTATATCATGTAGTTTTTATATAATGTAGTTTTTATATCATGTAGTTTTTATATAATGTAGTTTTTATATCATGTCGTTTTTATATCATGTAGTTTTTATATAATGTAGTTTTTATATCATGTAGTTTTTAAATAATGTGGTTTTTATGTCTTGTGGTTTTTATATCATGTAGTTTTTATATAATGTAGTTTTTATATCATGTCGTTTATATATCATGTAGTTTTTATATCATGTAGTTTTTATATCATGTCGTTTTTATATCATGTAGTTTTTATATAATGTGGTTTTTATGTCTTGTGGTTTTTATATCATGTAGTTTTTATATAATGTAGTTTTTATATCATGTCGTTTATATATCATGTAGTTTTTATATCATGTCGTTTTTATTTCATGTAGTTTTTAAATAATGTGGTTTTTATGTCATGTAGTTTTTATATCATGTAGTTTTTATATCATGTCGTTTTTATATCATGTCGTTTTTATATCTTGTAGTTTTTATATAATGTAGTTTTTATATCAAGTCGTTTTTATATCATGTGGTTTTTATATAATGTAGTTTTTATATCATGTAGTTTTTATATCATGTCGTTTTTATATCATTTAGTTTTTATATCATGTCGTTTTTATATCATGTCGTTTTTATATCATGTAGTTTTTATATCATGTAGTTTTTAAATAATGTGGTTTTTATATCATGTCGTTTTTATATCATGTGGTTTTTATATCATGTAGTTTTTATATAATGTAGTTTTTATATCATGTCGTTTTTATATCATGTAGTTTTTATATAATGTAGTTTTTATATCATGTAGTTTTTAAATAATGTGGTTTTTATGTCATGTAGTTTTTATATCATGTAGTTTTTATATCATGTCGTTTTTATATCATGTAGTTTTTATATAATGTGGTTTTTATGTCTTGTGGTTTTTATATCATGTAGTTTTTATATAATGTAGTTTTTATATCATGTCGTTTATATATCATGTAGTTTTTATATCATGTCGTTTTTATATCATGTCGTTTTTATATCATGTAGTTTTTAAATAATGTGGTTTTTATGTCATGTAGTTTTTATATCATGTAGTTTTTATATCATGTTGTTTTTATATCATGTCGTTTTTATATCATGTCGTTTTTATATCATGTAGTTTTTATATCATGTGGTTTTTATATCATGTAGTTTTTATATCATGTCGTTTTTATGTCATGTAGTTTTTATATCATGTCATTTTTATATGATGTAGGTTTTATATCATGTAGTTTTTATATCATGTGGTTTTTATATCATGTAGTTTTTATATCATGTCGTTTTTATATCATGTAGTTTTTATATCATGCAGTTTTTATATCATGTAGTTTTTATATAATGTAGGTTTTATATCATATAGTTTTTATATCATGTAGTTTTTATATAATGTCGTTTTTATATAACGTAGTTCTTATATCATGTCATTTTTATATCATGTAGTTTTTATATCATGTCGTTTTTATATCATGTAGTTTTTATATACTGTAGGTTTTATATAATGTAGTTTTTATGTCATGTCGTTTTTATATCATGTGGTTTTTATATCATGTATTTTTTATATCATGTAGTTTTTATATAATGTCGTTTTTATATCATGTAGTTTTTATATCATGTAGTTTTTATATCATGTTTTTATATCATGTCGTTTTTATATAATGTCATTTTTATATCATGTAGTTTTTATATAATGTAGGTTTTATATAATGTAGTTTTTATATAATATAGTTTTTATATAATGTAGTTTTTATATCATGTAGTTTTTATATAATGTAGGTTTTATATCATGTAGTTTTTATATAATGTAGGTTTTATATCATGTAGTTTTTATATCATGTAGTTTTTATATCATGTAGTTTATATATAATGTGGTTTTTATATCATGTAGTTTTTATATCATGTCGTTTTTATATCATGTAGTTTTTATATCATGTAGTTTTTATATAATGTAGGTTTTATATCATGTAGTTTTTAGATAATTTGGTTTTTATGTCATGTAGTTTTTATATCATGTCGTTTTTATATCATGTAGTTTTTATATAATGTCGTTTTTATATCATGTAGTTTTTATATAATGTAGGTTTTATATAATGTAGTTTTTATATAATGTAGTTTTTATATAATGTAGGTTTTATATAATGTAGTTTTTATATCATGTCGTTTTTATATCATGTAGTTTTTATATCATGTAGTTTTTATATAATGTGGTTTTTATATCATGTAGTTTTTATATCATGTCGTTTTTATATCATGTAGTTTTTATATCATGTAGTTTTTATATAATGTAGGTTTTATATCATGTAGTTTTTAGATAATTTGGTTTTTATATCATGTAGTTTTTATATCATGTCGTTTTTATATCATGTAGTTTTTATATAATGTCGTTTTTATATCATGTAGTTTTTATATAATGTAGGTTTTATATAATGTAGTTTTTATATAATGTGGTTTTTATGTCATGTAGTTTTTATATCATGTAGTTTTTATATCATGTAGTTTTTATATCATGTCGTTTTTATATAATGTAGTTTTTATATCATGTAGTTTTTATATCATGTAGTTTTTATATCATGTAGTTTTTATATAATGTCGTTTTTATATCATGTCGTTTTTATATCATGTAGTTTTTATATTATGTCGTTTTTATATCGTGTAGTTTTTATATCATGTCGTTTTTATATCATGTAGTTTTTATATCATGTTGTTTTTATATCATGTCGTTTTTATATAATGTCGTTTTTATATCATGTAGTTTTTATATAATGTAGGTTTTATATAATGTAGTTTTTATATAATGTAGTTTTTATATAATGTAGTTTTTATATCATGTAGTTTTTATATCATGTAGTTTTTATATGATGTAGTTTTTATATAATGTAGTTTTTATATGATGTAGTTTTTATATAATGTAGTTTTTATATAATGTAGTTTTTATATGATGTAGTTTTTATATAATGTAGTTTTTATATCATGTGGTTTTTATATCATGTAGTTTTTATATCATGTAGTTTTTATATAATGTAGGTTTTATATCATGTAGTTTTTATATAATGTAGGTTTTATATCATGTGGTTTTTATATCATGTAGTTTTTATATCATGTAGTTTTTATATCATGTAGGTTTTATATCATGTAGTTTTTATATCATGTAGTTTTTATATCATGTCGTTTTTATATAATGTTGTTTTTATATAATGTAGGTTTTATATAATGTAGTTTTTATATCATGTCGTTTTTATATCATGTAGTTTTTATATCATGTAGTTTATATATAATGTGGTTTTTATGTCATGTAGTTTTTATATCATGTCGTTTTTATATCATGTAGTTTTTATATCATGTAGTTTTTATATAATGTAGGTTTTATATCATGTAGTTTTTATATAATTTGGTTTTTATATCATGTAGTTTTTATATCATGTCGTTTTTATATCATGTAGTTTTTATATAATGTCGTTTTTATATCATGTAGTTTTTATATCATGTCGTTTTTATATAATGTAGTTTTTATATAATGTAGGTTTTATATAATGTAGTTTTTATATAATGTGGTTTTTATGTCATGTAGTTTTTATATCATGTAGTTTTTATATCATGTAGTTTTTATATCATGTCGTTTTTATATAATGTAGTTTTTATATCATGTAGTTTTTATATCATGTAGTTTTTATATCATGTAGTTTTTATATAATGTCGTTTTTATATCATGTCGTTTTTATATCATGTAGTTTTTATATTATGTCGTTTTTATATCGTGTAGTTTTTATATCATGTCGTTTTTATATCATGTAGTTTTTATATCATGTTGTTTTTATATCATGTCGTTTTTATATAATGTCGTTTTTATATCATGTAGTTTTTATATAATGTAGGTTTTATATAATGTAGTTTTTATATAATGTAGTTTTTATATAATGTAGTTTTTATATCATGTAGTTTTTATATCATGTAGTTTTTATATAATGTAGTTTTTATATGATGTAGTTTTTATATAATGTAGTTTTTATATAATGTAGTTTTTATATGATGTAGTTTTTATATAATGTAGTTTTTATATCATGTGGTTTTTATATCATGTAGTTTTTATATCATGTAGTTTTTATATAATGTAGGTTTTATATCATGTAGTTTTTATATAATGTAGGTTTTATATCATGTGGTTTTTATATCATGTAGTTTTTATATCATGTAGTTTTTATATAATGTAGGTTTTATATCATGTAGTTTTTATATCATGTAGTTTTTATATCATGTCGTTTTTATATAATGTTGTTTTTATATAATGTAGGTTTTATATAATGTAGTTTTTATATCATGTCGTTTTTATATCATGTAGTTTTTATATCATGTAGTTTATATATAATGTGGTTTTTATGTCATGTAGTTTTTATATCATGTCGTTTTTATATCATGTCGTTTTTATATCATGTAGTTTTTATATCATGTAGTTTTTATATAATGTAGGTTTTATATCATGTAGCTTTTATATAATTTGGTTTTTATATCATGTAGTTTTTATATAATGTCGTTTTTATATCATGTAGTTTTTATATCATGTCGTTTTTATATAATGTAGTTTTTATATAATGTAGGTTTTATATAATGTAGTTTTTATATCATGTCGTTTTTATATCATGTAGTTTTTATATCATGTAGTTTATATATAATGTGGTTTTTATATCATGTAGTTTTTATATCATGTCGTTTTTATATCATGTAGTTTTTATATCATGTAGTTTTTATATAATGTAGGTTTTATATCATGTAGTTTTTAGATAATTTGGTTTTTATATCATGTAGTTTTTATATCATGTCGTTTTTATATCATGTAGTTTTTATATAATGTCGTTTTTATATCATGTAGTTTTTATATAATGTAGGTTTTATATAATGTAGTTTTTATATAATGTGGTTTTTATGTCATGTAGTTTTTATATCATGTAGTTTTTATATAATGTAGTTTTTATATAATGTAGGTTTTATATAATGTAGTTTTTATATCATGTCGTTTTTATATCATGTAGTTTTTATATCATGTAGTTTATATATAATGTGGTTTTTATATCATGTAGTTTTTATATCATGTCGTTTTTATATCATGTAGTTTTTATATCATGTAGTTTTTATATAATGTAGGTTTTATATCATGTAGTTTTTAGATAATTTGGTTTTTATATCATGTAGTTTTTATATCATGTCGTTTTTATATCATGTAGTTTTTATATAATGTCGTTTTTATATCATGTAGTTTTTATATAATGTAGGTTTTATATAATGTAGTTTTTATATAATGTGGTTTTTATGTCATGTAGTTTTTATATCATGTAGTTTTTATATCATGTAGTTTTTATATCATGTCGTTTTTATATAATGTAGTTTTTATATCATGTAGTTTTTATATCATGTAGTTTTTATATCATGTAGTTTTTATATCATGTCGTTTTTATATCATGTAGTTTTTATATAATGTCGTTTTTATATCATGTAGTTTTTATATAATGTAGGTTTTATATAATGTAGTTTTTATATAATGTGGTTTTTATGTCATGTAGTTTTTATATCATGTAGTTTTTATATAATGTAGTTTTTATATAATGTAGGTTTTATATAATGTAGTTTTTATATAATGTAGTTTTTATATAATGTAGTTTTTATATCATGTCGTTTTTATATCATGTAGTTTTTATATCATGTAGTTTTTATATCATGTCGTTTTTATATCATGTAGTTTTTATATCATGTAGTTTTTATATCATGTAGTTTTTATATCATGTAGTTTTTATATAATGTCGTTTTTATATCATGTCGTTTTTATATCATGTAGTTTTTATATTATGTCGTTTTTATATCGTGTAGTTTTTATATCATGTCGTTTTTATATCATGTAGTTTTTATATCATGTTGTTTTTATATCATGTCGTTTTTATATAATGTCGTTTTTATATCATGTAGTTTTTATATAATGTAGGTTTTATATAATGTAGTTTTTATATAATGTAGTTTTTATATAATGTAGTTTTTATATCATGTAGTTTTTATATCATGTAGTTTTTATATGATGTAGTTTTTATATAATGTAGTTTTTATATGATGTAGTTTTTATATAATGTAGTTTTTATATGATGTAGTTTTTATATAATGTAGTTTTTATATAATGTAGTTTTTATATGATGTAGTTTTTATATAATGTAGTTTTTATATCATGTGGTTTTTATATCATGTAGTTTTTATATCATGCAGTTTTTATATAATGTAGGTTTTATATCATGTAGTTTTTATATAATGTAGGTTTTATATCATGTGGTTTTTATATCATGTAGTTTTTATATCATGTAGTTTTTATATAATGTAGGTTTTATATCATGTAGTTTTTATATCATGTAGTTTTTATATCATGTCGTTTTTATATAATGTTGTTTTTATATAATGTAGGTTTTATATCATGTAGTTTTTATATAATGTCGTTTTTATATAATGTCGTTTTTATATCATGTAGTTTTTATATCATGTAGTTTTTTATATCATGTCGTTTTTATATAATGTCGTTTTTATATCATGTCGTTTTTATATAATGTAGTTTTTATATCATGTAGTTTTTATATCATGTCGTTTTTATATCATGTAGTGTTTATATTATGTCGTTTTTATATCATGTAGTTTTTAAATCATGTAGTTTTTATATCATGTCGTTTTTATATAATGTAGTTTTTATATAATGTAGGTTTTATATCATGTAGTTTTTATATAATGTGGTTTTTATATCATGTAGTTTTTAATATCATGTCGTTTTTATATCATGTAGGTTTTATATAATGCAGTTTTTATATCATGTAGTTTTTATATAATGTGGTTTTTATGTCATGTAGTTTTTATATCATGTAGTTTTTATATAATGTAGTTTTCATATCATGTAGTTTTTATATCATGTAGTTTTTATGTAATGTAGGTTTTATATCATGTCGTTTTTATATAATGTAGTTTTTATATAATGTAGTTTTTATATAATGTAGTTTTTATATCATGTCGTTTTTATATCATGTAGTTTTTATATCATGTAGTTTATATATAATGTGGTTTTTATATCATGTAGTTTTTATATCATGTCGTTTTTATATCATGTAGTTTTTATATCATGTAGTTTTTATATAATGTAGGTTTTATATCATGTAGTTTTTAGATAATTTGGTTTTTATGTCATGTAGTTTTTATATCATGTCGTTTTTATATCATGTAGTTTTTATATAATGTCGTTTTTTATATCATGTAGTTTTTATATAATGTAGGTTTTATATAATGTAGTTTTTATATAATGTAGTTTTTATATAATGTAGGTTTTATATAATGCAGTTTTTATATCATGTCGTTTTTATATCATGTAGTTTTTATATCATGTAGTTTTTATATAATGTGGTTTTTATATCATGTAGTTTTTATATCATGTCGTTTTTATATCATGTAGTTTTTATATCATGTAGTTTTTATATAATGTAGGTTTTATATCATGTAGTTTTTAGATAATTTGGTTTTTATATCATGTAGTTTTTATATCATGTCGTTTTTATATCATGTAGTTTTTATATAATGTCGTTTTTATATCATGTAGTTTTTATATAATGTAGGTTTTATATAATGTAGTTTTTATATAATGTGGTTTTTATGTCATGTAGTTTTTATATCATGTAGTTTTTATATAATGTAGTTTTCATATCATGTAGTTTTTATATCATGTAGTTTTTATGTAATGTAGGTTTTATATCATGTCGTTTTTATATAATGTAGTTTTTATATAATGTAGTTTTTATATAATGTAGTTTTTATATCATGTCGTTTTTATATCATGTAGTTTTTATATCATGTAGTTTATATATAATGTGGTTTTTATATCATGTAGTTTTTATATCATGTCGTTTTTATATCATGTAGTTTTTATATCATGTAGTTTTTATATAATGTAGGTTTTATATCATGTAGTTTTTAGATAATTTGGTTTTTATGTCATGTAGTTTTTATATCATGTCGTTTTTATATCATGTAGTTTTTATATAATGTCGTTTTTATATCATGTAGTTTTTATATAATGTAGGTTTTATATAATGTAGTTTTTATATAATGTAGGTTTTATATAATGTAGTTTTTATATCATGTCGTTTTTATATCATGTAGTTTTTATATCATGTAGTTTTTAGATAATTTGGTTTTTATATCATGTAGTTTTTATATCATGTCGTTTTTATATCATGTAGTTTTTATATAATGTCGTTTTTATATCATGTAGTTTTTATATAATGTAGGTTTTATATAATGTAGTTTTTATATAATGTAGTTTTTATATAATGTAGTTTTTATATCATGTAGTTTTTATATCATGTAGTTTTTATATGATGTAGTTTTTATATAATGTAGTTTTTATATGATGTAATTTTTATATAATGTAGTTTTTATACAATGTAGTTTTTATATGATGTAGTTTTTATATAATGTAGTTTTTATATCATGTGGTTTTTATATCATGTAGTTTTTATATCATGTAGTTTTTATATAATGTAGGTTTTATATCATGTGGTTTTTATATCATGTTGTTTTTATATCATGTAGTTTTTATATAATGTAGGTTTTATATCATGTAGTTTTTATATCATGTAGTTTTTATATCATGTCGTTTTTATATAATGTTGTTTTTATATAATGTAGGTTTTATATAATGTAGTTTTTATATCATGTCGTTTTTATATCATGTAGTTTTTATATCATGTAGTTTATATATAATGTGGTTTTTATGTCATGTAGTTTTTATATCATGTCGTTTTTATATCATGTCGTTTTTATATCATGTAGTTTTTATATAATGTAGGTTTTATATCATGTAGTTTTTATATAATTTGGTTTTTATATCATGTAGTTTTTATATGATGTAGTTTTTATATAATGTAGTTTTTATATCATGTGGTTTTTATATCATGTAGTTTTTATATCATGTAGTTTTTATATAATGTAGGTTTTATATCATGTAGTTTTTATATAATGTAGGTTTTATATCATGTAGTTTTTATATCATGTAGTTTTTATATCATGTCGTTTTTATATAATGTTGTTTTTATATAATGTAGGTTTTATATAATGTAGTTTTTATATCATGTCGTTTTTATATCATGTAGTTTTTATATTATGTAGTTTATATATAATGTGGTTTTTATGTCATGTAGTTTTTATATCATGTCGTTTTTATATCATGTAGTTTTTATATCATGTAGTTTTTATATAATGTAGGTTTTATATCATGTAGTTTTTATATAATTTGGTTTTTATATCATGTAGTTTTTATATCATGTCGTTTTTATATCATGTAGTTTTTATATAATGTCGTTTTTATATCATGTAGTTTTTATATCATGTCGTTTTTATATAATGTAGTTTTTATATAATGTAGGTTTTATATAATGTAGTTTTTATATAATGTGGTTTTTATGTCATGTAGTTTTTATATCATGTAGTTTTTATATCATGTAGTTTTTATATCATGTCGTTTTTATATAATGTAGTTTTTATATCATGTAGTTTTTATATCATGTAGTTTTTATATCATGTAGTTTTTATATAATGTCGTTTTTATATCATGTCGTTTTTATATCATGTAGTTTTTATATTATGTCGTTTTTATATCGTGTAGTTTTTATATCATGTCGTTTTTATATCATGTAGTTTTTATATCATGTTGTTTTTATATCATGTCGTTTTTATATAATGTCGTTTTTATATCATGTAGTTTTTATATAATGTAGGTTTTATATAATGTAGTTTTTATATAATGTAGTTTTTATATAATGTAGTTTTTATATCATGTAGTTTTTATATCATGTAGTTTTTATATGATGTAGTTTTTATATAATGTAGTTTTTATATGATGTAGTTTTTATATAATGTAGTTTTTATATAATGTAGTTTTTATATGATGTAGTTTTTATATAATGTAGTTTTTATATCATGTGGTTTTTATATCATGTAGTTTTTATATCATGTAGTTTTTATATAATGTAGGTTTTATATCATGTAGTTTTTATATAATGTAGGTTTTATATCATGTGGTTTTTATATCATGTAGTTTTTATATCATGTAGTTTTTATATAATGTAGGTTTTATATCATGTAGTTTTTATATCATGTAGTTTTTATATCATGTCGTTTTTATATAATGTTGTTTTTATATAATGTAGGTTTTATATAATGTAGTTTTTATATCATGTCGTTTTTATATCATGTAGTTTTTATATCATGTAGTTTATATATAATGTGGTTTTTATGTCATGTAGTTTTTATATCATGTCGTTTTTATATCATGTCGTTTTTATATCATGTAGTTTTTATATCATGTAGTTTTTATATAATGTAGGTTTTATATCATGTAGCTTTTATATAATTTGGTTTTTATATCATGTAGTTTTTATATCATGTCGTTTTTATATCATGTAGTTTTTATATAATGTCGTTTTTATATCATGTAGTTTTTATATCATGTCGTTTTTATATAATGTAGTTTTTATATAATGTAGGTTTTATATAATGTAGTTTTTATATCATGTCGTTTTTATATCATGTAGTTTTTATATCATGTAGTTTATATATAATGTGGTTTTTATATCATGTAGTTTTTATATCATGTCGTTTTTATATCATGTAGTTTTTATATCATGTAGTTTTTATATAATGTAGGTTTTATATCATGTAGTTTTTAGATAATTTGGTTTTTATATCATGTAGTTTTTATATCATGTCGTTTTTATATCATGTAGTTTTTATATAATGTCGTTTTTATATCATGTAGTTTTTATATAATGTCGGTTTTATATAATGTAGTTTTTATATAATGTGGTTTTTATGTCATGTAGTTTTTATATCATGTAGTTTTTATATAATGTAGTTTTTATATAATGTAGGTTTTATATAATGCAGTTTTTATATCATGTCGTTTTTATATCATGTAGTTTTTATATCATGTAGTTTATATATAATGTGGTTTTTATATCATGTAGTTTTTATATCATGTCGTTTTTATATCATGTAGTTTTTATATCATGTAGTTTTTATATAATGTAGGTTTTATATCATGTAGTTTTTAGATAATTTGGTTTTTATATCATGTAGTTTTTATATCATGTCGTTTTTATATCATGTAGTTTTTACATAATGTCGTTTTTATATCATGTAGTTTTTATATAATGTAGGTTTTATATAATGTAGTTTTTATATAATGTGGTTTTTATGTCATGTAGTTTTTATATCATGTAGTTTTTATATCATGTAGTTTTTATATCATGTCGTTTTTATATAATGTAGTTTTTATATCATGTAGTTTTTATATCATGTAGTTTTTATATCATGTCGTTTTTATATCATGTAGTTTTTATATAATGTCGTTTTTATATCATGTAGTTTTTATATAATGTAGGTTTTATATAATGTAGTTTTTATATAATGTGGTTTTTATGTCATGTAGTTTTTATATCATGTAGTTTTTATATAATGTAGTTTTTATATAATGTAGGTTTTATATAATGTAGTTTTTATATAATGTAGTTTTTATATAATGTAGTTTTTATATCATGTCGTTTTTATATCATGTAGTTTTTATATCATGTAGTTTTTATATCATGTCGTTTTTATATCATGTAGTTTTTATATCATGTAGTTTTTATATCATGTAGTTTTTATATCATGTAGTTTTTATATAATGTCGTTTTTATATCATGTCGTTTTTATATCATGTAGTTTTTATATTATGTCGTTTTTATATCGTGTAGTTTTTATATCATGTCGTTTTTATATCATGTAGTTTTTATATCATGTTGTTTTTATATCATGTCGTTTTTATATAATGTCGTTTTTATATCATGTAGTTTTTATATAATGTAGGTTTTATATAATGTAGTTTTTATATAATGTAGTTTTTATATAATGTAGTTTTTATATCATGTAGTTTTTATATCATGTAGTTTTTATATGATGTAGTTTTTATATAATGTAGTTTTTAAATGATGTAGTTTTTATATAATGTAGTTTTTATATGATGTAGTTTTTATATAATGTAGTTTTTATATAATGTAGTTTTTATATGATGTAGTTTTTATATAATGTAGTTTTTATATCATGTGGTTTTTATATCATGTAGTTTTTATATCATGCAGTTTTTATATAATGTAGGTTTTATATCATGTAGTTTTTATATAATGTAGGTTTTATATCATGTGGTTTTTATATCATGTAGTTTTTATATCATGTAGTTTTTATATAATGTAGGTTTTATATCATGTAGTTTTTATATCATGTAGTTTTTATATCATGTCGTTTTTATATAATGTTGTTTTTATATAATGTAGGTTTTATATCATGTAGTTTTTATATAATGTCGTTTTTATATAATGTCGTTTTTATATCATGTAGTTTTTATATCATGTAGTTTTTTATATCATGTCGTTTTTATATAATGTCGTTTTTATATCATGTCGTTTTTATATAATGTAGTTTTTATATCATGTAGTTTTTATATCATGTCGTTTTTATATCATGTAGTGTTTATATTATGTCGTTTTTATATCATGTAGTTTTTAAATCATGTAGTTTTTATATCATGTCGTTTTTATATAATGTAGTTTTTATATAATGTAGGTTTTATATCATGTAGTTTTTATATAATGTGGTTTTTATATCATGTAGTTTTTAATATCATGTCGTTTTTATATCATGTAGGTTTTATATAATGCAGTTTTTATATCATGTAGTTTTTATATAATGTGGTTTTTATGTCATGTAGTTTTTATATCATGTAGTTTTCATATCATGTAGTTTTTATATCATGTAGTTTTTATGTAATGTAGGTTTTATATCATGTCGTTTTTATATAATGTAGTTTTTATATAATGTAGTTTTTATATAATGTAGTTTTTATATCATGTCGTTTTTATATCATGTAGTTTTTATATCATGTAGTTTATATATAATGTGGTTTTTATATCATGTAGTTTTTATATCATGTCGTTTTTATATCATGTAGTTTTTATATCATGTAATTTTTATATAATGTAGGTTTTATATCATGTAGTTTTTAGATAATTTGGTTTTTATGTCATGTAGTTTTTATATCATGTCGTTTTTATATCATGTAGTTTTTATATAATGTCGTTTTTTATATCATGTAGTTTTTATATAATGTAGGTTTTATATAATGTAGTTTTTATATAATGTAGTTTTTATATAATGTAGGTTTTATATAATGCAGTTTTTATATCATGTCGTTTTTATATCATGTAGTTTTTATATCATGTAGTTTTTATATAATGTGGTTTTTATATCATGTAGTTTTTATATCATGTCGTTTTTATATCATGTAGTTTTTATATCATGTAGTTTTTATATAATGTAGGTTTTATATCATGTAGTTTTTAGATAATTTGGTTTTTATATCATGTAGTTTTTATATCATGTCGTTTTTATATCATGTAGTTTTTATATAATGTCGTTTTTATATCATGTAGTTTTTATATAATGTAGGTTTTATATAATGTAGTTTTTATATAATGTGGTTTTTATGTCATGTAGTTTTTATATCATGTAGTTTTTATATAATGTAGTTTTCATATCATGTAGTTTTTATATCATGTAGTTTTTATGTAATGTAGGTTTTATATCATGTCGTTTTTATATAATGTAGTTTTTATATAATGTAGTTTTTATATAATGTAGTTTTTATATCATGTCGTTTTTATATCATGTAGTTTTTATATCATGTAGTTTATATATAATGTGGTTTTTATATCATGTAGTTTTTATATCATGTCGTTTTTATATCATGTAGTTTTTATATAATGTCGTTTTTATATCATGTAGTTTTTATATAATGTAGGTTTTATATAATGTAGTTTTTATATAATGTGGTTTTTATGTCATGTAGTTTTTATATCATGTAGTTTTTATATAATGTAGTTTTTATATAATGTAGGTTTTATATAATGTAGTTTTTATATAATGTAGTTTTTATATAATGTAGTTTTTATATCATGTCGTTTTTATATCATGTAGTTTTTATATCATGTAGTTTTTATATCATGTCGTTTTTATATCATGTAGTTTTTATATCATGTAGTTTTTATATCATGTAGTTTTTATATCATGTAGTTTTTATATAATGTCGTTTTTATATCATGTCGTTTTTATATCATGTAGTTTTTATATTATGTCGTTTTTATATCGTGTAGTTTTTATATCATGTCGTTTTTATATCATGTAGTTTTTATATCATGTTGTTTTTATATCATGTCGTTTTTATATAATGTCGTTTTTATATCATGTAGTTTTTATATAATGTAGGTTTTATATAATGTAGTTTTTATATAATGTAGTTTTTATATAATGTAGTTTTTATATCATGTAGTTTTTATATCATGTAGTTTTTATATGATGTAGTTTTTATATAATGTAGTTTTTAAATGATGTAGTTTTTATATAATGTAGTTTTTATATGATGTAGTTTTTATATAATGTAGTTTTTATATAATGTAGTTTTTATATGATGTAGTTTTTATATAATGTAGTTTTTATATCATGTGGTTTTTATATCATGTAGTTTTTATATCATGCAGTTTTTATATAATGTAGGTTTTATATCATGTAGTTTTTATATAATGTAGGTTTTATATCATGTGGTTTTTATATCATGTAGTTTTTATATCATGTAGTTTTTATATAATGTAGGTTTTATATCATGTAGTTTTTATATCATGTAGTTTTTATATCATGTCGTTTTTATATAATGTTGTTTTTATATAATGTAGGTTTTATATCATGTAGTTTTTATATAATGTCGTTTTTATATAATGTCGTTTTTATATCATGTAGTTTTTATATCATGTAGTTTTTTATATCATGTCGTTTTTATATAATGTCGTTTTTATATCATGTCGTTTTTATATAATGTAGTTTTTATATCATGTAGTTTTTATATCATGTCGTTTTTATATCATGTAGTGTTTATATTATGTCGTTTTTATATCATGTAGTTTTTAAATCATGTAGTTTTTATATCATGTCGTTTTTATATAATGTAGTTTTTATATAATGTAGGTTTTATATCATGTAGTTTTTATATAATGTGGTTTTTATATCATGTAGTTTTTAATATCATGTCGTTTTTATATCATGTAGGTTTTATATAATGCAGTTTTTATATCATGTAGTTTTTATATAATGTGGTTTTTATGTCATGTAGTTTTTATATCATGTAGTTTTTATATAATGTAGTTTTCATATCATGTAGTTTTTATATCATGTAGTTTTTATGTAATGTAGGTTTTATATCATGTCGTTTTTATATAATGTAGTTTTTATATAATGTAGTTTTTATATAATGTAGTTTTTATATCATGTCGTTTTTATATCATGTAGTTTTTATATCATGTAGTTTATATATAATGTGGTTTTTATATCATGTAGTTTTTATATCATGTCGTTTTTATATCATGTAGTTTTTATATCATGTAATTTTTATATAATGTAGGTTTTATATCATGTAGTTTTTAGATAATTTGGTTTTTATGTCATGTAGTTTTTATATCATGTCGTTTTTATATCATGTAGTTTTTATATAATGTCGTTTTTTATATCATGTAGTTTTTATATAATGTAGGTTTTATATAATGTAGTTTTTATATAATGTAGTTTTTATATAATGTAGGTTTTATATAATGCAGTTTTTATATCATGTCGTTTTTATATCATGTAGTTTTTATATCATGTAGTTTTTATATAATGTGGTTTTTATATCATGTAGTTTTTATATCATGTCGTTTTTATATCATGTAGTTTTTATATCATGTAGTTTTTATATAATGTAGGTTTTATATCATGTAGTTTTTAGATAATTTGGTTTTTATATCATGTAGTTTTTATATCATGTCGTTTTTATATCATGTAGTTTTTATATAATGTCGTTTTTATATCATGTAGTTTTTATATAATGTAGGTTTTATATAATGTAGTTTTTATATAATGTGGTTTTTATGTCATGTAGTTTTTATATCATGTAGTTTTTATATAATGTAGTTTTCATATCATGTAGTTTTTATATCATGTAGTTTTTATGTAATGTAGGTTTTATATCATGTCGTTTTTATATAATGTAGTTTTTATATAATGTAGTTTTTATATAATGTAGTTTTTATATCATGTCGTTTTTATATCATGTAGTTTTTATATCATGTAGTTTATATATAATGTGGTTTTTATATCATGTAGTTTTTATATCATGTCGTTTTTATATCATGTAGTTTTTATATCATGTAGTTTTTATATAATGTAGGTTTTATATCATGTAGTTTTTAGATAATTTGGTTTTTATGTCATGTAGTTTTTATATCATGTCGTTTTTATATCATGTAGTTTTTATATAATGTCGTTTTTATATCATGTAGTTTTTATATAATGTAGGTTTTATATAATGTAGTTTTTATATAATGTAGGTTTTATATAATGTAGTTTTTATATCATGTCGTTTTTATATCATGTAGTTTTTATATCATGTAGTTTTTAGATAATTTGGTTTTTATATCATGTAGTTTTTATATCATGTCGTTTTTATATCATGTAGTTTTTATATAATGTCGTTTTTATATCATGTAGTTTTTATATAATGTAGGTTTTATATAATGTAGTTTTTATATAATGTAGTTTTTATATAATGTAGTTTTTATATCATGTAGTTTTTATATCATGTAGTTTTTATATGATGTAGTTTTTATATAATGTAGTTTTTATATGATGTAGTTTTTATATAATGTAGTTTTTATATAATGTAGTTTTTATATGATGTAGTTTTTATATAATGTAGTTTTTATATCATATGGTTTTTATATCATGTAGTTTTTATATCATGTAGTTTTTATATAATGTAGGTTTTATATCATGTGGTTTTTATATCATGTAGTTTTTATATCATGTAGTTTTTATATAATGTAGGTTTTATATCATGTAGTTTTTATATCATGTAGTTTTTATATCATGTCGTTTTTATATAATGTTGTTTTTATATAATGTAGGTTTTATATAATGTAGTTTTTATATCATGTCGTTTTTATATCATGTAGTTTTTATATCATGTAGTTTATATATAATGTGGTTTTTATGTCATGTAGTTTTTATATCATGTCGTTTTTATATCATGTCGTTTTTATATCATGTAGTTTTTATATCATGTAGTTTTTATATAATGTAGGTTTTATATCATGTAGTTTTTATATAATTTGGTTTTTATATCATGTAGTTTTTATATCATGTCGTTTTTATATCATGTAGTTTTTATATAATGTCGTTTTTATATCATGTAGTTTTTATATCATGTCGTTTTTATATAATGTAGTTTTTATATAATGTAGGTTTTATATAATGTAGTTTTTATATCATGTCGTTTTTATATCATGTAGTTTTTATATCATGTAGTTTATATATAATGTGGTTTTTATATCATGTAGTTTTTATATCATGTCGTTTTTATATCATGTAGTTTTTATATCATGTAGTTTTTATATAATGTAGGTTTTATATCATGTAGTTTTTAGATAATTTGGTTTTTATATCATGTAGTTTTTATATCATGTCGTTTTTATATCATGTAGTTTTTATATCATGTCGTTTTTATATCATGTAGTTTTTATATCATGTAGTTTTTATATAATGTAGGTTTTATATCATGTAGTTTTTAGATAATTTGGTTTTTATATCATGTAGTTTTTATATCATGTCGTTTTTATATCATGTAGTTTTTATATAATGTCGTTTTTATATCATGTAGTTTTTATATAATGTAGGTTTTATATAATGTAGTTTTTATATAATGTGGTTTTTATGTCATGTAGTTTTTATATTATGTCGTTTTTATATCGTGTAGTTTTTATATCATGTCGTTTTTATATCATGTAGTTTTTATATCATGTTGTTTTTATATCATGTCGTTTTTATATAATGTCGTTTTTATATCATGTAGTTTTTATATAATGTAGGTTTTATATAATGTAGTTTTTATATAATGTAGTTTTTATATAATGTAGTTTTTATATCATGTAGTTTTTATATCATGTAGTTTTTATATCATGTAGTTTTTATATAATGTAGTTTTTATATGATGTAGTTTTTATATAATGTAGTTTTTATATAATGTAGTTTTTATATGATGTAGTTTTTATATAATGTAGTTTTTATATCATGTGGTTTTTATATCATGTAGTTTTTATATCATGTAGTTTTTATATAATGTAGGTTTTATATCATGTAGTTTTTATATAATGTAGGTTTTATATCATGTGGTTTTTATATCATGTAGTTTTTATATCATGTAGTTTTTATATAATGTAGGTTTTATATCATGTAGGTTTTATATCATGTAGTTTTTATATCATGTCGTTTTTATATAATGTTGTTTTTATATAATGTAGGTTTTATATAATGTAGTTTTTATATCATGTCGTTTTTATATCATGTAGTTTTTATATCATGTAGTTTATATATCATGTAGTTTTTATACAATGTAGGTTTTATATCATGTAGTTTTTATATAATTTGGTTTTTATATCATGTAGTTTTTATATCATGTCGTTTTTATATCATGTAGTTTTTATATAATGTCGTTTTTATATAATGTCGTTTTTATATCATGTAGTTTTTATATCATGTAGTTTTTTATATCATGTCGTTTTTATATAATGTCGTTTTTATATCATGTAGTTTTTATATAATGTAGGTTTTATATAATGTAGTTTTTATATAATACAGTTTTTATATAATGTAGTTTTTATATCATGTAGTTTTTATATAATGTAGGTTTTATATCATGTAGTTTTTATATAATGTAGGTTTTATATCATGTAGTTTTTATATCATGTAGTTTTTATATCATGTAGTTTTTATATCATGTCGTTTTTATATAATGTAGTTTTTATATAATGTAGGTTTTATATAATGTAGTTTTTATATCATGTCGTTTTTATATCATGTAGTTTGTATATCATGTAGTTTATATATAATGTGGTTTTTATGTCATGTAGTTTTTATATCATGTCGTTTTTATATCATGTAGTTTTTATATCATGTAGTTTATATATAATGTGGTTTTTATATCATGTAGTTTTTATATCATGTCGTTTTTATATCATGTAGTTTTTATATCATGTAGTTTTTATATAATGTAGGTTTTATATCATGTGGTTTTTAGATAATTTGGTTTTTATATCATGTAGTTTTTATATCATGTCGTTTTTATATCATGTAGTTTTTATATAATGTCGTTTTTATATCATGTAGTTTTTATATAATGTAGGTTTTATATAATGTAGTTTTTATATAATGTGGTTTTTATGTCATGTAGTTTTTATATCATGTAGTTTTTATATCATGTAGTTTTTATATCATGTCGTTTTTATATAATGTAGTTTTTATATCATGTAGTTTTTATATCATGTAGTTTTTATATCATGTAGTTTTTATATAATGTCGTTTTTATATCATGTCTTTTTTATATCATGTAGTTTTTATATTATGTCGTTTTTATATCGTGTAGTTTTTATATCATGTCGTTTTTATATCATGTAGTTTTTATATCATGTTGTTTTTATATCATGTCGTTTTTATATAATGTCGTTTTTATATCATGTATTTTTTATATAATGTAGGTTTTATATAATGTAGTTTTTATATAATGTAGTTTTTATATAATGTAGTTTTTATATCATGTAGTTTTTATATGATGTAGTTTTTATATGATGTAGTTTTTATATAATGTAGTTTTTATATGATGTAGTTTTTATATAATGTAGTTTTTATATAATATAGTTTTTATATGATGTAGTTTTTATATAATGTAGTTTTTATATCATGTGGTTTTTATATCATGTAGTTTTTATATCATGTAGTTTTTATATAATGTAGGTTTTATATCATGTAGTTTTTATATAATGTAGGTTTTATATCATGTGGTTTTTATATCATGTAGTTTTTATATCATGTAGTTTTTATATAATGTAGGTTTTATATCATGTAGTTTTTATATCATGTAGTTTTTATATCATGTAGTTTTTATATCATGTAGTTTTTATATAATGTCGTTTTTATATAATGTAGTTTTTATATCATGTAGTTTTTATATCATGTAGTTTTTATGTCATGTAGTTTTTATATAATGTCGTTTTTATATCATGTCTTTTTTATATCATGTAGTTTTTATATTATGTCGTTTTTATATCGTGTAGTTTTTATATCATGTCGTTTTTATATCATGTAGTTTTTTATATCATGTAGTTTTTATATAATGTCGTTTTTATATAATGTAGTTTTTATATCATGTAGTTTTTATATCATGTCGTTTTTATATCATGTCGTTTTTATATCATGTCGTTTTTATATAATGTAGTTTTTATATCATGTAGTTTTTATATCATGTCGTTTTTATATCATGTAGTGTTTATATTATGTCGTTTTTATATCATGTAGTTTTTAAATCATGTAGTTTTTATATCATGTCGTTTTTATATAATGTAGTTTTTATATAATGTAGGTTTTATATCATGTAGTTTTTATATAATGTGGTTTTTATATCATGTAGTTTTTAATATCATGTCGTTTTTATATCATGTAGGTTTTATATAATGCAGTTTTTATATCATGTAGTTTTTATATAATGTGGTTTTTATGTCATGTAGTTTTTATATCATGTAGTTTTTATATAATGTAGTTTTCATATCATGTAGTTTTTATATCATGTAGTTTTTATGTAATGTAGGTTTTATATCATGTAGTTTTTATATCATGTAGTTTTTATATAATGTCGTTTTTATATAATGTAGTTTTTATATCATGTCGTTTTTATATCATGTAGTTTTTATATCATGTCGTTTTTATATCATGTAATTTTTATATCATGTCGTTTTTATATAATGTCGTTTTTATATAATGTAGTTTTTATATCATGTCGTTTTTATATAATGTTGTTTTTATATAATGTAGGTTTTATATAATGTAGTTTTTATATCATGTCGTTTTTATATCATGTAGTTTTTATATCATGTAGTTTATATATAATGTGGTTTTTATGTCATGTAGTTTTTATATCATGTCGTTTTTATATCATGTCGTTTTTATATCATGTAGTTTTTATATCATGTAGTTTTTATATAATGTAGGTTTTATATCATGTAGTTTTTATATAATTTGGTTTTTATATCATGTAGTTTTTATATCATGTCGTTTTTATATAATGTAGTTTTTATATAATGTGGTTTTTATATCATGTAGTTTTTATATCATGTAGTTTTTATATAATGTAGTTTTTATATCATGTAGTTTTTATATCATGTAGTTTTTATATAATGTCGTTTTTATATAATGTAGTTTTTATATCATGTAGTTTTTATATCATGTAGTTTTTATATCATGTAGTTTTTATATAATGTCGTTTTTATATCATGTCGTTTTTATATCATGTAGTTTTTATATTATGTCGTTTTTATATCGTGTAGTTTTTATATAATGTCGTTTTTATATCATGTCGTTTTTATATCATGTAGTTTTTATATTATGTCGTTTTTATATCGTGTAGTTTTTATATCATGTCGTTTTTATATCATGTAGTTTTTTATATCATGTAGTTTTTATATAATGTCGTTTTTATATAATGTAGTTTTTATATCATGTAGTTTTTATATCATGTCGTTTTTATATCATGTCGTTTTTATATAATGTAGTTTTTATATCATGTAGTTTTATATCATGTCGTTTTTATATCATGTAGTGTTTATATTATGTCGTTTTTATATCATGTAGTTTTTAAATCATGTAGTTTTTATATCATGTCGTTTTTATATAATGTAGTTTTTATATAATGTAGGTTTTATATCATGTAGTTTTTATATAATGTGGTTTTTATATCATGTAGTTTTTAATATCATGTCGTTTTTATATCATGTAGGTTTTATCTAATGCAGTTTTTATATCATGTAGTTTTATATAATGTGGTTTTTATGTCATGTAGTTTTTATATCATGTAGTTTTTATATAATGTAGTTTTCATATCATGTAGTTTTTATATCATGTAGTTTTTATGTAATGTAGGTTTTATATCATGTAGTTTTTATATCATGTAGTTTTTATATAATGTCGTTTTTATATAATGTAGTTTTTATATCATGTCGTTTTTATATCATGTAGTTTTTATATCATGTCGTTTTTATATCATGTAGTTTTTATATAATGTAGGTTTTATATAATGTCGTTTTTATATCATGTAGTTTTTATATAATGTAGTTTTTATATAATGTAGTTTTTATATCATGTCGTTTTTATATCACGTCGTTTTTATATCATGTAATTTTTATATCATATTGTTTTTATATAATGTCGTTTTTATATAATGTAGTTTTTATATCATGTCGTTTTTATATAATGTTGTTTTTATATAATGTAGGTTTTATATAATGTAGTTTTTATATCATGTCGTTTTTATATCATGTAGTTTTTATATCATGTAGTTTATATATAATGTGGTTTTTATGTCATGTAGTTTTTATATCATGTCGTTTTTATATCATGTCGTTTTTATATCATGTAGTTTTTATATCATGTAGTTTTTATATAATGTAGGTTTTATATCATGTAGTTTTTATATAATTTGGTTTTTATATCATGTAGTTTTTATATCATGTCGTTTTTATATCATGTAGTTTTTATATAATGTCGTTTTTATATCATGTAGTTTTTATATAATGTAGGTTTTATATAATGTAGTTTTTATATAATGTGGTTTTTATGTCATGTAGTTTTTATATCATGTAGTTTTTATATCATGTAGTTTTTATGTAATGTAGTTTTTATATCATGTAGTTTTTATATCATGTAGTTTTTATATAATGTCGTTTTTATATAATGTAGTTTTTATATCATGTAGTTTTTATATCATGTAGTTTTTATATCATGTAGTTTTTATATAATGTCGTTTTTATATCATGTCGTTTTTATATCATGTAGTTTTTATATTATGTCGTTTTTATATCGTGTAGTTTTTATATCATGTCGTTTTTATATCGTGTAGTTTTTTATATCATTTAGTTTTTATATAATGTCGTTTTTATATAATGTAGTTTTTATATCATGTAGTTTTTATATCATGTCGTTTTTATATCATGTCGTTTTTATATCATGTAGTTTTTATATAATGTAGTTTTTATATGATGTAGTTTTTATATAATGTAGTTTTTATATAATGTCGTTTTTATATAATGTAGTTTTTATATCATGTAGTTTTTATATCATGTCGTTTTTATATCATGTAGTGTTTATATTATGTCGTTTTTATATCATGTAGTTTTTAAATCATGTAGTTTTTATATCATGTCGTTTTTATATAATGTAGTTTTTATATAATGTAGGTTTTATATCATGTAGTTTTTATATAATGTGGTTTTTATATCATGTAGTTTTTAATATCATGTCGTTTTTATATAATGTAGTTTTTATATCATGTCGTTTTTATATAATGTTGTTTTTATATAATGTAGGTTTTATATAATGTAGTTTTTATATCATGTCGTTTTTATATCATGTAGTTTTTATATCATGTAGTTTATATATAATGTGGTTTTTATGTCATGTAGTTTTTATATCATGTCGTTTTTATATCATGTCGTTTTTATATCATGTAGTTTTTATATCATGTAGTTTTTATATAATGTAGGTTTTATATCATGTAGTTTTTATATAATTTGGTTTTTATATCATGTAGTTTTTATATCATGTCGTTTTTATATCATGTAGTTTTTATATAATGTCGTTTTTATATCATGTAGTTTTTATATAATGTAGGTTTTATATAATGTAGTTTTTATATAATGTGGTTTTTATGTCATGTAGTTTTTATATCATGTAGTTTTTATATCATGTAGTTTTTATGTAATGTAGTTTTTATATCATGTAGTTTTTATATCATGTAGTTTTTATATAATGTCGTTTTTATATAATGTAGTTTTTATATCATGTAGTTTTTATATCATGTAGTTTTTATATCATGTAGTTTTTATATAATGTCGTTTTTATATCATGTCGTTTTTATATCATGTAGTTTTTATATTATGTCGTTTTTATATCGTGTAGTTTTTATATCATGTCGTTTTTATATCGTGTAGTTTTTTATATCATTTAGTTTTTATATAATGTCGTTTTTATATAATGTAGTTTTTATATCATGTAGTTTTTATATCATGTAGTTTTTATATCATGTCGTTTTTATATCATGTCGTTTTTATATCATGTAGTTTTTATATAATGTAGTTTTTATATGATGTAGTTTTTATATAATGTAGTTTTTATATAATGTCGTTTTTATATAATGTAGTTTTTATATCATGTAGTTTTTATATCATGTCGTTTTTATATCATGTAGTGTTTATATTATGTCGTTTTTATATCATGTAGTTTTTAAATCATGTAGTTTTTATATCATGTCGTTTTTATATAATGTAGTTTTTATATAATGTAGGTTTTATATCATGTAGTTTTTATATAATGTGGTTTTTATATCATGTAGTTTTTAATATCATGTCGTTTTTATATCATGTAGGTTTTATATAATGTAGTTTTTATATCATGTCGTTTTTATATAATGTGGTTTTTATGTCATGTAGTTTTTATATCATGTAGTTTTTATATAATGTAGTTTTTATATCATGTAGTTTTTATATCATGTAGTTTTTATGTAATGTAGGTTTTATATCATGTAGTTTTTATATAATGTCGTTTTTATATAATGTAGTTTTTATATCATGTCGTTTTTATATCATGTAGTTTTTATATCATGTCGTTTTTATATCATGTAGTTTTTATATAATGTAGGTTTTATATAATGTCGTTTTTATATCATGTAGTTTTTTATAATGTAGTTTTTATATAATGTAGTTTTTATATCATGTCGTTTTTATATCACGTCGTTTTTATATCATGTAGTTTTTATATCATGTCGTTTTTATATAATGTCGTTTTTATATAATGTAGTTTTTATATCATGTTGTTTTTATATCATGTAGTTTTTATATCATGTTGTTTTTATATCATGTCGTTTATATATCATGTAGTTTTTATATAATGTCGTTTTTACATAATGTAGTTTTTATATCATGTCGTTTTTATATCATGTAGTTTTTATATTATGTCGTTTTTATATCGTGTAGTTTTTATATCATGTCGTTTTTATATCATGTAGTTTTTTATATCATGTAGTTTTTATATAATGTCGTTTTTATATAATGTAGTTTTTATATCATGTAGTTTTTATATCATGTCGTTTTTATATCATGTCGTTTTTATATCATGTCGTTTTTATATAATGTAGTTTTTATATCATGTAGTTTTTATATCATGTCGTTTTTATATCATGTAGTGTTTATATTATGTCGTTTTTATATCATGTAGTTTTTAAATCATGTAGTTTTTATATCATGTCGTTTTTATATAATGTAGTTTTTATATAATGTAGGTTTTATATCATGTAGTTTTTATATAATGTGGTTTTTATATCATGTAGTTTTTAATATCATGTCGTTTTTATATCATGTAGGTTTTATATAATGCAGTTTTTATATCATGTAGTTTTTATATAATGTGGTTTTTATGTCATGTAGTTTTTATATCATGTAGTTTTTATATAATGTAGTTTTCATATCATGTAGTTTTTATATCATGTAGTTTTTATGTAATGTAGGTTTTATATCATGTAGTTTTTATATCATGTAGTTTTTATATAATGTCGTTTTTATATAATGTAGTTTTTATATCATGTCGTTTTTATATCATGTAGTTTTTATATCATGTCGTTTTTATATCATGTAGTTTTTATATAATGTAGGTTTTATATAATGTCGTTTTTATATCATGTAGTTTTTATATAATGTAGTTTTTATATAATGTAGTTTTTATATCATGTCGTTTTTATATCACGTCGTTTTTATATCATGTAATTTTTATATCATGTCGTTTTTATATAATGTCGTTTTTATATAATGTAGTTTTTATATCATGTCGTTTTTATATAATGTTGTTTTTATATAATGTAGGTTTTATATAATGTAGTTTTTATATCATGTCGTTTTTATATCATGTAGTTTTTATATCATGTAGTTTATATATAATGTGGTTTTTATGTCATGTAGTTTTTATATCATGTCGTTTTTATATCATGTCGTTTTTATATCATGTAGTTTTTATATCATGTAGTTTTTATATAATGTAGGTTTTATATCATGTAGTTTTTATATAATTTGGTTTTTATATCATGTAGTTTTTATATCATGTCGTTTTTATATCATGTAGTTTTTATATAATGTCGTTTTTATATCATGTAGTTTTTATATAATGTAGGTTTTATATAATGTAGTTTTTATATAATGTGGTTTTTATGTCATGTAGTTTTTATATCATGTAGTTTTTATATAATGTAGGTTTTATATAATGTAGTTTTTATATAATGTGGTTTTTATGTCATGTAGTTTTTATATCATGTAGTTTTTATATCATGTAGTTTTTATATAATGTCGTTTTTATATCATGTAGTTTTTATATAATGTCGTTTTTATATCATGTCGTTTTTATATCATGTAGTTTTTATATTATGTCGTTTTTATATCGTGTAGTTTTTATATAATGTCGTTTTTATATCATGTCGTTTTTATATCATGTAGTTTTTATATTATGTCGTTTTTATATCGTGTAGTTTTTATATCATGTCGTTTTTATATCATGTAGTTTTTTATATCATGTAGTTTTTATATAATGTCGTTTTTATATAATGTAGTTTTTATATCATGTAGTTTTTATATCATGTCGTTTTTTATATCATGTCGTTTTTATATCATGTCGTTTTTATATAATGTAGTTTTTATATCATGTAGTTTTTATATCATGTCGTTTTTATATCATGTAGTGTTTATATTATGTCGTTTTTATATCATGTAGTTTTTAAATCATGTAGTTTTTATATCATGTCGTTTTTATATAATGTAGTTTTTATATAATGTAGGTTTTATATCATGTAGTTTTTATATAATGTGGTTTTTATATCATGTAGTTTTTAATATCATGTCGTTTTTATATCATGTAGGTTTTATCTAATGCAGTTTTTATATCATGTAGTTTTTATATAATGTGGTTTTTATGTCATGTAGTTTTTATATCATGTAGTTTTTATATAATGTAGTTTTCATATCATGTAGTTTTTATATCATGTAGTTTTTATGTAATGTAGGTTTTATATCATGTAGTTTTTATATCATGTAGTTTTTATATAATGTCGTTTTTATATAATGTAGTTTTTATATCATGTCGTTTTTATATCATGTAGTTTTTATATCATGTCGTTTTTATATCATGTAGTTTTTATATAATGTAGGTTTTATATAATGTCGTTTTTATATCATGTAGTTTTTATATAATGTAGTTTTTATATAATGTAGTTTTTATATCATGTCGTTTTTATATCACGTCGTTTTTATATCATGTAATTTTTATATCATATCGTTTTTATATAATGTCGTTTTTATATAATGTAGTTTTTATATCATGTCGTTTTTATATAATATTGTTTTTATATAATGTAGGTTTTATATAATGTAGTTTTTATATCATGTCGTTTTTATATCATGTAGTTTTTATATCATGTAGTTTATATATAATGTGGTTTTTATGTCATGTAGTTTTTATATCATGTCGTTTTTATATCATGTAGGTTTTATATAATGCAGTTTTTATATCATGTAGTTTTTATATAATGTGGTTTTTATGTCATGTAGTTTTTATATCATGTAGTTTTTATATAATGTAGTTTTCATATCATGTAGTTTTTATATCATGTAGTTTTTATGTAATGTAGGTTTTATATCATGTAGTTTTTATATCATGTAGTTTTTATATAATGTCGTTTTTATATAATGTAGTTTTTATATCATGTCGTTTTTATATCATGTAGTTTTTATATCATGTCGTTTTTATATCATGTAGTTTTTATATAATGTAGGTTTTATATAATGTCGTTTTTATATCATGTAGTTTTTATATAATGTAGTTTTTATATAATGTAGTTTTTATATCATGTCGTTTTTATATCACGTCGTTTTTATATCATGTAATTTTTATATCATGTCGTTTTTATATAATGTCGTTTTTATATAATGTAGTTTTTATATCATGTCGTTTTTATATAATGTTGTTTTTATATAATGTAGGTTTTATATAATGTAGTTTTTATATCATGTCGTTTTTATATCATGTAGTTTTTATATCATGTAGTTTATATATAATGTGGTTTTTATGTCATGTAGTTTTTATATCATGTCGTTTTTATATCATGTCGTTTTTATATCATGTAGTTTTTATATCATGTAGTTTTTATATAATGTAGGTTTTATATCATGTAGTTTTTATATAATTTGGTTTTTATATCATGTAGTTTTTATATCATGTCGTTTTTATATCATGTAGTTTTTATATAATGTCGTTTTTATATCATGTAGTTTTTATATAATGTAGGTTTTATATAATGTAGTTTTTATATAATGTGGTTTTTATGTCATGTAGTTTTTATATCATGTAGTTTTTATATAATGTAGGTTTTATATAATGTAGTTTTTATATAATGTGGTTTTTATGTCATGTAGTTTTTATATCATGTAGTTTTTATATCATGTAGTTTTTATATAATGTCGTTTTTATATCATGTAGTTTTTATATAATGTCGTTTTTATATCATGTCGTTTTTATATCATGTAGTTTTTATATTATGTCGTTTTTATATCGTGTAGTTTTTATATAATGTCGTTTTTATATCATGTCGTTTTTATATCATGTAGTTTTTATATTATGTCGTTTTTATATCGTGTAGTTTTTATATCATGTCGTTTTTATATCATGTAGTTTTTTATATCATGTAGTTTTTATATAATGTCGTTTTTATATAATGTAGTTTTTATATCATGTAGTTTTTATATCATGTCGTTTTTTATATCATGTCGTTTTTATATCATGTCGTTTTTATATAATGTAGTTTTTATATCATGTAGTTTTTATATCATGTCGTTTTTATATCATGTAGTGTTTATATTATGTCGTTTTTATATCATGTAGTTTTTAAATCATGTAGTTTTTATATCATGTCGTTTTTATATAATGTAGTTTTTATATAATGTAGGTTTTATATCATGTAGTTTTTATATAATGTGGTTTTTATATCATGTAGTTTTTAATATCATGTCGTTTTTATATCATGTAGGTTTTATCTAATGCAGTTTTTATATCATGTAGTTTTTATATAATGTGGTTTTTATGTCATGTAGTTTTTATATCATGTAGTTTTTATATAATGTAGTTTTCATATCATGTAGTTTTTATATCATGTAGTTTTTATGTAATGTAGGTTTTATATCATGTAGTTTTTATATCATGTAGTTTTTATATAATGTCGTTTTTATATAATGTAGTTTTTATATCATGTCGTTTTTATATCATGTAGTTTTTATATCATGTCGTTTTTATATCATGTAGTTTTTATATAATGTAGGTTTTATATAATGTCGTTTTTATATCATGTAGTTTTTATATAATGTAGTTTTTATATAATGTAGTTTTTATATCATGTCGTTTTTATATCACGTCGTTTTTATATCATGTAATTTTTATATCATATCGTTTTTATATAATGTCGTTTTTATATAATGTAGTTTTTATATCATGTCGTTTTTATATAATGTTGTTTTTATATAATGTAGGTTTTATATAATGTAGTTTTTATATCATGTCGTTTTTATATCATGTAGTTTTTATATCATGTAGTTTATATATAATGTGGTTTTTATGTCATGTAGTTTTTATATCATGTCGTTTTTATATCATGTCGTTTTTATATCATGTAGTTTTTATATCATGTAGTTTTTATATAATGTAGGTTTTATATCATGTAGTTTTTATATAATTTGGTTTTTATATCATGTAGTTTTTATATCATGTCGTTTTTATATCATGTAGTTTTTATATAATGTCGTTTTTATATCATGTAGTTTTTATATAATGTAGGTTTTATATAATGTAGTTTTTATATAATGTGGTTTTTATGTCATGTAGTTTTTATATCATGTAGTTTTTATATCATGTAGTTTTTATGTAATGTAGTTTTTATATCATGTAATTTTTATATCATGTAGTTTTTATATAATGTCGTTTTTATATAATGTAGTTTTTATATCATGTAGTTTTTATATCATGTAGTTTTTATATCATGTAGTTTTTATATAATGTCGTTTTTATATCATGTCGTTTTTATATCATGTAGTTTTTATATTATGTCGTTTTTATATCGTGTAGTTTTTATATCATGTCGTTTTTATATCGTGTAGTTTTTTATATCATTTAGTTTTTATATAATGTCGTTTTTATATAATGTAGTTTTTATATCATGTAGTTTTTATATCATGTAGTTTTTATATCATGTCGTTTTTATATCATGTCGTTTTTATATCATGTAGTTTTTATATAATGTAGTTTTTATATGATGTAGTTTTTATATAATGTAGTTTTTATATAATGTCGTTTTTATATAATGTAGTTTTTATATCATGTAGTTTTTATATCATGTCGTTTTTATATCATGTAGTGTTTATATTATGTCGTTTTTATATCATGTAGTTTTTAAATCATGTAGTTTTTATATCATGTCGTTTTTATATAATGTAGTTTTTATATAATGTAGGTTTTATATCATGTAGTTTTTATATAATGTGGTTTTTATATCATGTAGTTTTTAATATCATGTCGTTTTTATATCATGTAGGTTTTATCTAATGCAGTTTTTATATCATGTAGTTTTTATATAATGTGGTTTTTATGTCATGTAGTTTTTATATCATGTAGTTTTTATATAATGTAGTTTTCATATCATGTAGTTTTTATATCATGTAGTTTTTATGTAATGTAGGTTTTATATCATGTAGTTTTTATATCATGTAGTTTTTATATAATGTCGTTTTTATATAATGTAGTTTTTATATCATGTCGTTTTTATATCATGTAGTTTTTATATCATGTCGTTTTTATATCATGTAGTTTTTATATAATGTAGGTTTTATATAATGTCGTTTTTATATCATGTAGTTTTTATATAATGTAGTTTTTATATAATGTAGTTTTTATATCATGTCGTTTTTATATCACGTCGTTTTTATATCATGTAATTTTTATATCATATCGTTTTTATATAATGTCGTTTTTATATAATGTAGTTTTTATATCATGTCGTTTTTATATAATGTTGTTTTTATATAATGTAGGTTTTATATAATGTAGTTTTTATATCATGTCGTTTTTATATCATGTAGTTTTTATATCATGTAGTTTATATATAATGTGGTTTTTATGTCATGTAGTTTTTATATCATGTCGTTTTTATATCATGTCGTTTTTATATCATGTAGTTTTTATATCATGTAGTTTTTATATAATGTAGGTTTTATATCATGTAGTTTTTATATAATTTGGTTTTTATATCATGTAGTTTTTATATCATGTCGTTTTTATATCATGTAGTTTTTATATAATGTCGTTTTTATATCATGTAGTTTTTATATAATGTAGGTTTTATATAATGTAGTTTTTATATAATGTGGTTTTTATGTCATGTAGTTTTTATATCATGTAGTTTTTATATCATGTAGTTTTTATGTAATGTAGTTTTTATATCATGTAATTTTTATATCATGTAGTTTTTATATAATGTCGTTTTTATATAATGTAGTTTTTATATCATGTAGTTTTTATATCATGTAGTTTTTATATCATGTAGTTTTTATATAATGTCGTTTTTATATCATGTCGTTTTTATATCATGTAGTTTTTATATTATGTCGTTTTTATATCGTGTAGTTTTTATATCATGTCGTTTTTATATCGTGTAGTTTTTTATATCATTTAGTTTTTATATAATGTCGTTTTTATATAATGTAGTTTTTATATCATGTAGTTTTTATATCATGTCGTTTTTATATCATGTCGTTTTTATATCATGTAGTTTTTATATAATGTAGTTTTTATATGATGTAGTTTTTATATAATGTAGTTTTTATATAATGTCGTTTTTATATAATGTAGTTTTTATATCATGTAGTTTTTATATCATGTCGTTTTTATATCATGTAGTGTTTATATTATGTCGTTTTTATATCATGTAGTTTTTAAATCATGTAGTTTTTATATCATGTCGTTTTTATATAATGTAGTTTTTATATAATGTAGGTTTTATATCATGTAGTTTTTATATAATGTGGTTTTTATATCATGTAGTTTTTAATATCATGTCGTTTTTATATCATGTAGGTTTTATATAATGTAGTTTTTATATCATGTAGTTTTTATATAATGTGGTTTTTATGTCATGTAGTTTTTATATCATGTAGTTTTTATATAATGTAGTTTTTATATCATGTAGTTTTTATATCATGTAGTTTTTATGTAATGTAGGTTTTATATCATGTAGTTTTTATATCATGTAGTTTTTATATAATGTCGTTTTTATATAATGTAGTTTTTATATCATGTCGTTTTTATATCATGTAGTTTTTATATCATGTCGTTTTTATATCATGTAGTTTTTATATAATGTAGGTTTTATATAATGTCGTTTTTATATCATGTAGTTTTTTTATAATGTAGTTTTTATATAATGTAGTTTTTATATCATGTCGTTTTTATATCACGTCGTTTTTATATCATGTAGTTTTTATATCATGTCGTTTTTATATAATGTCGTTTTTATATAATGTAGTTTTTATATCATGTTGTTTTTATATCATGTAGTTTTTATATCATGTTGTTTTTATATCATGTCGTTTTTATATCATGTAGTTTTTATATAATGTCGTTTTTACATAATGTAGTTTTTATATCATGTCGTTTTTATATCATGTAGTTTTTATATCATGTAGTTTTATATAATGTCGTTTTTATATAATGTAGTTTTTTTATCATGTCGTTTTTATATCATGTAGTTTTTTTATCATGTCGTTTTTATATCATGTAGTTCTTATATCATGTAGTTTTTATATCATGTCGTTTTTATATCATGTCGTTTTTATATCATGTAGTTTTTATATAATGTCGTTTTCATATAATGTAGTTTTTATATCATGTAGTTTTTATATAATGTAGTTTTTATATAATGTAGTTTTTATATCATGTCGTTTTTATATCATGTAGTTTTTATATAATGTCGTTTTTATATAATGTAGTTTTTATATCATGTAGTTTTTATATCATGTAGTTTTTATATCATGTCGTTTTTATATCATGTCGTTTTTATATCATGTAGTTTTTATATAATGTAGTTTTTATATGATGTAGTTTTTATATAATGTAGTTTTTATATAATGTCGTTTTTATATAATGTAGTTTTTATATCATGTAGTTTTTATATCATGTCGTTTTTATATCATGTAGTGTTTATATTATGTCGTTTTTATATCATGTAGTTTTTAAATCATGTAGTTTTTATATCATGTCGTTTTTATATAATGTAGTTTTTATATAATGTAGGTTTTATATCATGTAGTTTTTATATAATGTGGTTTTTATATCATGTAGTTTTTAATATCATGTCGTTTTTATATCATGTAGGTTTTATATAATGTAGTTTTTATATCATGTAGTTTTTATATAATGTGGTTTTTATGTCATGTAGTTTTTATATCATGTAGTTTTTATATCATGTAGTTTTTATATAATGTAGTTTTTATATCATGTAGTTTTTATATCATGTAGTTTTTATGTAATGTAGGTTTTATATCATGTAGTTTTTATATCATGTAGTTTTTATATAATGTCGTTTTTATATAATGTAGTTTTTATATCATGTCGTTTTTATATCATGTAGTTTTTATATCATGTCGTTTTTATATCATGTAGTTTTTATATAATGTAGGTTTTATATAATGTCGTTTTTATATCATGTAGTTTTTATATAATGTAGTTTTTATATAATGTAGTTTTTATATCATGTCGTTTTTATATCACGTCGTTTTTATATCATGTAGTTTTTATATCATGTCGTTTTTATATAATGTCGTTTTTATATAATGTAGTTTTTATATCATGTTGTTTTTATATCTTGTAGTTTTTATATCATGTTGTTTTTATATCATGTCGTTTTTATATCATGTAGTTTTTATATAATGTCGTTTTTACATAATGTAGTTTTTATATCATGTCGTTTTTATATCATGTAGTTTTTATATCATGTAGTTTTATATAATGTCGTTTTTATATAATGTAGTTTTTTTATCATGTCGTTTTTATATCATGTAGTTTTTTATCATGTCGTTTTTATATCATGTAGTTCTTATATCATGTAGTTTTTATATCATGTCGTTTTTATATCATGTCGTTTTTATATCATGTAGTTTTTATATAATGTCGTTTTCATATCATGTAGTTTTTATATCATGTAGTTTTTATATAATGTAGTTTTTATATAATGTAGTTTTTATATCATGTAGTTCATATATAATGTGGTTTTTATGTCATGTAGTTTTTATATCATGTCGTTTTTATATCATGTCGTTTTTATATCATGTAGTTTTTATATCATGTAGTTTTTATATAATGTAGGTTTTATATCATGTAGTTTTTATATAATTTGGTTTTTATATCATGTAGTTTTTATATCATGTCGTTTTTATATCATGTAGTTTTTATATAATGTCGTTTTTATATCATATAGTTTTTATATAATGTAGGTTTTATATAATGCAGTTTTTATATAATGTGGTTTTTATGTCATGTAGTTTTTACATCATGTAGTTTTTATATCATGTAGTTTTTATATAATGTAGTTTTTATATCATGTAGTTTTTATATCATGTAGTTTTTATATAATGTCGTTTTTATATCATGTCGTTTTTATATCATGTCGTTTTTATATCATGTCGTTTTTATATCATGTAGTTTTTATATCATGTAGTTTTTATGTAATGTAGGTTTTATATCATGTAGTTTTTATATCATGTAGTTTTTATATAATGTCGTTTTTATATAATGTAGTTTTTATATCATGTCGTTTTTATATCATGTAGTTTTTATATCATGTCGTTTTTATATCATGTAGTTTTTATATAATGTAGGTTTTATATAATGTCGTTTTTATATCATGTAGTTTTTATATAATGTAGTTTTTATATAATGTAGTTTTTATATCATGTCGTTTTTATATCACGTCGTTTTTATATCATGTAGTTTTTATATCATGTCGTTTTTATATAATGTCGTTTTTATATAATGTAGTTTTTATATCATGTTGTTTTTATATCATGTAGTTTTTATATCATGTTGTTTTTATATCATGTCGTTTTTATATCATGTAGTTTTTATATAATGTCGTTTTTACATAATGTAGTTTTTATATCATGTCGTTTTTATATCATGTAGTTTTTATATCATGTAGTTTTATATAATGTCGTTTTTATATAATGTAGTTTTTTTATCATGTCATTTTTATATCATGTAGTTTTTTTATCATGTCGTTTTTATATCATGTAGTTCTTATATCATGTAGTTTTTATATCATGTCGTTTTTATATCATGTCGTTTTTATATCATGTAGTTTTTATATAATGTCGTTTTCATATAATGTAGTTTTTATATCATGTAGTTTTTATATAATGTAGTTTTTATATAATGTAGTTTTTATATCATGTCGTTTTTATATCATGTAGTTTTTATATAATGTCGTTTTTATATAATGTAGTTTTTATATCATGTAGTTTTTATATCATGTAGTTTTTATATCATGTCGTTTTTATATCATGTCGTTTTTATATCATGTAGTTTTTATATAATGTAGTTTTTATATGATGTAGTTTTTATATAATGTAGTTTTTATATAATGTCGTTTTTATATAATGTAGTTTTTATATCATGTAGTTTTTATATCATGTCGTTTTTATATCATGTAGTGTTTATATTATGTCGTTTTTATATCATGTAGTTTTTAAATCATGTAGTTTTTATATCATGTCGTTTTTATATAATGTAGTTTTTATATAATGTAGGTTTTATATCATGTAGTTTTTATATAATGTGGTTTTTATATCATGTAGTTTTTAATATCATGTCGTTTTTATGTCATGTAGGTTTTATATAATGTAGTTTTTATATCATGTAGTTTTTATATAATGTGGTTTTTATGTCATGTAGTTTTTATATCATGTAGTTTTTATATCATGTAGTTTTTATATAATGTAGTTTTTATATCATGTAGTTTTTATATCATGTAGTTTTTATGTAATGTAGGTTTTATATCATGTAGTTTTTATATCATGTAGTTTTTATATAATGTCGTTTTTATATAATGTAGTTTTTATATCATGTCGTTTTTATATCATGTAGTTTTTATATCATGTCGTTTTTATATCATGTAGTTTTTATATAATGTAGGTTTTTATATAATGTCGTTTTTATATCATGTAGTTTTTATATCATGTAATTTTTATATCATATCGTTTTTATATAATGTCGTTTTTATATAATGTAGTTTTTATATCATGTCGTTTTTATATAATGTTGTTTTTATATAATGTAGGTTTTATATAATGTAGTTTTTATATCATGTCGTTTTTATATCATGTAGTTTTTATATCATGTAGTTTATATATAATGTGGTTTTTATGTCATGTAGTTTTTATATCATGTCGTTTTTATATCATGTCGTTTTTATATCATGTAGTTTTTATATCATGTAGTTTTTATATAATGTAGGTTTTATATCATGTAGTTTTTATATAATTTGGTTTTTTTATATCATGTAGTTTTTATATCATGTCGTTTTTATATCATGTAGTTTTTATATAATGTCGTTTTTATATCATGTAGTTTTTATATAATGTAGGTTTTATATAATGTAGTTTTTATATAATGTGGTTTTTATGTCATGTAGTTTTTATATCATGTAGTTTTTATATCATGTAGTTTTTATGTAATGTAGTTTTTATATCATGTAATTTTTATATCATGTAGTTTTTATATAATGTCGTTTTTATATAATGTAGTTTTTATATCATGTCGTTTTTATATAATGTTGTTTTTATATAATGTAGGTTTTATATAATGTAGTTTTTATATCATGTCGTTTTTATATCATGTAGTTTTTATATCATGTAGTTTATATATAATGTGGTTTTTATGTCATGTAGTTTTTATATCATGTCGTTTTTATATCATGTCGTTTTTATATCATGTAGTTTTTATATCATGTAGTTTTTATATAATGTAGGTTTTATATCATGTAGTTTTTATATAATTTGGTTTTTATATCATGTAGTTTTTATATCATGTCGTTTTTATATCATGTAGTTTTTATATAATGTCGTTTTTATATCATGTAGTTTTTATATAATGTAGGTTTTATATAATGTAGTTTTTATATAATGTGGTTTTTATGTCATGTAGTTTTTATATCATGTAGTTTTTATATCATGCAGTTTTTATGTAATGTAGTTTTTATATCATGTAATTTTTATATCATGTAGTTTTTATATAATGTCGTTTTTATATAATGTAGTTTTTATATCATGTAGTTTTTATATCATGTAGTTTTTATATCATGTAGTTTTTATATAATGTCGTTTTTATATCATGTCGTTTTTATATCATGTAGTTTTTATATTATGTCGTTTTTATATCGTGTAGTTTTTATATCATGTCGTTTTTATATCGTGTAGTTTTTTATATCATTTAGTTTTTATATAATGTCGTTTTTATATAATGTAGTTTTTATATCATGTAGTTTTTATATCATGTAGTTTTTATATCATGTCGTTTTTATATCATGTCGTTTTTATATCATGTAGTTTTTATATAATGTAGTTTTTATATGATGTAGTTTTTATATAATGTAGTTTTTATATAATGTCGTTTTTATATAATGTAGTTTTTATATCATGTAGTTTTTATATCATGTCGTTTTTATATCATGTAGTGTTTATATTATGTCGTTTTTATATCATGTAGTTTTTAAATCATGTAGTTTTTATATCATGTCGTTTTTATATAATGTAGTTTTTATATAATGTAGGTTTTATATCATGTAGTTTTTATATAATGTGGTTTTTATATCATGTAGTTTTTAATATCATGTCGTTTTTATATCATGTAGGTTTTATCTAATGCAGTTTTTATATCATGTAGTTTTTATATAATGTGGTTTTTATGTCATGTAGTTTTTATATCATGTAGTTTTTATATAATGTAGTTTTCATATCATGTAGTTTTTATATCATGTAGTTTTTCTGTAATGTAGGTTTTATATCATGTAGTTTTTATATCATGTAGTTTTTATATAATGTCGTTTTTATATAATGTAGTTTTTATATCATGTCGTTTTTATATCACGTCGTTTTTATATCATGTAATTTTTATATCATATCGTTTTTATATAATGTCGTTTTTATATAATGTAGTTTTTATATCATGTCGTTTTTATATAATGTTGTTTTTATATAATGTAGGTTTTATATAATGTAGTTTTTATATCATGTCGTTTTTATATCATGTAGTTTTTATATCATGTAGTTTATATATAATGTGGTTTTTATGTCATGTAGTTTTTATATCATGTCGTTTTTATATCATGTCGTTTTTATATCATGTAGTTTTTATATCATGTAGTTTTTATATAATGTAGGTTTTATATCATGTAGTTTTTATATAATTTGGTTTTTATATCATGTAGTTTTTATATCATGTCGTTTTTATATCATGTAGTTTTTATATAATGTCGTTTTTATATCATGTAGTTTTTATATAATGTAGGTTTTATATAATGTAGTTTTTATATAATGTGGTTTTTATGTCATGTAGTTTTTATATCATGTAGTTTTTATATCATGTAGTTTTTATGTAATGTAGTTTTTATATCATGTAATTTTTATATCATGTAGTTTTTATATAATGTCGTTTTTATATAATGTAGTTTTTATATCATGTAGTTTTTATATCATGTAGTTTTTATATCATGTAGTTTTTATATAATGTCGTTTTTATATCATGTCGTTTTTATATCATGTAGTTTTTATATTATGTCGTTTTTATATCGTGTAGTTTTTATATCATGTCGTTTTTATATCGTGTAGTTTTTTATATCATTTAGTTTTTATATAATGTCGTTTTTATATAATGTAGTTTTTATATCATGTAGTTTTTATATCATGTCGTTTTTATATCATGTCGTTTTTATATCATGTAGTTTTTATATAATGTAGTTTTTATATGATGTAGTTTTTATATAATGTAGTTTTTATATAATGTCGTTTTTATATAATGTAGTTTTTATATCATGTAGTTTTTATATCATGTCGTTTTTATATCATGTAGTGTTTATATTATGTCGTTTTTATATCATGTAGTTTTTAAATCATGTAGTTTTTATATCATGTCGTTTTTATATAATGTAGTTTTTATATAATGTAGGTTTTATATCATGTAGTTTTTATATAATGTGGTTTTTATATCATGTAGTTTTTAATATCATGTCGTTTTTATATCATGTAGGTTTTATATAATGTAGTTTTTATATCATGTAGTTTTTATATAATGTGGTTTTTATGTCATGTAGTTTTTATATCATGTAGTTTTTATATAATGTAGTTTTTATATCATGTAGTTTTTATATCATGTAGTTTTTATGTAATGTAGGTTTTATATCATGTAGTTTTTATATCATGTAGTTTTTATATAATGTCGTTTTTATATAATGTAGTTTTTATATCATGTCGTTTTTATATCATGTAGTTTTTATATCATGTCGTTTTTATATCATGTAGTTTTTATATAATGTAGGTTTTATATAATGTCGTTTTTATATCATGTAGTTTTTTTATAATGTAGTTTTTATATAATGTAGTTTTTATATCATGTCGTTTTTATATCACGTCGTTTTTATATCATGTAGTTTTTATATCATGTCGTTTTTATATAATGTCGTTTTTATATAATGTAGTTTTTATATCATGTTGTTTTTATATCATGTAGTTTTTATATCATGTTGTTTTTATATCATGTCGTTTTTATATCATGTAGTTTTTATATAATGTCGTTTTTACATAATGTAGTTTTTATATCATGTCGTTTTTATATCATGTAGTTTTTATATCATGTAGTTTTATATAATGTCGTTTTTATATAATGTAGTTTTTTTATCATGTCGTTTTTATATCATGTAGTTTTTTTATCATGTCGTTTTTATATCATGTAGTTCTTATATCATGTAGTTTTTATATCATGTCGTTTTTATATCATGTCGTTTTTATATCATGTAGTTTTTATATAATGTCGTTTTCATATAATGTAGTTTTTATATCATGTAGTTTTTATATAATGTAGTTTTTATATAATGTAGTTTTTATATCATGTCGTTTTTATATCATGTAGTTTTTATATAATGTCGTTTTTATATAATGTAGTTTTTATATCATGTAGTTTTTATATCATGTAGTTTTTATATCATGTCGTTTTTATATCATGTCGTTTTTATATCATGTAGTTTTTATATAATGTAGTTTTTATATGATGTAGTTTTTATATAATGTAGTTTTTATATAATGTCGTTTTTATATAATGTAGTTTTTATATCATGTAGTTTTTATATCATGTCGTTTTTATATCATGTAGTGTTTATATTATGTCGTTTTTATATCATGTAGTTTTTAAATCATGTAGTTTTTATATCATGTCGTTTTTATATAATGTAGTTTTTATATAATGTAGGTTTTATATCATGTAGTTTTTATATAATGTGGTTTTTATATCATGTAGTTTTTAATATCATGTCGTTTTTATATCATGTAGGTTTTATATAATGTAGTTTTTATATCATGTAGTTTTTATATAATGTGGTTTTTATGTCATGTAGTTTTTATATCATGTAGTTTTTATATCATGTAGTTTTTATATAATGTAGTTTTTATATCATGTAGTTTTTATATCATGTAGTTTTTATGTAATGTAGGTTTTATATCATGTAGTTTTTATATCATGTAGTTTTTATATAATGTCGTTTTTATATAATGTAGTTTTTATATCATGTCGTTTTTATATCATGTAGTTTTTATATCATGTCGTTTTTATATCATGTAGTTTTTATATAATGTAGGTTTTATATAATGTCGTTTTTATATCATGTAGTTTTTATATAATGTAGTTTTTATATAATGTAGTTTTTATATCATGTCGTTTTTATATCACGTCGTTTTTATATCATGTAGTTTTTATATCATGTCGTTTTTATATAATGTCGTTTTTATATAATGTAGTTTTTATATCATGTTGTTTTTATATCTTGTAGTTTTTATATCATGTTGTTTTTATATCATGTCGTTTTTATATCATGTAGTTTTTATATAATGTCGTTTTTACATAATGTAGTTTTTATATCATGTCGTTTTTATATCATGTAGTTTTTATATCATGTAGTTTTATATAATGTCGTTTTTATATAATGTAGTTTTTTTATCATGTCGTTTTTATATCATGTAGTTTTTTATCATGTCGTTTTTATATCATGTAGTTCTTATATCATGTAGTTTTTATATCATGTCGTTTTTATATCATGTCGTTTTTATATCATGTAGTTTTTATATAATGTCGTTTTCATATCATGTAGTTTTTATATCATGTAGTTTTTATATAATGTAGTTTTTATATAATGTAGTTTTTATATCATGTAGTTCATATATAATGTGGTTTTTATGTCATGTAGTTTTTATATCATGTCGTTTTTATATCATGTCGTTTTTATATCATGTAGTTTTTATATCATGTAGTTTTTATATAATGTAGGTTTTATATCATGTAGTTTTTATATAATTTGGTTTTTATATCATGTAGTTTTTATATCATGTCGTTTTTATATCATGTAGTTTTTATATAATGTCGTTTTTATATCATATAGTTTTTATATAATGTAGGTTTTATATAATGCAGTTTTTATATAATGTGGTTTTTATGTCATGTAGTTTTTACATCATGTAGTTTTTATATCATGTAGTTTTTATATAATGTAGTTTTTATATCATGTAGTTTTTATATCATGTAGTTTTTATATAATGTCGTTTTCATATCATGTAGTTTTTATATCATGTAGTTTTTATATAATGTAGTTTTTATATCATGTCGTTTTTATATAATGTAGTTTTTATATAATGTAGGTTTTATATCATGTAGTTTTTATATAATGTGGTTTTTATATCATGTAGTTTTTAATATCATGTCGTTTTTATATCATGTAGGTTTTATATAATGTAGTTTTTATATCATGTAGTTTTTATATAATGTGGTTTTTATGTCATGTAGTTTTTATATCATGTAGTTTTTATATCATGTAGTTTTTATATAATGTAGTTTTTATATCATGTAGTTTTTATATCATGTAGTTTTTATGTAATGTAGGTTTTATATCATGTAGTTTTTATATCATGTAGTTTTTATATAATGTCGTTTTTATATAATGTAGTTTTTATATCATGTCGTTTTTATATCATGTAGTTTTTATATCATGTCGTTTTTATATCATGTAGTTTTTATATAATGTAGGTTTTATATAATGTCGTTTTTATATCATGTAGTTTTTATATAATGTAGTTTTTATATAATGTAGTTTTTATATCATGTCGTTTTTATATCACGTCGTTTTTATATCATGTAGTTTTTATATCATGTCGTTTTTATATAATGTCGTTTTTATATAATGTAGTTTTTATATCATGTTGTTTTTATATCTTGTAGTTTTTATATCATGTTGTTTTTATATCATGTCGTTTTTATATCATGTAGTTTTTATATAATGTCGTTTTTACATAATGTAGTTTTTATATCATGTCGTTTTTATATCATGTAGTTTTTATATCATGTAGTTTTATATAATGTCGTTTTTATATAATGTAGTTTTTTTATCATGTCGTTTTTATATCATGTAGTTTTTTATCATGTCGTTTTTATATCATGTAGTTCTTATATCATGTAGTTTTTATATCATGTCGTTTTTATATCATGTCGTTTTTATATCATGTAGTTTTTATATAATGTCGTTTTCATATCATGTAGTTTTTATATCATGTAGTTTTTATATAATGTAGTTTTTATATAATGTAGTTTTTATATCATGTAGTTCATATATAATGTGGTTTTTATGTCATGTAGTTTTTATATCATGTCGTTTTTATATCATGTCGTTTTTATATCATGTAGTTTTTATATCATGTAGTTTTTATATAATGTAGGTTTTATATCATGTAGTTTTTATATAATTTGGTTTTTATATCATGTAGTTTTTATATCATGTCGTTTTTATATCATGTAGTTTTTATATAATGTCGTTTTTATATCATATAGTTTTTATATAATGTAGGTTTTATATAATGCAGTTTTTATATAATGTGGTTTTTATGTCATGTAGTTTTTACATCATGTAGTTTTTATATCATGTAGTTTTTATATAATGTAGTTTTTATATCATGTAGTTTTTATATCATGTAGTTTTTATATAATGTCGTTTTCATATCATGTAGTTTTTATATCATGTAGTTTTTATATAATGTAGTTTTTATATCATGTCGTTTTTATATCATGTCGTTTTTATATCATGTAGTTTTTATATAATGTAGTTTTTATATGATGTAGTTTTTATATAATGTAGTTTTTATATAATGTCGTTTTTATATAATGTAGTTTTTATATCATGTAGTTTTTATATCATGTCGTTTTTATATCATGTAGTGTTTATATTATGTCGTTTTTATATCATGTAGTTTTTAAATCATGTAGTTTTTATATCATGTCGTTTTTATATAATGTAGTTTTTATATAATGTAGGTTTTATATCATGTAGTTTTTATATAATGTGGTTTTTATATCATGTAGTTTTTAATATCATGTCGTTTTTATGTCATGTAGGTTTTATATAATGTAGTTTTTATATCATGTAGTTTTTATATAATGTGGTTTTTATGTCATGTAGTTTTTATATCATGTAGTTTTTATATCATGTAGTTTTTATATAATGTAGTTTTTATATCATGTAGTTTTTATATCATGTAGTTTTTATGTAATGTAGGTTTTATATCATGTAGTTTTTATATCATGTAGTTTTTATATAATGTCGTTTTTATATAATGTAGTTTTTATATCATGTCGTTTTTATATCATGTAGTTTTTATATCATGTCGTTTTTATATCATGTAGTTTTTATATAATGTAGGTTTTATATAATGTCGTTTTTATATCATGTAGTTTTTATATCATGTAATTTTTATATCATATCGTTTTTATATAATGTCGTTTTTATATAATGTAGTTTTTATATCATGTCGTTTTTATATAATGTTGTTTTTATATAATGTAGGTTTTATATAATGTAGTTTTTATATCATGTCGTTTTTATATCATGTAGTTTTTATATCATGTAGTTTATATATAATGTGGTTTTTATGTCATGTAGTTTTTATATCATGTCGTTTTTATATCATGTCGTTTTTATATCATGTAGTTTTTATATCATGTAGTTTTTATATAATGTAGGTTTTATATCATGTAGTTTTTATATAATTTGGTTTTTTTATATCATGTAGTTTTTATATCATGTCGTTTTTATATCATGTAGTTTTTATATAATGTCGTTTTTATATCATGTAGTTTTTATATAATGTAGGTTTTATATAATGTAGTTTTTATATAATGTGGTTTTTATGTCATGTAGTTTTTATATCATGTAGTTTTTATATCATGTAGTTTTTATGTAATGTAGTTTTTATATCATGTAATTTTTATATCATGTAGTTTTTATATAATGTCGTTTTTATATAATGTAGTTTTTATATCATGTCGTTTTTATATAATGTTGTTTTTATATAATGTAGGTTTTATATAATGTAGTTTTTATATCATGTCGTTTTTATATCATGTAGTTTTTATATCATGTAGTTTATATATAATGTGGTTTTTATGTCATGTAGTTTTTATATCATGTCGTTTTTATATCATGTCGTTTTTATATCATGTAGTTTTTATATCATGTAGTTTTTATATAATGTAGGTTTTATATCATGTAGTTTTTATATAATTTGGTTTTTATATCATGTAGTTTTTATATCATGTCGTTTTTATATCATGTAGTTTTTATATAATGTCGTTTTTATATCATGTAGTTTTTATATAATGTAGGTTTTATATAATGTAGTTTTTATATAATGTGGTTTTTATGTCATGTAGTTTTTATATCATGTAGTTTTTATATCATGCAGTTTTTATGTAATGTAGTTTTTATATCATGTAATTTTTATATCATGTAGTTTTTATATAATGTCGTTTTTATATAATGTAGTTTTTATATCATGTAGTTTTTATATCATGTAGTTTTTATATCATGTAGTTTTTATATAATGTCGTTTTTATATCATGTCGTTTTTATATCATGTAGTTTTTATATTATGTCGTTTTTATATCGTGTAGTTTTTATATCATGTCGTTTTTATATCGTGTAGTTTTTTATATCATTTAGTTTTTATATAATGTCGTTTTTATATAATGTAGTTTTTATATCATGTAGTTTTTATATCATGTAGTTTTTATATCATGTCGTTTTTATATCATGTCGTTTTTATATCATGTAGTTTTTATATAATGTAGTTTTTATATGATGTAGTTTTTATATAATGTAGTTTTTATATAATGTCGTTTTTATATAATGTAGTTTTTATATCATGTAGTTTTTATATCATGTCGTTTTTATATCATGTAGTGTTTATATTATGTCGTTTTTATATCATGTAGTTTTTAAATCATGTAGTTTTTATATCATGTCGTTTTTATATAATGTAGTTTTTATATAATGTAGGTTTTATATCATGTAGTTTTTATATAATGTGGTTTTTATATCATGTAGTTTTTAATATCATGTCGTTTTTATATCATGTAGGTTTTATCTAATGCAGTTTTTATATCATGTAGTTTTTATATAATGTGGTTTTTATGTCATGTAGTTTTTATATCATGTAGTTTTTATATAATGTAGTTTTCATATCATGTAGTTTTTATATCATGTAGTTTTTCTGTAATGTAGGTTTTATATCATGTAGTTTTTATATCATGTAGTTTTTATATAATGTCGTTTTTATATAATGTAGTTTTTATATCATGTCGTTTTTATATCACGTCGTTTTTATATCATGTAATTTTTATATCATATCGTTTTTATATAATGTCGTTTTTATATAATGTAGTTTTTATATCATGTCGTTTTTATATAATGTTGTTTTTATATAATGTAGGTTTTATATAATGTAGTTTTTATATCATGTCGTTTTTATATCATGTAGTTTTTATATCATGTAGTTTATATATAATGTGGTTTTTATGTCATGTAGTTTTTATATCATGTCGTTTTTATATCATGTCGTTTTTATATCATGTAGTTTTTATATCATGTAGTTTTTATATAATGTAGGTTTTATATCATGTAGTTTTTATATAATTTGGTTTTTATATCATGTAGTTTTTATATCATGTCGTTTTTATATCATGTAGTTTTTATATAATGTCGTTTTTATATCATGTAGTTTTTATATAATGTAGGTTTTATATAATGTAGTTTTTATATAATGTGGTTTTTATGTCATGTAGTTTTTATATCATGTAGTTTTTATATCATGTAGTTTTTATGTAATGTAGTTTTTATATCATGTAATTTTTATATCATGTAGTTTTTATATAATGTCGTTTTTATATAATGTAGTTTTTATATCATGTAGTTTTTATATCATGTAGTTTTTATATCATGTAGTTTTTATATAATGTCGTTTTTATATCATGTCGTTTTTATATCATGTAGTTTTTATATTATGTCGTTTTTATATCGTGTAGTTTTTATATCATGTCGTTTTTATATCGTGTAGTTTTTTATATCATTTAGTTTTTATATAATGTCGTTTTTATATAATGTAGTTTTTATATCATGTAGTTTTTATATCATGTCGTTTTTATATCATGTCGTTTTTATATCATGTAGTTTTTATATAATGTAGTTTTTATATGATGTAGTTTTTATATAATGTAGTTTTTATATAATGTCGTTTTTATATAATGTAGTTTTTATATCATGTAGTTTTTATATCATGTCGTTTTTATATCATGTAGTGTTTATATTATGTCGTTTTTATATCATGTAGTTTTTAAATCATGTAGTTTTTATATCATGTCGTTTTTATATAATGTAGTTTTTATATAATGTAGGTTTTATATCATGTAGTTTTTATATAATGTGGTTTTTATATCATGTAGTTTTTAATATCATGTCGTTTTTATATCATGTAGGTTTTATATAATGTAGTTTTTATATCATGTAGTTTTTATATAATGTGGTTTTTATGTCATGTAGTTTTTATATCATGTAGTTTTTATATAATGTAGTTTTTATATCATGTAGTTTTTATATCATGTAGTTTTTATGTAATGTAGGTTTTATATCATGTAGTTTTTATATCATGTAGTTTTTATATAATGTCGTTTTTATATAATGTAGTTTTTATATCATGTCGTTTTTATATCATGTAGTTTTTATATCATGTCGTTTTTATATCATGTAGTTTTTATATAATGTAGGTTTTATATAATGTCGTTTTTATATCATGTAGTTTTTTTATAATGTAGTTTTTATATAATGTAGTTTTTATATCATGTCGTTTTTATATCACGTCGTTTTTATATCATGTAGTTTTTATATCATGTCGTTTTTATATAATGTCGTTTTTATATAATGTAGTTTTTATATCATGTTGTTTTTATATCATGTAGTTTTTATATCATGTTGTTTTTATATCATGTCGTTTTTATATCATGTAGTTTTTATATAATGTCGTTTTTACATAATGTAGTTTTTATATCATGTCGTTTTTATATCATGTAGTTTTTATATCATGTAGTTTTATATAATGTCGTTTTTATATAATGTAGTTTTTTTATCATGTCGTTTTTATATCATGTAGTTTTTTTATCATGTCGTTTTTATATCATGTAGTTCTTATATCATGTAGTTTTTATATCATGTCGTTTTTATATCATGTCGTTTTTATATCATGTAGTTTTTATATAATGTCGTTTTCATATAATGTAGTTTTTATATCATGTAGTTTTTATATAATGTAGTTTTTATATAATGTAGTTTTTATATCATGTCGTTTTTATATCATGTAGTTTTTATATAATGTCGTTTTTATATAATGTAGTTTTTATATCATGTAGTTTTTATATCATGTAGTTTTTATATCATGTCGTTTTTATATCATGTCGTTTTTATATCATGTAGTTTTTATATAATGTAGTTTTTATATGATGTAGTTTTTATATAATGTAGTTTTTATATAATGTCGTTTTTATATAATGTAGTTTTTATATCATGTAGTTTTTATATCATGTCGTTTTTATATCATGTAGTGTTTATATTATGTCGTTTTTATATCATGTAGTTTTTAAATCATGTAGTTTTTATATCATGTCGTTTTTATATAATGTAGTTTTTATATAATGTAGGTTTTATATCATGTAGTTTTTATATAATGTGGTTTTTATATCATGTAGTTTTTAATATCATGTCGTTTTTATATCATGTAGGTTTTATATAATGTAGTTTTTATATCATGTAGTTTTTATATAATGTGGTTTTTATGTCATGTAGTTTTTATATCATGTAGTTTTTATATCATGTAGTTTTTATATAATGTAGTTTTTATATCATGTAGTTTTTATATCATGTAGTTTTTATGTAATGTAGGTTTTATATCATGTAGTTTTTATATCATGTAGTTTTTATATAATGTCGTTTTTATATAATGTAGTTTTTATATCATGTCGTTTTTATATCATGTAGTTTTTATATCATGTCGTTTTTATATCATGTAGTTTTTATATAATGTAGGTTTTATATAATGTCGTTTTTATATCATGTAGTTTTTATATAATGTAGTTTTTATATAATGTAGTTTTTATATCATGTCGTTTTTATATCACGTCGTTTTTATATCATGTAGTTTTTATATCATGTCGTTTTTATATAATGTCGTTTTTATATAATGTAGTTTTTATATCATGTTGTTTTTATATCTTGTAGTTTTTATATCATGTTGTTTTTATATCATGTCGTTTTTATATCATGTAGTTTTTATATAATGTCGTTTTTACATAATGTAGTTTTTATATCATGTCGTTTTTATATCATGTAGTTTTTATATCATGTAGTTTTATATAATGTCGTTTTTATATAATGTAGTTTTTTTATCATGTCGTTTTTATATCATGTAGTTTTTTATCATGTCGTTTTTATATCATGTAGTTCTTATATCATGTAGTTTTTATATCATGTCGTTTTTATATCATGTCGTTTTTATATCATGTAGTTTTTATATAATGTCGTTTTCATATCATGTAGTTTTTATATCATGTAGTTTTTATATAATGTAGTTTTTATATAATGTAGTTTTTATATCATGTAGTTCATATATAATGTGGTTTTTATGTCATGTAGTTTTTATATCATGTCGTTTTTATATCATGTCGTTTTTATATCATGTAGTTTTTATATCATGTAGTTTTTATATAATGTAGGTTTTATATCATGTAGTTTTTATATAATTTGGTTTTTATATCATGTAGTTTTTATATCATGTCGTTTTTATATCATGTAGTTTTTATATAATGTCGTTTTTATATCATATAGTTTTTATATAATGTAGGTTTTATATAATGCAGTTTTTATATAATGTGGTTTTTATGTCATGTAGTTTTTACATCATGTAGTTTTTATATCATGTAGTTTTTATATAATGTAGTTTTTATATCATGTAGTTTTTATATCATGTAGTTTTTATATAATGTCGTTTTTATATCATGTCGTTTTTATATCATGTCGTTTTTATATCATGTCGTTTTTATATCATGTAGTTTTTATATCATGTAGTTTTTATGTAATGTAGGTTTTATATCATGTAGTTTTTATATCATGTAGTTTTTATATAATGTCGTTTTTATATAATGTAGTTTTTATATCATGTCGTTTTTATATCATGTAGTTTTTATATCATGTCGTTTTTATATCATGTAGTTTTTATATAATGTAGGTTTTATATAATGTCGTTTTTATATCATGTAGTTTTTATATAATGTAGTTTTTATATAATGTAGTTTTTATATCATGTCGTTTTTATATCACGTCGTTTTTATATCATGTAGTTTTTATATCATGTCGTTTTTATATAATGTCGTTTTTATATAATGTAGTTTTTATATCATGTTGTTTTTATATCATGTAGTTTTTATATCATGTTGTTTTTATATCATGTCGTTTTTATATCATGTAGTTTTTATATAATGTCGTTTTTACATAATGTAGTTTTTATATCATGTCGTTTTTATATCATGTAGTTTTTATATCATGTAGTTTTATATAATGTCGTTTTTATATAATGTAGTTTTTATATCATGTTGTTTTTATATCTTGTAGTTTTTATATCATGTTGTTTTTATATCATGTCGTTTTTATATCATGTAGTTTTTATATAATGTCGTTTTTACATAATGTAGTTTTTATATCATGTCGTTTTTATATCATGTAGTTTTTATATCATGTAGTTTTATATAATGTCGTTTTTATATAATGTAGTTTTTTTATCATGTCGTTTTTATATCATGTAGTTTTTTATCATGTCGTTTTTATATCATGTAGTTCTTATATCATGTAGTTTTTATATCATGTCGTTTTTATATCATGTCGTTTTTATATCATGTAGTTTTTATATAATGTCGTTTTCATATCATGTAGTTTTTATATCATGTAGTTTTTATATAATGTAGTTTTTATATAATGTAGTTTTTATATCATGTAGTTCATATATAATGTGGTTTTTATGTCATGTAGTTTTTATATCATGTCGTTTTTATATCATGTCGTTTTTATATCATGTAGTTTTTATATCATGTAGTTTTTATATAATGTAGGTTTTATATCATGTAGTTTTTATATAATTTGGTTTTTATATCATGTAGTTTTTATATCATGTCGTTTTTATATCATGTAGTTTTTATATAATGTCGTTTTTATATCATATAGTTTTTATATAATGTAGGTTTTATATAATGCAGTTTTTATATAATGTGGTTTTTATGTCATGTAGTTTTTACATCATGTAGTTTTTATATCATGTAGTTTTTATATAATGTAGTTTTTATATCATGTAGTTTTTATATCATGTAGTTTTTATATCATGTAGTTTTTATGTAATGTAGGTTTTATATCATGTAGTTTTTATATCATGTAGTTTTTATATAATGTCGTTTTTATATAATGTAGTTTTTATATCATGTCGTTTTTATATCATGTAGTTTTTATATCATGTCGTTTTTATATCATGTAGTTTTTATATAATGTAGGTTTTATATAATGTCGTTTTTATATCATGTAGTTTTTATATAATGTAGTTTTTATATAATGTAGTTTTTATATCATGTCGTTTTTATATCACGTCGTTTTTATATCATGTAGTTTTTATATCATGTCGTTTTTATATAATGTCGTTTTTATATAATGTAGTTTTTATATCATGTTGTTTTTATATCATGTAGTTTTTATATCATGTTGTTTTTATATCATGTCGTTTTTATATCATGTAGTTTTTATATAATGTCGTTTTTACATAATGTAGTTTTTATATCATGTCGTTTTTATATCATGTAGTTTTTATATCATGTAGTTTTATATAATGTCGTTTTTATATAATGTAGTTTTTTTATCATGTCATTTTTATATCATGTAGTTTTTTTATCATGTCGTTTTTATATCATGTAGTTCTTATATCATGTAGTTTTTATATCATGTCGTTTTTATATCATGTCGTTTTTATATCATGTAGTTTTTATATAATGTCGTTTTCATATAATGTAGTTTTTATATCATGTAGTTTTTATATAATGTAGTTTTTATATAATGTAGTTTTTATATCATGTCGTTTTTATATCATGTAGTTTTTATATAATGTCGTTTTTATATAATGTAGTTTTTATATCATGTAGTTTTTATATCATGTAGTTTTTATATCATGTCGTTTTTATATCATGTCGTTTTTATATCATGTAGTTTTTATATAATGTAGTTTTTATATGATGTAGTTTTTATATAATGTAGTTTTTATATAATGTCGTTTTTATATAATGTAGTTTTTATATCATGTAGTTTTTATATCATGTCGTTTTTATATCATGTAGTGTTTATATTATGTCGTTTTTATATCATGTAGTTTTTAAATCATGTAGTTTTTATATCATGTCGTTTTTATATAATGTAGTTTTTATATAATGTAGGTTTTATATCATGTAGTTTTTATATAATGTGGTTTTTATATCATGTAGTTTTTAATATCATGTCGTTTTTATGTCATGTAGGTTTTATATAATGTAGTTTTTATATCATGTAGTTTTTATATAATGTGGTTTTTATGTCATGTAGTTTTTATATCATGTAGTTTTTATATCATGTAGTTTTTATATAATGTAGTTTTTATATCATGTAGTTTTTATATCATGTAGTTTTTATGTAATGTAGGTTTTATATCATGTAGTTTTTATATCATGTAGTTTTTATATAATGTCGTTTTTATATAATGTAGTTTTTATATCATGTCGTTTTTATATCATGTAGTTTTTATATCATGTCGTTTTTATATCATGTAGTTTTTATATAATGTAGGTTTTATATAATGTCGTTTTTATATCATGTCGTTTTTATATCACGTCGTTTTTATATCATGTAGTTTTTATATCATGTAGTTCATATATAATGTGGTTTTTATGTCATGTAGTTTTTATATCATGTCGTTTTTATATCATGTCGTTTTTATATCATGTAGTTTTTATATCATGTAGTTTTTATATAATGTAGGTTTTATATCATGTAGTTTTTATATAATTTGGTTTTTATATCATGTAGTTTTTATATCATGTCGTTTTTATATCATGTAGTTTTTATATAATGTCGTTTTTATATCATATAGTTTTTATATAATGTAGGTTTTATATAATGCAGTTTTTATATAATGTGGTTTTTATGTCATGTAGTTTTTACATCATGTAGTTTTTATATCATGTAGTTTTTATATAATGTAGTTTTTATATCATGTAGTTTTTATATCATGTAGTTTTTATATAATGTCGTTTTTATATCATGTCGTTTTTATATCATGTCGTTTTTATATCATGTCGTTTTTATATCATGTAGTTTTTATATCATGTAGTTTTTATGTAATGTAGGTTTTATATCATGTAGTTTTTATATCATGTAGTTTTTATATAATGTCGTTTTTATATAATGTAGTTTTTATATCATGTCGTTTTTATATCATGTAGTTTTTATATCATGTCGTTTTTATATCATGTAGTTTTTATATAATGTAGGTTTTATATAATGTCGTTTTTATATCATGTAGTTTTTATATAATGTAGTTTTTATATAATGTAGTTTTTATATCATGTCGTTTTTATATCACGTCGTTTTTATATCATGTAGTTTTTATAACATGTCGTTTTTATATAATGTCGTTTTTATATAATGTAGTTTTTATATCATGTTGTTTTTATATCATGTAGTTTTTATATCATGTTGTTTTTATATCATGTCGTTTTTATATCATGTAGTTTTTATATAATGTCGTTTTTACATAATGTAGTTTTTATATCATGTCGTTTTTATATCATGTAGTTTTTATATCATGTAGTTTTATATAATGTCGTTTTTATATAATGTAGTTTTTATATCATGTTGTTTTTATATCTTGTAGTTTTTATATCATGTTGTTTTTATATCATGTCGTTTTTATATCATGTAGTTTTTATATAATGTCGTTTTTACATAATGTAGTTTTTATATCATGTCGTTTTTATATCATGTAGTTTTTATATCATGTAGTTTTATATAATGTCGTTTTTATATAATGTAGTTTTTTTATCATGTCGTTTTTATATCATGTAGTTTTTTATCATGTCGTTTTTATATCATGTAGTTCTTATATCATGTAGTTTTTATATCATGTCGTTTTTATATCATGTCGTTTTTATATCATGTAGTTTTTATATAATGTCGTTTTCATATCATGTAGTTTTTATATCATGTAGTTTTTATATAATGTAGTTTTTATATAATGTAGTTTTTATATCATGTAGTTCATATATAATGTGGTTTTTATGTCATGTAGTTTTTATATCATGTCGTTTTTATATCATGTCGTTTTTATATCATGTAGTTTTTATATCATGTAGTTTTTATATAATGTAGGTTTTATATCATGTAGTTTTTATATAATTTGGTTTTTATATCATGTAGTTTTTATATCATGTCGTTTTTATATCATGTAGTTTTTATATAATGTCGTTTTTATATCATATAGTTTTTATATAATGTAGGTTTTATATAATGCAGTTTTTATATAATGTGGTTTTTATGTCATGTAGTTTTTACATCATGTAGTTTTTATATCATGTAGTTTTTATATAATGTAGTTTTTATATCATGTAGTTTTTATATCATGTAGTTTTTATATAATGTCGTTTTTATATCATGTCGTTTTTATATCATGTCGTTTTTATATCATGTCGTTTTTATATCATGTAGTTTTTATATCATGTAGTTTTTATGTAATGTAGGTTTTATATCATGTAGTTTTTATATCATGTAGTTTTTATATAATGTCGTTTTTATATAATGTAGTTTTTATATCATGTCGTTTTTATATCATGTAGTTTTTATATCATGTCGTTTTTATATCATGTAGTTTTTATATAATGTAGGTTTTATATAATGTCGTTTTTATATCATGTAGTTTTTATATAATGTAGTTTTTATATAATGTAGTTTTTATATCATGTCGTTTTTATATCACGTCGTTTTTATATCATGTAGTTTTTATATCATGTCGTTTTTTATATAATGTCGTTTTTATATAATGTAGTTTTTATATCATGTTGTTTTTATATCATGTAGTTTTTATATCATGTTGTTTTTATATCATGTCGTTTTTATATCATGTAGTTTTTATATAATGTCGTTTTTACATAATGTAGTTTTTATATCATGTCGTTTTTATATCATGTAGTTTTTATATCATGTAGTTTTATATAATGTCGTTTTTATATAATGTAGTTTTTTTATCATGTCATTTTTATATCATGTAGTTTTTTTATCATGTCGTTTTTATATCATGTAGTTCTTATATCATGTAGTTTTTATATCATGTCGTTTTTATATCATGTCGTTTTTATATCATGTAGTTTTTATATAATGTCGTTTTCATATAATGTAGTTTTTATATCATGTAGTTTTTATATAATGTAGTTTTTATATAATGTAGTTTTTATATCATGTCGTTTTTATATCATGTAGTTTTTATATAATGTCGTTTTTATATAATGTAGTTTTTATATCATGTAGTTTTTATATCATGTAGTTTTTATATCATGTCGTTTTTATATCATGTCGTTTTTATATCATGTAGTTTTTATATAATGTAGTTTTTATATGATGTAGTTTTTATATAATGTAGTTTTTATATAATGTCGTTTTTATATAATGTAGTTTTTATATCATGTAGTTTTTATATCATGTCGTTTTTATATCATGTAGTGTTTATATTATGTCGTTTTTATATCATGTAGTTTTTAAATCATGTAGTTTTTATATCATGTCGTTTTTATATAATGTAGTTTTTATATAATGTAGGTTTTATATCATGTAGTTTTTATATAATGTGGTTTTTATATCATGTAGTTTTTAATATCATGTCGTTTTTATGTCATGTAGGTTTTATATAATGTAGTTTTTATATCATGTAGTTTTTATATAATGTGGTTTTTATGTCATGTAGTTTTTATATCATGTAGTTTTTATATCATGTAGTTTTTATATAATGTAGTTTTTATATCATGTAGTTTTTATATCATGTAGTTTTTATGTAATGTAGGTTTTATATCATGTAGTTTTTATATCATGTAGTTTTTATATAATGTCGTTTTTATATAATGTAGTTTTTATATCATGTCGTTTTTATATCACGTCGTTTTTATATCATGTAGTTTTTATATCATGTCGTTTTTATATAATGTCGTTTTTATATAATGTAGTTTTAATATCATGTTGTTTTTATATCATGTAGTTTTTATATCATGTTGTTTTTATATCATGTCGTTTTTATATCATGAAGTTTTTATATAATGTCGTTTTTACATGATGTAGTTTTTATATCATGTCGTTTTTATATCATGTAGTTTTTATATCATGTAGTTTTATATAATGTCGTTTTTATATAATGTAGTTTTTTTATCATGTCGTTTTTATATCATGTAGTTTTTTATCATGTCGTTTTTATATCATGTAGTTCTTATATCATGTAGTTTTTATATCATGTCGTTTTTATATCATGTCGTTTTTATATCATGTAGTTTTTATATAATGTCGTTTTCATATCATGTAGTTTTTATATCATGTAGTTTTTATATAATGTAGTTTTTATATAATGTAGTTTTTATATCATGTAGTTCATATATAATGTGGTTTTTATGTCATGTAGTTTTTATATCATGTCGTTTTTATATCATGTCGTTTTTATATCATGTCGTTTTTATATCATGTCGTTTTTATATAATGTAGTTTTTATATAATGTAGGTTTTATATCATGTAGTTTTTATATAATGTGGTTTTTATATCATGTAGTTTTTAATATCATGTCGTTTTTATGTCATGTAGGTTTTATATAATGTAGTTTTTATATCATGTAGTTTTTATATAATGTGGTTTTTATGTCATGTAGTTTTTATATCATGTAGTTTTTATATCATGTAGTTTTTATATAATGTAGTTTTTATATCATGTAGTTTTTATATCATGTAGTTTTTATGTAATGTAGGTTTTATATCATGTAGTTTTTATATCATGTAGTTTTTATATAATGTCGTTTTTATATAATGTAGTTTTTATATCATGTCGTTTTTATATCATGTAGTTTTTATATCATGTCGTTTTTATATCATGTAGTTTTTATATAATGTAGGTTTTATATAATGTCGTTTTTATATCATGTAGTTTTTATATAATGTAGTTTTTATATAATGTAGTTTTTATATCATGTCGTTTTTATATCACGTCATTTTTATATCATGTAGTTTTTATATCATGTCGTTTTTATATAATGTCGTTTTTATATAATGTAGTTTTTATATCATGTTGTTTTTATATCATGTAGTTTTTATATCATGTTGTTTTTATATCATGTCGTTTTTATATCATGAAGTTTTTATATAATGTCGTTTTTACATAATGTAGTTTTTATATCATGTCGTTTTTATATCATGTAGTTTTTATATCATGTAGTTTTATATAATGTCGTTTTTATATAATGTAGTTTTTTTATCATGTCGTTTTTATATCATGTAGTTTTTTATCATGTCGTTTTTATATCATGTAGTTCTTATATCATGTAGTTTTTATATCATGTCGTTTTTATATCATGTCGTTTTTATATCATGTAGTTTTTATATAATGTCGTTTTCATATCATGTAGTTTTTATATCATGTAGTTTTTATATAATGTAGTTTTTATATAATGTAGTTTTTATATCATGTAGTTCATATATAATGTGGTTTTTATGTCATGTAGTTTTTATATCATGTCGTTTTTATATCATGTCGTTTTTATATCATGTAGTTTTTTATATCATGTAGTTTTTATATAATGTAGGTTTTATATCATGTAGTTTTTATATAATTTGGTTTTTATATCATGTAGTTTTTATATCATGTCGTTTTTATATCATGTAGTTTTTATATAATGTAGTTTTTATATCATGTAGTTTTTATATCATGTAGTTTTTATATCATGTAGTTTTTATATAATGTCGTTTTTATATCATGTCGTTTTTATATCATGTCGTTTTTATATCATGTCGTTTTTATATCATGTAGTTTTTATATAATGTCGTTTTCATATCATGTAGTTTTTATATCATGTAGTTTTTATATAATGTAGTTTTTATATAATGTAGATTTTATATCATGTAGTTCATATATAATGTGGTTTTTATGTCATGTAGTTTTTATATCATGTCGTTTTTATATCATGTCGTTTTTATATCATGTAGTTTTTATATCATGTAGTTTTTATATAATGTAGGTTTTATATCATGTAGTTTTTATATAATTTGGTTTTTATATCATGTAGTTTTTATATCATGTCGTTTTTATATCATGTAGTTTTTATATAATGTCGTTTTTATATCATATAGTTTTTATATAATGTAGGTTTTATATAATGCAGTTTTTATATAATGTGGTTTTTATGTCATGTAGTTTTTACATCATGTAGTTTTTATATCATGTAGTTTTTATATAATGTAGTTTTTATATCATGTAGTTTTTATATCATGTAGTTTTTATATCATGTAGTTTTTATATAATGTCGTTTTTATATCATGTAGTTTTTATATAATGTCGTTTTTATATAATGTAGTTTTTATATCATGTAGTTTTTATATCATGTCGTTTTTATATCATGTCGTTTTTATATCATGTAGTTTTTATATAATGTAGTTTTTATATGATGTAGTTTTTATATCATGTAGTTTTTATATAATGTAGTTTTTATATAATGTCGTTTTTATATAATGTAGTTTTTATATCATGTAGTTTTTATATCATGTCGTTTTTATATCATGTAGTGTTTATATTATGTCGTTTTTATATCATGTAGGTTTTATATAATGTAGTTTTTATATCATGTAGTTTTTATATAATGTGGTTTTTATGTCATGTAGTTTTTATATCATGTAGTTTTTATATCATGTAGTTTTTATATAATGTAGTTTTTATATCATGTAGTTTTTATATCATGTAGTTTTTATATAATGTAGGTTTTATATCATGTAGTTTTTATATCATGTAGTTTTTATATAATGTCGTTTTTATATAATGTAGTTTTTATATCATGTCGTTTTTATATCATGTAGTTTTTATATCATGTCGTTTTTATATCATGTGGTTTTTATATAATGTAGTTTTTATATCATGTAGTTTTTATATAATGTCGTTTTTATATCATGTAGTTTTTATATCATGTAGTTTTTATATCATGTTGTTTTTATATCATGTCGTTTTTATATAATGTCGTTTTTATATCATGTAGTTTTTATATAATGTAGGTTTTATATAATGTAGTTTTTATATAATATAGTTTTTATATAATGTAGTTTTTATATCATGTAGTTTTTTATATAATGTAGGTTTTATATAATGTAGTTTTTATATCATGTCGTTTTTATATCATGTAGTTTTTATATCATGTAGTTTATATATAATGTAGTTTTTATATGATGTAGTTTTTATATAATGTAGTTTTTACATGATGTAGTTTTTATATAATGTAGTTTTTATATAATGTAGTTTTTATATGATGTAGTTTTTATATAATGTAGTTTTTATATCATGTGGTTTTTATATCATGTAGTTTTTATATCATGTAGTTTTTATATAATGTAGGTTTTATATCATGTAGTTTTTATATAATGTAGGTTTTATATCATGTGGTTTTTATATCATGTAGTTTTTATATCATGTAGTTTTTATATAATGTAGGTTTTATATCATGTAGTTTTTTCTATCATGTAGTTTTTATATCATGTAGTTTTTATATCATGTCGTTTTTATATAATGTAGGTTTTATATAATGTAGTTTTTATATCATGTAGGTTTTATATCATGTAGTTTTCATATCATGTAGTTTATATATAATGTGGTTTTTATGTCATGTAGTTTTTATATCATGTCGTTTTTATATCATGTCGTTTTTATATCATGTAGTTTTTATATCATGTAGTTTTTATATAATGTAGGTTTTATATCATGTAGTTTTTATATAATTTGGTTTTTATAATATGTAGTTTTTATATCATGTCGTTTTTATATCATGTAGTTTTTATATAATGTCGTTTTTATATCATGTAGTTTTTATATAATGTATGTTTTATATAATGTAGTTTTTATATAATGTGGTTTTTATGTCATGTAGTTTTTATATCATGTAGTTTTTATATCATGTAGTTTTTATATAATGTAGTTTTTATATAATGTCGTTTTTATATAATGTAGTTTTTATATCATGTAGTTTTTATATCATGTCGTTTTTATATCATGTAGTGTTTATATTATGTCGTTTTTATATCATGTAGGTTTTATATAATGTAGTTTTTATATCATGTAGTTTTTATATAATGTGGTTTTTATGTCATGTAGTTTTTATATCATGTAGTTTTTATATCATGTAGTTTTTATATAATGTAGTTTTTATATCATGTAGTTTTTATATCATGTAGTTTTTATATAATGTAGGTTTTATATCATGTAGTTTTTATATCATGTAGTTTTTATATAATGTCGTTTTTATATAATGTAGTTTTTATATCATGTCGTTTTTATATCATTTAGTTTTTATATCATGTCGTTTTTATATCATGTGGTTTTTATATCATGTAGTTTTTATATCATGTAGTTTTTATATAATGTCGTTTTTATATCATGTAGTTTTTATATCATGTAGTTTTTATATCATGTTGTTTTTATATCATGTCATTTTTATATAATGTCGTTTTTATATCATGTAGTTTTTATATAATGTAGGTTTTATATAATGTAGTTTTTCTATAATATAGTTTTTTAATAATGTAGTTTTTATATCATGTAGTTTTTTATATAATGTAGGTTTTATATAATGTAGTTTTTATATCATGTCGTTTTTATATCATGTAGTTTTTATATCATGTAGTTTATATATAATGTAGTTTTTATATGATGTAGTTTTTATATAATGTAGTTTTTACATGATGTAGTTTTTATATAATGTAGTTTTTATATAATGTAGTTTTTATATGATGTAGTTTTTATATAATGTAGTTTTTATATCATGTGGTTTTTATATCATGTAGTTTTTATATCATGTAGTTTTTATATATTGTAGGTTTTATATCATGTAGTTTTTATATAATGTAGGTTTTATATCATGTGGTTTTTATATCATGTAGTTTTTATATCATGTAGTTTTTATATAATGTAGGTTTTATATCATGTAGTTTTTTCTATCATGTAGTTTTTATATCATGTAGTTTTTATATAATGTTGTTTTTATATAATGTAGGTTTTATATAATGTAGTTTTTATATCATGTCGTTTTTATATCATGTAGTTTTTATATCAAGTAGTTTATATATAATGTGGTTTTTATGTCATGTAGTTTTTATATCATGTCGTTTTTATATCATGTCGTTTTTATATCATGTAGTTTTTATATCATGTAGTTTTTATATAATGTAGGTTTTATATCATGTAGTTTTTATATAATTTGGTTTTTATATCATGTAGTTTTTATATCATGTCGTTTTTATATCATGTAGTTTTTATATAATGTCGTTTTTATATCATGTAGTTTTTATGTAATGTAGGTTTTATATAATGTAGTTTTTATATAATGTGGTTTTTGTGTCATGTAGTTTTTATATCATGTAGTTTTTATATCATGTAGTTTTTATATAATGTAGTTTTTATATCATGTAGTTTTTATATCATGTAGTTTTTATATAATGTCGTTTTTATATAATGTAGTTTTTATATCATGTAGTTTTTATATCATGTAGTTTTTATATCATGTAGTTTTTATATAATGTCGTTTTTATATCATGTTGTTTTTATATCATGTAGTTTTTATATTATGTCGTTTTTATATCGTGTAGTTTTTATATCATGTCGTTTTTATATCGTGTAGTTTTTTATATCATGTAGTTTTTATATAATGTCGTTTTTATATAATGTAGTTTTTATATCATGTAGTTTTTATATCATGTAGTTTTTATATCATGTCGTTTTATATCATGTCGTTTTTATATCATGCAGTTTTTATATAATGTAGTTTTTATATGATGTAGTTTTTATATAATGTAGTTTTTATATAATGTCGTTTTTATATAATGTAGTTTTTATATCATGTAGTTTTTATATCATGTCGTTTTTATATCATGTAGTGTTTATATTATGTCGTTTTTATATCATGTAGTTTTTAAATCATGTAGTTTTTATATCATGTCGTTTTTATATAATGTAGTTTTTATATAATGTAGGTTTTATATCATGTAGTTTTTATATAATGTGGTTTTTATATCATGTAGTTTTTAATATCATGTCGTTTTTATATCATGTAGGTTTTATATAATGTAGTTTTTATATCATGTAGTTTTTATATAATGTGGTTTTTATGTCATGTAGTTTTTATATCATGTAGTTTTTATATAATGTAGTTTTTATATCATGTAGTTTTTATATCATGTAGTTTTTATGTAATGTAGGTTTTATATCATGTAGTTTTTATATCATGTAGTTTTTATATAATGTCGTTTTTATATAATGTAGTTTTTATATCATGTCGTTTTTATATCATGTAGTTTTTATATCATGTCGTTTTTATATCATGTCGTTTTTATATAATGTAGGTTTTATATAATGTCGTTTTTATATCATGTAGTTTTTATATAATTTAGTTTTTATATAATGTAGTTTTTATATCATGTCGTTTTTATATCACGTCGTTTTTATATCATGTAGTTTTTATATCATGTCGTTTTTATATAATGTCGTTTTTATATAATGTAGTTTTTATATCATGTTGTTTTTATATCATGTAGTTTTTATATCATGTTGTTTTTATATCATGTCGTTTTTATATCATGTAGTTTTTATATAATGTCGTTTTTACATAATGTAGTTTTTATATCATGTTGTTTTTATATCATGTAGTTTTTATATCATGTAGTTTTATATAATGTCGTTTTTATATGATGTAGTTTTTTTATCATGTCGTTTTTATATCATGTAGTTTTTTTATCATGTCGTTTTTATATCATGTAGTTCTTATATCATGTAGTTTTTATATCATTTCGTTTTTATATCATGTCGTTTTTATATCATGTAGTTTTTATATAATGTCGTTTTCATATAATGTAGTTTTTATATCATGTAGTTTTTATATCATGTAGTTTTTATATAATGTAGTTTTTATATCATGTCGTTTTTATATCATGTAGTTTTTATATAATGTCGTTTTTATATAATGTAGTTTTTATATCATGTAGTTTTTATATCATGTAGTTTTTATATCATGTCGTTTTTATATCATGTCATTTTTATATCATGTAGTTTTTATATAATGTAGTTTTTATATGATGTAGTTTTTATATAATGTAGTTTTTATATAATGTCGTTTTTATATAATGTAGTTTTTATATCATGTAGTTTTTATATCATGTCGTTTTTATATCATGTAGTGTTTATATTATGTCGTTTTTATATCATGTAGTTTTTAAATCATGTAGTTTTTATATCATGTCGTTTTTATATAATGTAGTTTTTATATAATGTAGGTTTTATATCATGTAGTTTTTATATAACGTGGTTTTTATATCATGTAGTTTTTAATATCATGTCGTTTTTATATCATGTAGGTTTTATATAATGTAGTTTTTATATCATGTAGTTTTTATATAATGTGGTTTTTATGTCATGTAGTTTTTATATCATGTAGTTTTTATATCATGTAGTTTTTATATAATGTAGTTTTTATATCATGTAGTTTTTATATCATGTAGTTTTTATGTAATGTAGGTTTTATATCATGTAGTTTTTATATCATGTAGTTTTTATATAATGTCGTTTTTATATAATGTAGTTTTTATATCATGTCGTTTTTATATCATGTAGTTTTTATATCATGTCGTTTTTATATCATGTAGTTTTTATATAATGTAGGTTTTATATAATGTCGTTTTTATATCATGTAGTTTTTATATAATGTAGTTTTTATATAATGTAGTTTTTATATCATGTAGTTTTTATATAATGTAGGTTTTATATCATGTAGTTTTTATATAATGTCGTTTTTATATCATGTCGTTTTTATATCATGTAGTTTTTATATTATGTCGTTTTTATATCGTGTAGTTTTTATATCATGTCGTTTTTATATCGTGTAGTTTTTTATATCATGTAGTTTTTATATAATGTCGTTTTTATATAATGTAGTTTTTATATCATGTAGTTTTTATATCATGTAGTTTTTATATCATGTCGTTTTTATATCATGTCGTTTTTATATCATGCAGTTTTTATATAATGTAGTTTTTATATGATGTAGTTTTTATATAATGTAGTTTTTATATAATGTCGTTTTTATATAATGTAGTTTTTATATCATGTAGTTTTTATATCATGTCGTTTTTATATCATGTAGTGTTTATATTATGTCGTTTTTATATCATGTAGTTTTTAAATCATGTAGTTTTTATATCATGTCGTTTTTATATAATGTAGTTTTTATATAATGTAGGTTTTATATCATGTAGTTTTTATATAATGTGGTTTTTATATCATGTAGTTTTTAATATCATGTCGTTTTTATATCATGTAGGTTTTATATAATGTAGTTTTTATATCATGTAGTTTTTATATAATGTGGTTTTTATGTCATGTAGTTTTTATATCATGTAGTTTTTATATAATGTAGTTTTTATATCATGTAGTTTTTATATCATGTAGTTTTTATGTAATGTAGGTTTTATATCATGTAGTTTTTATATCATGTAGTTTTTATATAATGTCGTTTTTATATAATGTAGTTTTTATATCATGTCGTTTTTATATCATGTAGTTTTTATATCATGTCGTTTTTATATCATGTCGTTTTTATATAATGTAGGTTTTATATAATGTCGTTTTTATATCATGTAGTTTTTATATAATTTAGTTTTTATATAATGTAGTTTTTATATCATGTCGTTTTTATATCACGTCGTTTTTATATCATGTAGTTTTTATATCATGTCGTTTTTATATAATGTCGTTTTTATATAATGTAGTTTTTATATCATGTTGTTTTTATATCATGTAGTTTTTATATCATGTTGTTTTTATATCATGTCGTTTTTATATCATGTAGTTTTTATATAATGTCGTTTTTACATAATGTAGTTTTTATATCATGTCGTTTTTATATCATGTAGTTTTTATATCATGTAGTTTTATATAATGTCGTTTTTATATGATGTAGTTTTTTTATCATGTCGTTTTTATATCATGTAGTTTTTTTATCATGTCGTTTTTATATCATGTAGTTCTTATATCATGTAGTTTTTATATCATTTCGTTTTTATATCATGTCGTTTTTATATCATGTAGTTTTTATATAATGTCGTTTTCATATAATGTAGTTTTTATATCATGTAGTTTTTATATCATGTAGTTTTTATATAATGTAGTTTTTATATCATGTCGTTTTTATATCATGTAGTTTTTATATAATGTCGTTTTTATATAATGTAGTTTTTATATCATGTAGTTTTTATATCATGTAGTTTTTATATCATGTCGTTTTTATATCATGTCATTTTTATATCATGTAGTTTTTATATAATGTAGTTTTTATATGATGTAGTTTTTATATAATGTAGTTTTTATATAATGTCGTTTTTATATAATGTAGTTTTTATATCATGTAGTTTTTATATCATGTCGTTTTTATATCATGTAGTGTTTATATTATGTCGTTTTTATATCATGTAGTTTTTAAATCATGTAGTTTTTATATCATGTCGTTTTTATATAATGTAGTTTTTATATAATGTAGGTTTTATATCATGTAGTTTTTATATAACGTGGTTTTTATATCATGTAGTTTTTAATATCATGTCGTTTTTATATCATGTAGGTTTTATATAATGTAGTTTTTATATCATGTAGTTTTTATATAATGTGGTTTTTATGTCATGTAGTTTTTATATCATGTAGTTTTTATATCATGTAGTTTTTATATAATGTAGTTTTTATATCATGTAGTTTTTATATCATGTAGTTTTTATGTAATGTAGGTTTTATATCATGTAGTTTTTATATCATGTAGTTTTTATATAATGTCGTTTTTATATAATGTAGTTTTTATATCATGTCGTTTTTATATCATGTAGTTTTTATATCATGTCGTTTTTATATCATGTAGTTTTTATATAATGTAGGTTTTATATAATGTCGTTTTTATATCATGTAGTTTTTATATAATGTAGTTTTTATATAATGTAGTTTTTATATCATGTCGTTTTTATATCACGTCGTTTTTATATCATGTAGTTTTTATATCATGTCGTTTTTATATAATGTCGTTTTTATATAATGTAGTTTTTATATCATGTTGTTTTTATATCATGTAGTTTTTATATCATGTTGTTTTTATATCATGTCGTTTTTATATCATGTAGTTTTTATATAATGTCGTTTTTACATAATGTAGTTTTTATATCATGTCGTTTTTATATCATGTAGTTTTTATATCATGTAGTTTTATATAATGTCGTTTTTATATAATGTAGTTTTTTTATCATGTCGTTTTTATATCATGTAGTTTTTTTATCATGTCGTTTTTATATCATGTAGTTCTTATATCATGTAGTTTTTATATCATGTCGTTTTTATATCATGTTGTTTTTATATCATGTAGTTTTTTAATAATGTCGTTTTCATATCATGTAGTTTTTATATCATGTAGTTTTTATATAATGTAGTTTTTATATAATGTAGTTTTTATATCATGTAGTTCATATATAATGTGGTTTTTATGTCATGTAGTTTTTATATCATGTCGTTTTTATATCATGTAGTTTTTATATCATGTAGTTTTTATATAATGTAGGTTTTATATCATGTAGTTTTTATATAATTTGGTTTTTATATCATGTAGTTTTTATATCATGTCGTTTTTATATCATGTAGTTTTTATATAATGTCGATTTTATATCATATAGTTTTTATATAATGTAGGTTTTATATAATGCAGTTTTTATATAATGTGGTTTTTATGTTGTAGTTTTTACATCATGTAGTTTTTATATCATGTAGTTTTTATATAATGTAGTTTTTATATCATGTAGTTTTTATATCATGTAGTTTTTATATCATGTAGTTTTTATATAATGTCGTTTTTATATCATGTCGTTTTTATATCATGTCGTTTTTATATCATGTCGTTTTTATATCATGTAGTTTTTATATAATGTCGTTTTCATATCATGTAGTTTTTATATCATGTAGTTTTTATATAATGTAGTTTTTATATAATGTAGTTTTTATATCATGTAGTTCATATATAATGTGGTTTTTATGTCATGTAGTTTTTATATCATGTCGTTTTTATATCATGTCGTTTTTATATCATGTAGTTTTTATATCATGTAGTTTTTATATAATGTAGGTTTTATATCATGTAGTTTTTATATAATTTGGTTTTTATATCATGTAGTTTTTATATCATGTCGTTTTTATATCATGTAGTTTTTATATAATGTCGTTTTTATATCATATAGTTTTTATATAATGTAGGTTTTATATAATGCAGTTTTTATATAATGTGGTTTTTATGTCATGTAGTTTTTACATCATGTAGTTTTTATATCATGTAGTTTTTATATAATGTAGTTTTTATATCATGTAGTTTTTATATCATGTAGTTTTTATATCATGTAGTTTTTATATAATGTCGTTTTTATATCATGTCGTTTTTATATCATGTAGTTTTTATATAATGTCGTTTTTATATAATGTAGTTTTTATATCATGTAGTTTTTATATCATGTCGTTTTTATATCATGTCGTTTTTATATCATGTAGTTTTTATATAATGTCGTTTTTACATAATGTAGTTTTTATATCATGTCGTTTTTATATCATGTAGTTTTTATATCATGCAGTTTTATATAATGTCGTTTTTATATAATGTAGTTTTTTTATCATGTCGTTTTTATATCATGTAGTTTTTTTATCATGTCGTTTTTATATCATGTAGTTCTTATATCATGTAGTTTTTATATCATGTCGTTTTTATATCATGTCGTTTTTATATCATGTAGTTTTTATATAATGTCGTTTTCATATCATGTAGTTTTTATATCATGTAGTTTTTATATAATGTAGTTTTTATATAATGTAGTTTTTATATCATGTAGTTCATATATAATGTGGTTTTTATGTCATGTAGTTTTTATATCATGTCGTTTTTATATCATGTCGTTTTTATATCATGTAGTTTTTATATCATGTAGTTTTTATATAATGTAGGTTTTATATCATGTAGTTTTTATATAATTTGGTTTTTATATCATGTAGTTTTTATATCATGTCGTTTTTATATCATGTAGTTTTTATATAATGTCGTTTTTATATCATATAGTTTTTATATAATGTAGGTTTTATATAATGCAGTTTTTATATAATGTGGTTTTTATGTGGTAGTTTTTACATCATGTAGTTTTTATATCATGTAGTTTTTATATAATGTAGTTTTTATATCATGTAGTTTTTATATCATGTAGTTTTTATATCATGTAGTTTTTATATAATGTCGTTTTTATATCATGTCGTTTTTATATCATGTCGTTTTTATATCATGTAGTTTTTATATAATGTCGTTTTCATATCATGTAGTTTTTATATCATGTAGTTTTTATATAATGTAGTTTTTATATAATGTAGTTTTTATATCATGTAGTTCATATATAATGTGGTTTTTATGTCATGTAGTTTTTATATCATGTCGTTTTTATATCATGTCGTTTTTATATCATGTAGTTTTTATATCATGTAGTTTTTATATAATGTAGGTTTTATATCATGTAGTTTTTATATAATTTGGTTTTTATATCATGTAGTTTTTATATCATGTCGTTTTTATATCATGTAGTTTTTATATAATGTCGTTTTTATATCATATAGTTTTTATATAATGTAGGTTTTATATAATGCAGTCTTTATATAATGTGGTTTTTATGTCATGTAGTTTTTACATCATGTAGTTTTTATATAATGTCGTTTTTATATCATATAGTTTTTATATAATGTAGGTTTTATATAATGCAGTCTTTATATAATGTGGTTTTTATGTCATGTAGTTTTTACATCATGTAGTTTTTATATCATGTAGTTTTTACATAATGTAGTTTTTATATCATGTAGTTTTTATATCATGTAGTTTTTATATCATGTAGTTTTTATATAATGTCGTTTTTATATCATGTCGTTTTTATATCATGTAGTTTTTATATAATGTAGTTTTTATATGATGTAGTTTTTATATCATGTAGTTTTTATATAATGTAGTTTTTATATAATGTCGTTTTTATATAATGTAGTTTTTATATCATGTAGTTTTTATATCATGTCGTTTTTATATCATGTAGTGTTTATATTATGTCGTTTTTATATCATGTAGGTTTTATATAATGTAGTTTTTATATCATGTAGTTTTTATATAATGTGGTTTTTATGTCATGTAGTTTTTATATAATGTAGTTTTTATATCATGTAGTTTTTATATAATGTAGTTTTTATATCATGTAGTTTTTATATCATGTAGTTTTTATATAATGTAGGTTTTATATCATGTAGTTTTTATATCATGTAGTTTTTATATAATGTCGTTTTTATATAATGTAGTTTTTATATCATGTCGTTTTTATATCATGTAGTTTTTATATCATGTCGTTTTTATATCATGTGGTTTTTATATCATGTAGTTTTTATATCATGTAGTTTTTATATAATGTCGTTTTTATATCATGTAGTTTTTATATCATGTAGTTTTTATATCATGTTGTTTTTATATCATGTCGTTTTTATATAATGTCGTTTTTATATCATGTAGTTTTTATATAATGTAGGTTTTATATAATGTAGTTTTTATATAATATAGTTTTTATATAATGTAGTTTTTATATCATGTAGTTTTTTATATAATGTAGGTTTTATATAATGTAGTTTTTATATCATGTCGTTTTTATATCATGTAGTTTTTATATCATGTAGTTTATATATAATGTAGTTTTTATATGATGTAGTTTTTATATAATGTAGTTTTTACATGATGTAGTTTTTATATAATGTAGTTTTTATATAATGTAGTTTTTATATGATGTAGTTTTTATATAATGTAGTTTTTATATCATGTGGTTTTTATATCATGTAGTTTTTATATCATGTAGTTTTTATATAATGTAGGTTTTATATCATGTAGTTTTTATATAATGTAGGTTTTATATCATGTGGTTTTTATATCATGTAGTTTTTATATCATGTAGTTTTTATATAATGTAGGTTTTATATCATGTAGTTTTTTCTATCATGTAGTTTTTATATCATGTAGTTTTTATATAATGTTGTTTTTATATAATGTAGGTTTTATATAATGTAGTTTTTATATCATGTCGTTTTTATATCATGTAGTTTTTATATCATGTAGTTTATATATAATGTGGTTTTTATGTCATGTAGTTTTTATATCATGTCGTTTTTATATCATGTCGTTTTTATATCATGTAGTTTTTATATCATGTAGTTTTTATATAATGTAGGTTTTATATCATGTAGTTTTTATATAATTTGGTTTTTATATCATGTAGTTTTTATATAATGTCGTTTTTATATCATGTAGTTTTTATATAATGTCGTTTTTATATCATGTAGTTTTTATATAATGTAGGTTTTATATAATGTAGTTTTTATATAATGTGGTTTTTATGTCATGTAGTTTTTATATCATGTATTTTTTATATCATGTAGTTTTTATATAATGTAGTATTTATATCATGTAGTTTTTATATCATGTAGTTTTTATATAATGTCGTTTTTATATCATGTAGTTTTTATATCATGTAGTTTTTATATCATGTTGTTTTTATATCATGTCGTTTTTATATCATGTCGTTTTTATATCATGTAGTTCTTATATCATGTGGTTTTTATATCATGTAGTTTTTATATCATGTCGTTTTTATGTCATGTAGTTTTTATATCATGTCGTTTTTATATAATGTAGGTTTTATATCATGTAGTTTTTATATCATGTGGTTTTTATATCATGTAGTTTTTATATCATGTCGTTTTTATATCATGTAGTTTTTATATCATGCAGTTTTTATATCATGTTGTTTTTATATCATGTCGTTTTTATATAATATCGTTTTTATATCATGTAGTTTTTATATAATGTAGGTTTTATATAATGTAGTTTTTATATAATATAGTTTTTATATAATGTAGTTTTTATATCATGTAGTTTTTTATATAATGTAGGTTTTATATAATGTAGTTTTTATATCATGTCGTTTTTATATCATGTAGTTTTTATATCATGTAGTTTATATATAATGTAGTTTTTATATGATATAGTTTTTATATAATGTAGTTTTTACATGATGTAGTTTTTATATAATGTAGTTTTTATATAATGTAGTTTTTATATGATGTAGTTTTTATATAATGTAGTTTTTATATCATGTGGTTTTTATATCATGTAGTTTTTATATCATGTAGTTTTTATATAATGTAGGTTTTATATCATGTAGTTTTTATATAATGTAGGTTTTATATCATGTGGTTTTTATATCATGTAGTTTTTATATCATGTAGTTTTTATATAATGTAGGTTTTATATCATGTAGTTTTTTCTATCATGTAGTTTTTATATCATGTAGTTTTTATATAATGTTGTTTTTATATAATGTAGGTTTTATATAATGTAGTTTTTATATCATGTCGTTTTTATATCATGTAGTTTTTATATCATGTAGTTTATATATAATGTGGTTTTTATGTCATGTAGTTTTTATATCATGTCGTTTTTATATCATGTCGTTTTTATATCATGTAGTTTTTATATCATGTAGTTTTTATATAATGTAGGTTTTATATCATGTAGTTTTTATATAATTTGGTTTTTATATCATGTAGTTTTTATATAATGTCGTTTTTATATCATGTAGTTTTTATATAATGTCGTTTTTATATCATGTAGTTTTTATATAATGTAGGTTTTATATAATGTAGTTTTTATATAATGTGGTTTTTATGTCATGTAGTTTTTATATCATGTATTTTTTATATCATGTAGTTTTTATATAATGTAGTATTTATATCATGTAGTTTTTATATCATGTAGTTTTTATATAATGTCGTTTTTATATCATGTAGTTTTTATATCATGTAGTTTTTATATCATGTTGTTTTTATATCATGTCGTTTTTATATCATGTCGTTTTTATATCATGTAGTTCTTATATCATGTGGTTTTTATATCATGTAGTTTTTATATCATGTCGTTTTTATGTCATGTAGTTTTTATATCATGTCGTTTTTATATAATGTAGGTTTTATATCATGTAGTTTTTATATCATGTGGTTTTTATATCATGTAGTTTTTATATCATGTCGTTTTTATATCATGTAGTTTTTATATCATGCAGTTTTTATATAATGTAGGTTTTATATCATGTAGTTTTTATATAATTTGGTTTTTATATCATGTAGTTTTTATATCATGTCGTTTTTATATCATGTAGTTTTTATATAATGTCGTTTTTATATCATATAGTTTTTATACAATGTAGGTTTTATATAATGCAGTTTTTATATAATGTGGTTTTTATGTCATGTAGTTTTTACATCATGTAGTTTTTATATCATGTAGTTTTTATATAATGTAGTTTTTATATCATGTAGTTTTTATATCATGTAGTTTTTATATAATGTCGTTTTTATATAATGTAGTTTTTATATCATGTAGTTTTTATATCATGTCGTTTTGATATCATGTCGTTTTTATATCATGTAGTTTTTATATAATGTAGTTTTTATATGATGTAGTTTTTATATCATGTAGTTTTTATATAATGTAGTTTTTATATAATGTCGTTTTTATATAATGTAGTTTTTATATCATGTAGTTTTTATATCATGTCGTTTTTATATCATGTAGTGTTTATATTATGTCGTTTTTATATCATGTAGTTTTTAAATCATGTAGTTTTTATATCATGTCGTTTTTATATCATGTCGTTTTTATATCATGTAGGTTTTATATAATGTAGTTTTTATATCATGTAGTTTTTATATAATGTGGTTTTTATGTCATGTAGTTTTTATATCATGTAGTTTTTATATCATGTAGTTTTTATATAATGTGGTTTTTATGTCATGTAGTTTTTATATCATGTAGTTTTTATATCATGTAGTTTTTATATAATGTAGTTTTTATATCATGTAGTTTTTATATCATGTAGTTTTTATGTAATGTAGGTTTTATATCATGTAGTTTTTATATCATGTAGTTTTTATATAATGTCGTTTTTATATAATGTAGTTTTTATATCATGTCGTTTTTATATCATGTAGTTTTTATATCATGTCGTTTTTATATCATGTAGTTTTTATATAATGTAGTTCTTATATCATGTGGTTTTTATATCATGTAGTTTTTATATCATGTCGTTTTTATGTCATGTAGTTTTTATATCATGTCGTTTTTATATAATGTAGGTTTTATATCATGTAGTTTTTATATCATGTGGTTTTTATATCATGTAGTTTTTATATCATGTCGTTTTTATATCATGTAGTTTTTATATCATGCAGTTTTTATATAATGTAGGTTTTATATCATGTAGTTTTTATATAATTTGGTTTTTATATCATGTAGTTTTTATATCATGTCGTTTTTATATCATGTAGTTTTTATATAATGTCGTTTTTATATCATATAGTTTTTATACAATGTAGGTTTTATATAATGCAGTTTTTATATAATGTGGTTTTTATGTCATGTAGTTTTTACATCATGTAGTTTTTATATCATGTAGTTTTTATATAATGTAGTTTTTATATCATGTAGTTTTTATATCATGTAGTTTTTATATAATGTCGTTTTTATATAATGTAGTTTTTATATCATGTAGTTTTTATATCATGTCGTTTTGATATCATGTCGTTTTTATATCATGTAGTTTTTATATAATGTAGTTTTTATATGATGTAGTTTTTATATCATGTAGTTTTTATATAATGTAGTTTTTATATAATGTCGTTTTTATATAATGTAGTTTTTATATCATGTAGTTTTTATATCATGTCGTTTTTATATCATGTAGTGTTTATATTATGTCGTTTTTATATCATGTAGTTTTTAAATCATGTAGTTTTTATATCATGTCGTTTTTATATCATGTCGTTTTTATATCATGTAGGTTTTATATAATGTAGTTTTTATATCATGTAGTTTTTATATAATGTGGTTTTTATGTCATGTAGTTTTTATATCATGTAGTTTTTATATCATGTAGTTTTTATATAATGTGGTTTTTATGTCATGTAGTTTTTATATCATGTAGTTTTTATATCATGTAGTTTTTATATAATGTAGTTTTTATATCATGTAGTTTTTATATCATGTAGTTTTTATGTAATGTAGGTTTTATATCATGTAGTTTTTATATCATGTAGTTTTTATATAATGTCGTTTTTATATAATGTAGTTTTTATATCATGTCGTTTTTATATCATGTAGTTTTTATATCATGTCGTTTTTATATCATGTAGTTTTTATATAATGTAGGTTTTATATAATGTCGTTTTTATATCATGTAGTTTTTATATAATGTAGTTTTTATATAATGTAGTTTTTATATCATGTCCTTTTTATATCACGTCGTTTTTATATCATGTAGTTTTTATATCATGTCGTTTTTATATAATGTCGTTTTTATATAATGTAATTTTTATATCATGTTGTTTTTATATCATGTAGTTTTTATATCATGTTGTTTTTATATCATGTCTTTTTTATATCATGTAGTTTTTATATAATGTCGTTTTTACATAATGTAGTTTTTATATCATGTCGTTTTTATATCATGTAGTTTTTATATCATGTAGTTTTATATAATGTCGTTTTTATATAATGTAGTTTTTTTATCATGTCGTTTTTATATCATGTAGTTTTTTTATCATGTCGTTTTTATATCATGTAGTTCTTATATCATCTAGTTTTTATATCATGTCGTTTTTATATCATGCCGTTTTTATATCATGTAGTTTTTATATAATGTCGTTTTTATATCATGTAGTTTTTATATAATGTAGTTTTTATATAATATAGTTTTTATATAATGTAGTTTTTATATCATGTAGTTTTTTATATAATGTAGGTTTTATATAATGTAGTTTTTATATCATGTCGTTTTATATCATGTAGTTTTTATATCATGTAGTTTATATATAATGTAGTTTTTATATGATGTAGTTTTTATATAATGTAGTTTTTACATGATGTAGTTTTTATATAATGTAGTTTTTATATAATGTAGTTTTTATATGATGTAGTTTTTATATAATGTAGTTTTTATATCATGTGGTTTTTATATCATGTAGTTTTTATATCATGTAGTTTTTATATAATGTAGGTTTTATATCATGTAGTTTTTATATAATGTAGGTTTTATATCATGTGGTTTTTATATCATGTAGTTTTTATATCATGTAGTTTTTATATAATGTAGGTTTTATATCATGTAGTTTTTATATCATGTAGTTTTTATATCATGTAGTTTTTATATAATGTTGTTTTTATATAATGTAGGTTTTATATAATGTAGTTTTTATATCATGTCGTTTTTATATCATGTAGTTTTTATATCATGTAGTTTATATATAATGTGGTTTTTATGTCATGTAGTTTTTATATCATGTCGTTTTTATATCATGTCGTTTTTATATCATGTAGTTTTTATATCATGTAGTTTTTATATAATGTAGGTTTTATATCATGTAGTTTTTATATAATTTGGTTTTTATATCATGTAGTTTTTATATAATGTCGTTTTTATATCATGTAGTTTTTATATAATGTCGTTTTTATATCATGTAGTTTTTATATAATGTAGGTTTTATATAATGTAGTTTTTATATAATGTGGTTTTTATGTCATGTAGTTTTTATATCATGTAGTTTTTATATCATGTAGTTTTTATATCATGTAGTTTTTATATCATGTAGTTTTTATATAATGTCGTTTTTATATAATGTAGTTTTTATATCATGTAGTTTTTTTATCATGTAGTTTTTATATCATGTTGTTTTTATATCATGTCGTTTTTATATCATGTCGTTTTTATATCATGTAGTTCTTATATCATGTGGTTTTTATATCATGTAGTTTTTATATCATGTCGTTTTTATGTCATGTAGTTTTTATATCATGTCGTTTTTATATAATGTAGGTTTTATATCATGTAGTTTTTATATCATGTAGTTTTTATATCATGTCGTTTTTATATCATGTCGTTTTTATATCATGTAGTTTTTATATAATGTAGGTTTTATATGATGTAGTTTTTATATGATGTAGTTTTTATATAATGTAGTTTTTATATAATGTCGTTTTTATATAATGTAGTTTTTATATCATGTAGTTTTTATATCATGTCGTTTTTATATCATGTAGTGTTTATATTATGTCGTTTTTATATCATGTAGGTTTTATATAATGTAGTTTTTATATCATGTAGTTTTTATATAATGTGGTTTTTATGTCATGTAGTTTTTATATCATGTAGTTTTTATATCATGTAGTTTTTATATAATGTAGTTTTTATATCATGTAGTTTTTATATCATGTAGTTTTTATATAATGTAGGTTTTATATCATGTAGTTTTTATATCATGTAGTTTTTATATAATGTCGTTTTTATATAATGTAGTTTTTATATCATGTCGTTTTTATATCATGTAGTTTTTATATCATGTCGTTTTTATATCATGTGGTTTTTATATCATGTAGTTTTTATATCATGTAGTTTTTATATAATGTCGTTTTTATATCATGTAGTTTTTATATCATGTAGTTTTTATATCATGTTGTTTTTATATCATGTCGTTTTTATATAATGTCGTTTTTATATCATGTAGTTTTTATATAATGTAGGTTTTATATAATGTAGTTTTTATATAATATAGTTTTTATATAATGTAGTTTTTATATCATGTAGTTTTTTATATAATGTAGGTTTTATATAATGTAGTTTTTATATCATGTCGTTTTTATATCATGTAGTTTTTATATCATGTAATTTATATATAATGTAGTTTTTATATGATGTAGTTTTTATATAATGTAGTTTTTACATGATGTAGTTTTTATATAATGTAGTTTTTATATAATGTAGTTTTTATATGATGTAGTTTTTATATAATGTAGTTTTTATATCATGTGGTTTTTATATCATGTAGTTTTTATATCATGTAGTTTTTATATAATGTAGGTTTTATATCATGTAGTTTTTATATAATGTAGGTTTTATATCATGTGGTTTTTATATCATGTAGTTTTTATATCATGTAGTTTTTATATAATGTAGGTTTTATATCATGTAGTTTTTTCTATCATGTAGTTTTTATATCATGTAGTTTTTATATAATGTTGTTTTTATATAATGTAGGTTTTATATAATGTAGTTTTTATATCATGTCGTTTTTATATCATGTAGTTTTTATATCATGTAGTTTATATATAATGTGGTTTTTATGTCATGTAGTTTTTATATCATGTCGTTTTTATATAATGTAGGTTTTATATCATGTAGTTTTTATATCATTTGGTTTTTATATCATGTAGTTTTTATATCATGTAGTTTTTATATAATGTAGGTTTTATATCATGTAGTTTTTATATAATTTGGTTTTTATATCATGTAGTTTTTATATAATGTCGTTTTTATATCATGTAGGTTTTATATAATGTAGTTTTTATATAATGTGGTTTTTATGTCATGTAGTTTTTATATCATGTATTTTTTATATCATGTAGTTTTTATATAATGTAGTATTTATATCATGTAGTTTTTATATCATGTAGTTTTTATATAATGTCGTTTTTATATCATGTAGTTTTTATATCATGTAGTTTTTATATCATCTTGTTTTTATATCATGTCGTTTTTATATCATGTCGTTTTTATATCATGTAGTTCTTATATCATGTGGTTTTTATATCATGTAGTTTTTATATCATGTCGTTTTTATGTCATGTAGTTTTTATATCATGTCGTTTTTATATAATGTAGGTTTTATATCATGTAGTTTTTATATCATGTGGTTTTTATATCATGTAGTTTTTATATCATGTCGTTTTTATATCATGTAGTTTTTATATCATGCAGTTTTTATATAATGTAGGTTTTATATCATGTAGTTTTTATATAATTTGGTTTTTATATCATGTAGTTTTTATATCATGTCGTTTTTATATCATGTAGTTTTTATATAATGTCGTTTTTATATCATATAGTTTTTATATAATGTAGGTTTTATATAATGCAGTTTTTATATAATGTGGTTTTTATGTCATGTAGTTTTTACATCATGTAGTTTTTATATCATGTAGTTTTTATATAATGTAGTTTTTATATCATGTAGTTTTTATATCATGTAGTTTTTATATAATGTCGTTTTTATATAATGTAGTTTTTATATCATGTAGTTTTTATATCATGTCGTTTTTATATCATGTCGTTTTTATATCATGTAGTTTTTATATTATGTAGTTTTTATATGATGTAGTTTTTATATCATGTAGTTTTTATATAATGTAGTTTTTATATAATGTCGTTTTTATATAATGTAGTTTTTATATCATGTAGTTTTTATATCATGTCGTTTTCATATCATGTAGTGTTTATATTATGTCGTTTTTATATCATGTAGTTTTTAAATCATGTAGTTTTTATATCATGTCGTTTTTATATAATGTAGGTTTTATATCATGTAGTTTTTATATAATGTGGTTTTTATATCATGTAGTTTTTAATATCATGTCGTTTTTATATCATGTAGGTTTTATATAATGTAGTTTTTATATCATGTAGTTTTTATATAATGTGGTTTTTATGTCATGTAGTTTTTATATCATGTAGTTTTTATATCATGTAGTTTTTATATAATGTAGTTTTTATATCATGTCGTTTTTATATAATGTCGTTTTTATATCATGTAGTTTTTATATAATGTAGGTTTTATATAATGTAGTTTTTATATAATATAGTTTTTATATAATGTAGTTTTTATATCATGTAGTTTTTTATATAATGTAGGTTTTATATAATGTAGTTTTTATATCATGTCGTTTTATATCATGTAGTTTTTATATCATGTAGTTTATATATAATGTAGTTTTTATATGATGTAGTTTTTATATAATGTAGTTTTTACATGATGTAGTTTTTATATAATGTGGTTTTTATATAATGTAGTTTTTATATGATGTAGTTTTTATATAATGTAGTTTTTATATCATGTGGTTTTTATATCATGTAGTTTTTATATCATGTAGTTTTTATATAATGTAGGTTTTATATCATGTAGTTTTTATATAATGTAGGTTTTATATCATGTGGTTTTTATATCATGTAGTTTTTATATCATGTAGTTTTTATATAATGTAGGTTTTATATCATGTAGTTTTTATATCATGTAGTTTTTATATCATGTAGTTTTTATATAATGTTGTTTTTATATAATGTAGGTTTTATATAATGTAGTTTTTATATCATGTCGTTTTTATATCATGTAGTTTTTATATCATGTAGTTTATATATAATGTGGTTTTTATGTCATGTAGTTTTTATATCATGTCGTTTTCATATCATGTAGTGTTTATATTATGTCGTTTTTATATCATGTAGTTTTTAAATCATGTAGTTTTTATATCATGTCGTTTTTATATAATGTAGGTTTTATATCATGTAGTTTTTATATAATGTGGTTTTTATATCATGTAGTTTTTAATATCATGTCGTTTTTATATCATGTAGGTTTTATATAATGTAGTTTTTATATCATGTAGTTTTTATATAATGTGGTTTTTATGTCATGTAGTTTTTATATCATGTAGTTTTTATATCATGTAGTTTTTATATAATGTAGTTTTTATATCATGTCGTTTTTATATAATGTCGTTTTTATATCATGTAGTTTTTATATAATGTAGGTTTTATATAATGTAGTTTTTATATAATATAGTTTTTATATAATGTAGTTTTTATATCATGTAGTTTTTTATATAATGTAGGTTTTATATAATGTAGTTTTTATATCATGTCGTTTTTATATCATGTAGTTTTTTATATAATGTAGGTTTTATATAATGTAGTTTTTATATCATGTCGTTTTATATCATGTAGTTTTTATATCATGTAGTTTATATATAATGTAGTTTTTATATGATGTAGTTTTTATATAATGTAGTTTTTACATGATGTAGTTTTTATATAATGTAGTTTTTATATAATGTAGTTTTTATATGATGTAGTTTTTATATAATGTAGTTTTTATATCATGTGGTTTTTATATCATGTAGTTTTTATATCATGTAGTTTTTATATAATGTAGGTTTTATATCATGTAGTTTTTATATAATGTAGGTTTTATATCATGTGGTTTTTATATCATGTAGTTTTTATATCATGTAGTTTTTATATAATGTAGGTTTTATATCATGTAGTTTTTATATCATGTAGTTTTTATATCATGTAGTTTTTATATAATGTTGTTTTTATATAATGTAGGTTTTATATAATGTAGTTTTTATATCATGTCGTTTTTATATCATGTAGTTTTTATATCATGTAGTTTATATATAATGTGGTTTTTATGTCATGTAGTTTTTATATCATGTCGTTTTTATATCATGTCGTTTTTATATCATGTAGTTTTTATATCATGTAGTTTTTATATAATGTAGGTTTTATATCATGTAGTTTTTATATAATTTGGTTTTTATATCATGTAGTTTTTATATAATGTCGTTTTTATATCATGTAGTTTTTATATAATGTCGTTTTTATATCATGTAGTTTTTATATAATGTAGGTTTTATATAATGTAGTTTTTATATAATGTGGTTTTTATGTCATGTAGTTTTTATATCATGTATTTTTTATATCATGTAGTTTTTATATAATGTAGTTTTTATATCATGTAGTTTTTATATCATGTAGTTTTTATATAATGTCGTTTTTATATAATGTAGTTTTTATATCATGTAGTTTTTATATCATGTAGTTTTTATATCATGTCGTTTTTATATCATGTCGTTTTTATATCATGTAGTTCTTATATCATGTGGTTTTTATATCATGTAGTTTTTATATCATGTCGTTTTTATGTCATGTAGTTTTTATATCATGTCGTTTTTATATAATGTAGGTTTTATATCATGTAGTTTTTATATCATGTAGTTTTTATATCATGTCGTTTTTATATCATGTCGTTTTTATATCATGTAGTTTTTATATAATGTAGGTTTTATATGATGTAGTTTTTATATCATGTAGTTTTTATATAATGTAGTTTTTATATAATGTCGTTTTTATATAATGTAGTTTTTATATCATGTAGTTTTTATATCATGTCGTTTTTATATCATGTAGTGTTTATATTATGTCGTTTTTATATCATGTAGGTTTTATATAATGTAGTTTTTATATCATGTAGTTTTTATATAATGTGGTTTTTATGTCATGTAGTTTTTATATAATGTAGGTTTTATATCATGTAGTTTTTATATCATGTAGTTTTTATATAATGTCGTTTTTATATAATGTAGTTTTTATATCATGTAGTTTTTATATCATGTAGTTTTTATATCATGTCGTTTTTATATCATGTGGTTTTTATATCATGTAGTTTTTATATCATGTAGTTTTTATATAATGTCGTTTTTATATCATGTAGTTTTTATATCATGTAGTTTTTATATCATGTTGTTTTTATATCATGTCGTTTTTATATAATGTCGTTTTTATATCATGTAGTTTTTATATAATGTAGGTTTTATATAATGTAGTTTTTATATAATATAGTTTTTATATAATGTAGTTTTTATATCATGTAGTTTTTTATATAATGTAGGTTTTATATAATGTAGTTTTTATATCATGTCGTTTTTATATCATGTAGTTTTTATATCATGTAGTTTATATATAATGTAGTTTTTATATGATGTAGTTTTTATATAATGTAGTTTTTACATGATGTAGTTTTTATATAATGTAGTTTTTATATAATGTAGTTTTTATATGATGTAGTTTTTATATAATGTAGTTTTTATATCATGTGGTTTTTATATCATGTAGTTTTTATATCATGTAGTTTTTATATAATGTAGGTTTTATATCATGTAGTTTTTATATAATGTAGGTTTTATATCATGTGGTTTTTATATCATGTAGTTTTTATATCATGTAGTTTTTATATAATGTAGGTTTTATATCATGTAGTTTTTTCTATCATGTAGTTTTTATATCATGTAGTTTTTATATAATGTTGTTTTTATATAATGTAGGTTTTATATAATGTAGTTTTTATATCATGTCGTTTTTATATCATGTAGTTTTTATATCATGTAGTTTATATATAATGTGGTTTTTATGTCATGTAGTTTTTATATCATGTCGTTTTTATATCATGTCGTTTTTATATCATGTAGTTTTTATATCATGTAGTTTTTATATAATGTAGGTTTTATATCATGTAGTTTTTATATAATTTGGTTTTTATATCATGTAGTTTTTATATAATGTCGTTTTAATATCATGTAGTTTTTATATAATGTCGTTTTTATATCATGTAGTTTTTATATAATGTAGGTTTTATATAATGTAGTTTTTATATCATGTCGTTTTTATGTCATGTAGTTTTTATATCATGTCGTTTTTATATAATGTAGGTTTTATATCATGTAGTTTTTATATCATGTGGTTTTTATATCATGTAGTTTTTATATCATGTCGTTTTTATATCATGTAGTTTTTATATCATGCAGTTTTTATATAATGTAGGTTTTATATCATGTAGTTTTTATATAATTTGGTTTTTATATCATGTAGTTTTTATATCATGTCGTTTTTATATCATGTAGTTTTTATATAATGTCGTTTTTATATCATATAGTTTTTATATAATGTAGGTTTTATATAATGCAGTTTTTATATAATGTGGTTTTTATGTCATGTAGTTTTTACATCATGTAGTTTTTATATCATGTAGTTTTTATATAATGTAGTTTTTATATCATGTAGTTTTTATATCATGTAGTTTTTATATAATGTCGTTTTTATATAATGTAGTTTTTATATCATGTAGTTTTTATATCATGTCGTTTTTATATCATGTCGTTTTTATATCATGTAGTTTTTATATTATGTAGTTTTTATATGATGTAGTTTTTATATCATGTAGTTTTTATATAATGTAGTTTTTATATAATGTCGTTTTTATATAATGTAGTTTTTATATCATGTAGTTTTTATATCATGTCGTTTTCATATCATGTAGTGTTTATATTATGTCGTTTTTATATCATGTAGTTTTTAAATCATGTAGTTTTTATATCATGTCGTTTTTATATAATGTAGGTTTTATATCATGTAGTTTTTATATAATGTGGTTTTTATATCATGTAGTTTTTAATATCATGTCGTTTTTATATCATGTAGGTTTTATATAATGTAGTTTTTATATCATGTAGTTTTTATATAATGTGGTTTTTATGTCATGTAGTTTTTATATCATGTAGTTTTTATATCATGTAGTTTTTATATAATGTAGTTTTTATATCATGTAGTTTTTATATCATGTAGTTTTTATGTAATGTAGGTTTTATATCATGTAGTTTTTATATCATGTAGTTTTTATATAATGTCGTTTTTATATAATGTAGTTTTTATATCATGTCGTTTTTATATCATGTAGTTTTTATATAATGTAGGTTTTATATAATGTCGTTTTTATATCATGTAGTTTTTATATAATGTAGTTTTTATATAATGTAGTTTTTATATCATGTCCTTTTTATATCACGTCGTTTTTTATATCATGTAGTTTTTATATCATGTCGTTTTTATATAATGTCGTTTTTATATAATGTAATTTTTATATCATGTTGTTTTTATATCATGTAGTTTTTATATCATGTTGTTTTTATATCATGTCTTTTTTATATCATGTAGTTTTTATATAATGTCGTTTTTACATAATGTAGTTTTTATATCATGTCGTTTTTATATCATGTAGTTTTTATATCATGTAGTTTTATATAATGTCGTTTTTATATAATGTAGTTTTTTTATCATGTCGTTTTTATATCATGTAGTTTTTTTATCATGTCGTTTTTATATCATGTAGTTCTTATATCAAGTAGTTTTTATATCATGTCGTTTTTATATCATGTCGTTTTTATATCATGTAGTTTTTATATAATGTCGTTTTTATATCATTTAGTTTTTATATAATGTAGTTTTTATATAATGTAGTTTTTATATAATGTAGTTTTTATATCATGTCGTTTTTATATCATGTAGTTTTTATATAATGTAGTTTTTATATAATGTAGTTTTTATATCATGTAGTTTTTATATAATGTTGTTTTTATATAATGTAGTTTTTATATAATGTAGTTTTTACATGATGTAGTTTTTATATAATGTAGTTTTTATATAATGTAGTTTTTATATGATGTAGTTTTTATATAATGTAGTTTTTATATCATGTGGTTTTTATATCATGTAGTTTTTATATCATGTAGTTTTTATATAATGTAGGTTTTATATCATGTAGTTTTTATATAATGTAGGTTTTATATCATGTAGTTTTTATATCATGTAGTTTTTATATCATGTAGTTTTTATATAATGTTGTTTTTATATAATGTAGGTTTTATATAATGTAGTTTTTATATCATGTCGTTTTTATATCATGTAGTTTTTATATCATGTAGTTTATATATAATGTGGTTTTTATGTCATGTAGTTTTTATATCATGTCGTTTTTATATCATGTCGTTTTTATATCATGTAGTTTTTATATCATGTAGTTTTTATATAATGTAGGTTTTATATCATGTAGTTTTTATATAATTTGGTTTTTATATCATGTAGTTTTTATATAATGTCGTTTTTATATCATGTAGTTTTTATATAATGTCGTTTTTATATCATGTAGTTTTTATATAATGTAGGTTTTATATAATGTAGTTTTTTATATAATGTGGTTTTTATGTCATGTAGTTTTTATATCATGTATTTTTTATATCATGTAGTTTTTATATAATGTAGTTTTTATATCATGTAGTTTTTATATCATGTAGTTTTTATATAATGTCGTTTTTATATAATGTAGTTTTTATATCATGTAGTTTTTATATCATGTAGTTTTTATATCATGTTGTTTTTATATCATGTCGTTTTTATATCATGTCGTTTTTATATCATGTAGTTCTTATATCATGTGGTTTTTATATCATGTAGTTTTTATATCATGTCGTTTTTATGTCATGTAGTTTTTATATCATGTCGTTTTTATATAATGTAGGTTTTATATCATGTAGTTTTTATATCATGTGGTTTTTATATCATGTCGTTTTTATATCATGTAGTTTTTATATCATGTCATTTTTATATCATGTAGTTTTTATATCATGTCATTTTTATATCATGTCATTTTTATATCATGTAGTTTTTATATCATGTCGTTTTTATATCATGTAGTTTTTATATAATGTAGGTTTTATATAATGTAGTTTTTATATCATGTCGTTTTTATATCATGTGGTTTTTATATCATGTAGTTTTTATGTCATGTAGTTTTTATATCATGTAGTTTTTATATCATGTCGTTTTTATATAATGTCGTTTTTATATCATGTAGTTTTTATATAATGTAGGTTTTATATAATGTAGTTTTTATATAATATAGTTTTTATATAATGTAATTTTTATATCATGTAGTTTTTTATATAATGTAGGTTTTATATAATGTAGTTTTTATATCATGTCGTTTTTCTATCATGTAGTTTTTATATGATGTAGTTTATATATAATGTAGTTTTTATATGATGTAGTTTTTATATAATGTAGTTTTTACATGATGTAGTTTTTATATAATGTAGTTTTTATATAATGTAGTTTTTATATGATGTAGTTTTTATATAATGTAGTTTTTATATCATGTGGTTTTTATATCATGTAGTTTTTATATCATGTAGTTTTTATATAATGTAGGTTTTATACCATGTAGTTTTTATATAATGTAGGTTTTATATCATGTGGTTTTTATATCATGTAGTTTTTATATCATGTAGTTTTTATATAATGTAGGTTTTATATCATGTAGTTTTTATATCATGTAGTTTTTATATCATGTAGTTTTTATATAATGTTGTTTTTATATAATGTAGGTTTTATATAATGTAGTTTTTATATCATGTCGTTTTTATATCATGTAGTTTTTATATCATGTAGTTTATATATAATGTGGTTTTTATGTCATGTAGTTTTTATATCATGTCGTTTTTATATCATGTCGTTTTTATATCATGTAGTTTTTATATCATGTAGTTTTTATATAATGTAGGTTTTATATCATGTAGTTTTTATATAATTTGGTTTTTATATCATGTAGTTTTTATATAATGTCGTTTTTATATCATGTAGTTTTTATATAATGTCGTTTTTATATCATGTAGTTTTTATATAATGTAGGTTTTATATAATGTAGTTTTTATATAATGTGGTTTTTATGTCATGTAGTTTTTATATCATGTATTTTTATATCATGTAGTTTTTATATAATGTAGTTTTTATATCATGTAGTTTTTATATCATGTAGTTTTTAAATAATGTCGTTTTTATATAATGTAGTTTTTATATCATGTAGTTTTTATATCATGTAGTTTTTATATCATGTTGTTTTTATATCATGTCGTTTTTATATCATGTCGTTTTTATATCATGTAGTTTTTATATCATGTAGTTTTTATATCATGTAGTTTTTATATCATGTTGTTTTTATATCATGTCGTTTTTATATAATATCGTTTTTATATCATGTAGTTTTTATATAATGTAGGTTTTATATAATGTAGTTTTTATATAATATAGTTTTTATATAATGTAATTTTTATATCATGTAGTTTTTTATATAATGTAGGTTTTATATAATGTAGTTTTTATATCATGTCGTTTTTATATCATGTAGTTTTTATATCATGTAGTGTATATATAATGTAGTTTTTATATGATGTAGTTTTTATATAATGTAGTTTTTACATGATGTAGTTTTTATATAATGTAGTTTTTATATAATGTAGTTTTTATATGATGTAGTTTTTATATAATGTAGTTTTTATATCATGTGGTTTTTATATCATGTAGTTTTTATATCATGTAGTTTTTATATAATGTAGGTTTTATATCATGTAGTTTTTATATAATGTAGGTTTTATATCATGTGGTTTTTATATCATGTAGTTTTTATATCATGTAGTTTTTATATAATGTAGGTTTTATATCATGTAGTTTTTATATCATGTAGTTTTTATATCATGTAGTTTTTATATAATGTTGTTTTTATATAATGTAGGTTTTATATAATGTAGTTTTTATATCATGTCGTTTTTATATCATGTAGTTTTTATATCATGTAGTTTATATATAATGTGGTTTTTATGTCATGTAGTTTTTATATCATGTCGTTTTTATATCATGTCGTTTTTATATCATGTAGTTTTTATATCATGTAGTTTTTATATAATGTAGGTTTTATATCATGTAGTTTTTATATAATTTGGTTTTTATATCATGTAGTTTTTATATAATGTCGTTTTTATATCATGTAGTTTTTATATAATGTCGTTTTTATATCATGTAGTTTTTATATAATGTAGGTTTTATATAATGTAGTTTTTATATAATGTGGTTTTTATGTCATGTAGTTTTTATATCATGTATTTTTTATATCATGTAGTTTTTATATAATGTAGTTTTTATATCATGTAGTTTTTATATCATGTAGTTTTTATATAATGTCGTTTTTATATAATGTAGTTTTTATATCATGTAGTTTTTATATCATGTAGTTTTTATATCATGTTGTTTTTATATCATGTCGTTTTTATATCATGTCGTTTTTATATCATTTAGTTCTTATATCATGTGGTTTTTATATCATGTAGTTTTTATATCATGTCGTTTTTATGTCATGTAGTTTTTATATCATGTCGTTTTTATATAATGTAGGTTTTATATCATGTAGTTTTTATATCATGTGGTTTTTATATCATGTAGTTTTTATATCATGTCGTTTTTATATCATGTAGTTTTTATATCATGCAGTTTTTATATCATGTAGTTTTTATATAATGTAGGTTTTATATCATATAGTTTTTATATCATGTAGTTTTTATATAATGTCGTTTTTATATAACGTAGTTTTTATATCATGTCATTTTTATATCATGTAGTTTTTATATCATGTCGTTTTTATATCATGTAGTTTTTATATACTGTAGGTTTTATATAATGTAGTTTTTATATCATGTCGTTTTTATATCATGTGGTTTTTATATCATGTAGTTTTTATATCATGTAGTTTTTATATAATGTCGTTTTTATATCATGTAGTTTTTATATCATGTAGTTTTTATATCATGTTGTTTTTATATCATGTCGTTTTTATATAATGTCGTTTTTATATCATGTAGTTTTTATATAATGTAGGTTTTATATCATGTAGTTTTTATATCATGTAGTTTTTATATCATGTAGTTTTTATATCATGTCGTTTTTATATAATGTAGTTTTTATATAATGTAGGTTTTATATAATGTAGTTTTTATATCATGTCGTTTTTATATCATGTAGTTTTTATTTCATGTAGTTTATATATAATGTGGTTTTTATGTCATGTAGTTTTTAAATCATGTCGTTTTTATATCATGTAGTTTTTATATCATGTAGTTTATATATAATGTGGTATTTATATCATGTAGTTTTTATATCATGTCGTTTTTATATCATGTAGTTTTTATATCATGTAGATTTTATATAATGTAGGTTTTATATCATGTAGTTTTTATATAATTTGGTTTTTATATCATGTCGTTTTTATATCATTTAGTTCTTATATCATGTGGTTTTTATATCATGTAGTTTTTAATTCATGTCGTTTTTATGTCATGTAGTTTTTATATCATGTCGTTTTTATATAATGTAGGTTTTATATCATGTAGTTTTTATATCATGTGGTTTTTATATCATGTAGTTTTTATATCATGTCGTTTTTATATCATGTAGTTTTTATATCATGCAGTTTTTATATCATGTAGTTTTTATATAATGTAGGTTTTATATCATATAGTTTTTATATCATGTAGTTTTTATATAATGTCATTTTTATATCATGTAGTTTTTATATCATGTCGTTTTTATATCATGTAGTTTTTATATACTGTAGGTTTTATATAATGTAGTTTTTATATCATGTCGTTTTTATATCATGTGGTTTTTATATCATGTAGTTTTTATATCATGTAGTTTTTATATAATGTCGTTTTTATATCATGTAGTTTTTATATCATGTAGTTTTTATATCATGTTGTTTTTATATCATGTCGTTTTTATATAATGTCGTTTTTATATCATGTAGTTTTTATATAATGTAGGTTTTATATCATGTAGTTTTTATATCATGTAGTTTTTATATCATGTAGTTTTTATATCATGTCGTTTTTATATAATGTAGTTTTTATATAATGTAGGTTTTATATAATGTAGTTTTTATATCATGTCGTTTTTATATCATGTAGTTTTTATTTCATGTAGTTTATATATAATGTCGTTTTTATGTCATGTAGTTTTTAAATCATGTCGTTTTTATATCATGTAGTTTTTATATCATGTAGTTTATATATAATGTGGTATTTATATCATGTAGTTTTTATATCATGTCGTTTTTATATCATGTAGTTTTTATATCATGTAGATTTTATATAATGTAGGTTTTATATCATGTAGTTTTTATATAATTTGGTTTTTATATCATGTAGTTTTTATATCATGTCGTTTTTATATCATGTAGTTTTTATATAATGTCGTTTTTATATCATGTAGTTTTTATATAATGTAGGTTTTATATAATGTAGTTTTTATATAATGTGGTTTTTATGTCATGTAGTTTTTATATCATGTAGTTTTTATATCATGTAGTTTTTATATAATGTCGTTTTTATATAATGTAGTTTTTATATCATGTAGTTTTTATATCATGTAGTTTTTATATCATGTAGTTTTTATATAATGTCGTTTTTATATCATGTCGTTTTTATATCATGTAGTTTTTATATTATGTCGTTTTTATATCGTGTAGTTTTTATGTCATGTCGTTTTTATATAATGTCGTTTTTATATCATGTAGTTTTTATATAATGTAGGTTTTATATAATGTAGTTTTTATATAATGTAGTTTTTATATAATGTAGTTTTTATATCATGTAGATTTTATATCATGTAGTTTTTATATGATGTAGTTTTTATATAATGTAGTTTTTATATGATGTAGTTTTTATATAATGTAGTTTTTATATAATGTAGTTTTTATATGATGTAGTTTTTATATAATGTAGTTTTTATATCATGTGGTTTTTATATCATGTAGTTTTTATATCATGTAGTTTTTATATAATGTAGGTTTTATATCATGTAGTTTTTATATAATGTAGGTTTTATATCATGTGGTTTTTATATCATGTAGTTTTTATATCATGTAGTTTTTATATAATGTAGGTTTTATATCATGTAGTTTTTATATCATGTAATTTTTATATCATGTCGTTTTTATATAATGTTGTTTTTATATAATGTAGGTTTTATATAATGTAGATTTTATATCATGTCGTTTTTATATCATGTAGTTTTTATATCATGTAGTTTATATATAATGTGGTTTTTATGTCATGTAGTTTTTATATCATGTCGTTTTTATATCATGTCGTTTTTATATCATGTAGTTTTTATATCATGTAGTTTTTATATAATGTAGGTTTTATATCATGTAGTTTTTATATAATTTGGTTTTTATATCATGTAGTTTTTATATCATGTCGTTTTTATATCATGTAGTTTTTATATAATGTCGTTTTTATATCATGCAGTTTTTATATAATGTAGGTTTTATATAATGTAGTTTTTATATAATGTGGTTTTTATGTCATGTAGTTTTTATATCATGTAGTTTTTATATCATGTAGTTTTTATATAATGTAGTTTTTATATCATGTAGTTTTTATATCATGTAGTTTTTATATAATGTCGTTTTTATATAATGTAGTTTTTATATCATGTAGTTTTTATATCATGTACTTTTTATGTCATGTAGTTTTTATATAATGTCGTTTTTATATCATGTCGTTTTTATATCATGTAGTTTTTATATTATGTCGTTTTTATATCGTGTAGTTTTTATATCATGTCGTTTTTATATCATGTAGTTTTTTATATCATGTAGTTTTTATATAATGTCGTTTTTATATAATGTAGTTTTTATATCATGTAGTTTTTATATCATGTCGTTTTTATATCATGTCGTTTTTATATCATGTCGTTTTTATATCATGTAGTTTTTATATAATGTAGTTTTTATATGATGTAGTTTTTATATCATGTAGTTTTTATATAATGTAGTTTTTATATAATGTCGTTTTTATATAATGTAGTTTTTATATCATGTAGTTTTTATATCATGTCGTTTTTATATCATGTAGTGTTTATATTATGTCGTTTTTATATCATGTAGTTTTTAAATCATGTAGTTTTTATATCATGTCGTTTTTATATAATGTAGTTTTTATATAATGTAGGTTTTATATCATGTAGTTTTTATATAATGTGGTTTTTATATCATGTAGTTTTTAATATCATGTCGTTTTTATATCATGTAGGTTTTATATAATGTAGTTTTTATATCATGTAGTTTTTATATAATGTGGTTTTTATGTCATGTAGTTTTTATATCATGTAGTTTTTATATCATGTAGTTTTTATATAATGTAGGTTTTATATAATATCGTTTTTATATCATGTAGTTTTTATATAATGTAGTTTTTATATAATGTAGTTTTTATATCATGTCGTTTTTATATCACGTCGTTTTTATATCATGTAGTTTTTATATCATGTCGTTTTTATATAATGTCGTTTTTATATAATGTAGTTTTTATATCATGTCATTTTTATATAATGTTTTTATATAATGTAGGTTTTATATAATGTAGTTTTTATATCATGTCGTTTTTATATCATGTAGTTTTTATATCATGTAGTTTATATATAATGTGGTTTTTATGTCATGTAGTTTTTATATCATGTCGTTTTTATATCATGTCGTTTTTATATCATGTAGTTTTTATATCATGTAGTTTTTATATATTTTAGGTTTTATATCATGTAGTTTTTATATAATTTGGTTTTTATATCATGTAGTTTTTATATCATGTCGTTTTTATATCATGTAGTTTTTATATAATGTCGTTTTTATATCATGTAGTTTTTATATAATGTAGGTTTTATATAATGTAGTTTTTATATAATGTGGTTTTTATGTCATGTAGTTTTTATATCATGTAGTTTTTATATCATGTAGTTTTTATATAATGTCGTTTTTATATAATGTAGTTTTTATATCATGTAGTTTTTATATCATGTAGTTTTTATATCGTGTAGTTTTTATATCATGTCGTTTTTATATCATGTAGTTTTTATATAATGTAGGTTTTATATAATGTAGTTTTTATATAATGTGGTTTTTATGTCATGTAGTTTTTATATCATGTAGTTTTTATATCATGTAGTTTTTATATAATGTCGTTTTTATATAATGTAGTTTTTATATCATGTAGTTTTTATATCATGTAGTTTTTATATCGTGTAGTTTTTATATCATGTCGTTTTTATATCATGTAGTTTTTATATCATGTTTTTATATCATGTCGTTTTTATATAATGTCGTTTTTATATCATGTAGTTTTTATATAATGTAGGTTTTATATAATGTAGTTTTTATATAATGTAGTTTTTATATAATGTAGTTTTTATATCATGTAGTTTTTATATCATGTAGTTTTTATATGATGTAGTTTTTATATAATGTAGTTTTTATATGATGTAGTTTTTATATAATGTAGTTTTTATATAATGTAGTTTTTATATGATGTAGTTTTTATATAATGTAGTTTTTATATCATGTGGTTTTTATATCATGTAGTTTTTATATCATGTAGTTTTTATATAATGTAGGTTTTATATCATGTAGTTTTTATATAATGTAGGTTTTATATCATGTGGTTTTTATATCATGTAGTTTTTATATCATGTAGTTTTTATATAATGTAGGTTTTATATCATGTAGTTTTTATATCATGTAATTTTTATATCATGTCGTTTTTATATAATGTTGTTTTTATATAATGTAGGTTTTATATAATGTAGATTTTATATCATGTCGTTTTTATATCATGTAGTTTTTATATCATGTAGTTTATATATAATGTGGTTTTTATGTCATGTAGTTTTTATATCATGTCGTTTTTATATCATGTCGTTTTTATATCATGTAGTTTTTATATCATGTAGTTTTTATATAATGTAGGTTTTATATCATGTAGTTTTTATATAATTTGGTTTTTATATCATGTAGTTTTTATATCATGTCGTTTTTATATCATGTAGTTTTTATATAATGTCGTTTTTATATCATGCAGTTTTTATATAATGTAGGTTTTATATAATGTAGTTTTTATATAATGTGGTTTTTATGTCATGTAGTTTTTATATCATGTAGTTTTTATATCATGTAGTTTTTATATAATGTAGTTTTTATATCATGTAGTTTTTATATCATGTAGTTTTTAAATAATGTCGTTTTTATATAATGTAGTTTTTATATCATGTAGTTTTTATATCATGTACTTTTTATGTCATGTAGTTTTTATATAATGTCGTTTTTATATCATGTCGTTTTTATATCATGTAGTTTTTATATTATGTCGTTTTTATATCGTGTAGTTTTTATATCATGTCGTTTTTATATCATGTAGTTTTTTATATCATGTAGTTTTTATATAATGTCGTTTTTACATAATGTAGTTTTTATATCATGTAGTTTTTATATCATGTCGTTTTTATATCATGTCATGTAGTTTTTATATAATGTAGTTTTTATATGATGTAGTTTTTATATCATGTAGTTTTTATATAATGTAGTTTTTATATAATGTCGTTTTTATATAATGTAGTTTTTATATCATGTAGTTTTTATATCATGTCGTTTTTATATCATGTGGTTTTTATATCATGTAGTTTTTATATCATGTAGTTTTTATATAATGTCGTTTTTATATCATGTAGTTTTTATATCATGTAGTTTTTATATCATGTTGTTTTTATATCATGTCGTTTTTATATAATATCGTTTTTATATCATGTAGTTTTTATATAATGTAGGTTTTATATCATGTAGTTTTTATATCATGTAGTTTTTATATCATGTCGTTTTTATATAATGTAGTTTTTATATAATGTAGGTTTTATATAATGTAGTTTTTATATCATGTCGTTTTTATATCATGTCGTTTTTATATCATGTAGTTTTTATATCATGTAGTTTTTATATAATGTAGGTTTTATATCATGTAGTTTTTATATAATTTGGTTTTTATATCATGTAGTTTTTATATCATGTCGTTTTTATATCATGTAGTTTTTATATAATGTCGTTTTTATATCATGCAGTTTTTATATAATGTAGGTTTTATATAATGTAGTTTTTATATAATGTGGTTTTTATGTCATGTAGTTTTTATATCATGTAGTTTTTATATCATGTAGTTTTTATATAATGTAGTTTTTATATCATGTAGTTTTTATATCATGTAGTTTTTAAATAATGTCGTTTTCATATAATGTAGTTTTTATATCATGTAGTTTTTATATCATGTACTTTTTATGTCATGTAGTTTTTATATAATGTCGTTTTTATATCATGTCGTTTTTATATCATGTAGTTTTTATATTATGTCGTTTTTATATCGTGTAGTTTTTATATCATGTCGTTTTTATATCATGTAGTTTTTTATATCATGTAGTTTTTATATAATGTCGTTTTTACATAATGTAGTTTTTATATCATGTAGTTTTTATATCATGTCGTTTTTATATCATGTCATGTAGTTTTTATATAATGTAGTTTTTATATGATGTAGTTTTTATATCATGTAGTTTTTATATAATGTAGTTTTTATATAATGTCGTTTTTATATAATGTAGTTTTTATATCATGTAGTTTTTATATCATGTCGTTTTTATATCATGTGGTTTTTATATCATGTAGTTTTTATATCATGTAGTTTTTATATAATGTCGTTTTTATATCATGTAGTTTTTATATCATGTAGTTTTTATATCATGTTGTTTTTATATCATGTCGTTTTTATATAATATCGTTTTTATATCATGTAGTTTTTATATAATGTAGGTTTTATATCATGTAGTTTTTATATCATGTAGTTTTTATATCATGTCGTTTTTATATAATGTAGTTTTTATATAATGTAGGTTTTATATAATGTAGTTTTTATATCATGTCGTTTTTATATCATGTAGTTTTTATTTCATGTAGTTTATATATAATGTGGTTTTTATGTCATGTAGTTTTTAAATCATGTCGTTTTTATATCATGTAGTTTATATATAATGTGGTATTTATATCATGTAGTTTTTATATCATGTCGTTTTTATATCATGTAGTTTTTATATCATGTAGATTTTATATAATGTAGGTTTTATATCATGTAGTTTTTATATAATTTGGTTTTTATATCATGTAGTTTTTATATCATGTCGTTTTTATATCATGTAGTTTTTATATAATGTCGTTTTTATATCATGTAGTTTTTATATAATGTAGGTTTTATATAATGTAGTTTTTATATAATGTGGTTTTTATGTCATGTAGTTTTTATATCATGTAGTTTTTATATCATGTAGTTTTTATATAATGTCGTTTTTATATAATGTAGTTTTTATATCATGTAGTTTTTATATCATGTAGTTTTTATATCATGTAGTTTTTATATAATGTCGTTTTTATATCATGTCGTTTTTATATCATGTAGTTTTTATATTATGTCGTTTTTATATCGTGTAGTTTTTATATCATGTCGTTTTTATATCATGTAGTTTTTATATCATGTTTTTATATCATGTCGTTTTTATATAATGTCGTTTTTATATCATGTAGTTTTTATATAATGTAGGTTTTATATAATGTAGTTTTTATATAATGTAGTTTTTATATAATGTAGTTTTTATATCATGTAGTTTTTATATCATGTAGTTTTTATATGATGTAGTTTTTATATAATGTAGTTTTTATATGATGTAGTTTTTATATAATGTAGTTTTTATATAATGTAGTTTTTATATGATGTAGTTTTTATATAATGTAGTTTTTATATCATGTGGTTTTTATATCATGTAGTTTTTTTATCATGTAGTTTTTATATAATGTAGGTTTTATATCATGTAGTTTTTATATAATGTAGGTTTTATATCATGTGGTTTTTATATCATGTAGTTTTTATATCATGTAGTTTTTATATAATGTAGGTTTTATATCATGTAGTTTTTATATCATGTAGTTTTTATATCATGTCGTTTTTATATAATGTTGTTTTTATATAATGTAGGTTTTATATAATGTAGTTTTTATATCATGTCGTTTTTATATCATGTAGTTTTTATATCATGTAGTTTATATATAATGTGGTTTTTATGTCATGTAGTTTTTATATCATGTCGTTTTTATATCATGTCGTTTTTATATCATGTAGTTTTTATATCATGTAGTTTTTATATAATGTAGGTTTTATATCATGTAGTTTTTATATAATTTGGTTTTTATATCATGTAGTTTTTATATCATGTCGTTTTTATATCATGTAGTTTTTATATAATGTCGTTTTTATATCATGCAGTTTTTATATAATGTAGGTTTTATATAATGTAGTTTTTATATAATGTGGTTTTTATGTCATGTAGTTTTTATATCATGTAGTTTTTATATCATGTAGTTTTTATATAATGTAGTTTTTATATCATGTAGTTTTTATATCATGTAGTTTTTATATAATGTCGTTTTTATATAATGTAGTTTTTATATCATGTAGTTTTTATATCATGTCGTTTTAATATCATGTCGTTTTTATATCATGTCGTTTTTATATCATGTAGTTTTTATATAATGTAGTTTTTATATGATGTAGTTTTTATATCATGTAGTTTTTATATAATGTAGTTTTTATATAATGTCGTTTTTATATAATGTACTTTTTATATCATGTAGTTTTTTATATCATGTCGTTTTTATATCATGTAGTGTTTATATTATGTCGTTTTTATATCATGTAGTTTTTAAATCATGTAGTTTTTATATCATGTCGTTTTTATATCATGTAGGTTTTATATAATGTAGTTTTTATATCATGTAGTTTTTATATCATGTCGTTTTTATATCACGTCGTTTTTATATCATGTAGTTTTTATATCATGTCGTTTTTATATAATGTCGTTTTTATATAATGTAGTTTTTATATCATGTCATTTTTATATAATGTTTTTATATAATGTAGGTTTTATATAATGTAGTTTTTATATCATGTCGTTTTTATATCATGTAGTTTTTATATCATGTAGTTTATATATAATGTGGTTTTTATGTCATGTAGTTTTTATATCATGTCGTTTTTATATCATGTAGTGTTTATATTATGTCGTTTTTATATCATGTAGTTTTTAAATCATGTAGTTTTTATATCATGTCGTTTTTATATAATGTAGTTTTTATATAATGTAGGTTTTATATCATGTAGTTTTTATATAATGTGGTTTTTATATCATGTAGTTTTTAATATCATGTCGTTTTTATATCATGTCGTTTTTATATCATGTAGGTTTTATATAATGTAGTTTTTATATCATGTAGTTTTTATATCATGTCGTTTTTATATCATGTAGTGTTTATATTATGTCGTTTTTATATCATGTAGTTTTTAAATCATGTAGTTTTTATATCATGTCGTTTTTATATAATGTAGTTTTTATATAATGTAGGTTTTATATCATGTAGTTTTTATATAATGTGGTTTTTATATCATGTAGTTTTTAATATCATGTCGTTTTTATATCATGTAGGTTTTATATAATGTAGTTTTTATATAATGTAGGTTTTATATAATGTAGTTTTTATATCATGTCGTTTTTATATCATGTAGTTTTTATATCATGTAGTTTATATATAATGTGGTTTTTATGTCATGTAGTTTTTATATCATGTCGTTTTTATATCATGTCGTTTTTATATCATGTAGTTTTTATATCATGTAGTTTTTATATAATGTAGGTTTTATATCATGTAGTTTTTATATAATTTGGTTTTTATATCATGTAGTTTTTATATCATGTCGTTTTTATATCATGTAGTTTTTATATAATGTCGTTTTTATATCATGCAGTTTTTATATAATGTAGGTTTTATATAATGTAGTTTTTATATAATGTGGTTTTTATGTCATGTAGTTTTTATATCATGTAGTTTTTATATCATGTAGTTTTTATATAATGTAGTTTTTATATCATGTAGTTTTTATATCATGTAGTTTTTATATAATGTCGTTTTTATATAATGTAGTTTTTATATCATGTAGTTTTTATATCATGTCGTTTTAATATCATGTCGTTTTTATATCATGTCGTTTTTATATCATGTAGTTTTTATATAATGTAGTTTTTATATGATGTAGTTTTTATATCATGTAGTTTTTATATAATGTAGTTTTTATATAATGTCGTTTTTATATAATGTACTTTTTATATCATGTAGTTTTTTATATCATGTCGTTTTTATATCATGTAGTGTTTATATTATGTCGTTTTTATATCATGTAGTTTTTAAATCATGTAGTTTTTATATCATGTCGTTTTTATATCATGTAGGTTTTATATAATGTAGTTTTTATATCATGTAGTTTTTATATCATGTCGTTTTTATATCACGTCGTTTTTATATCATGTAGTTTTTATATCATGTCGTTTTTATATAATGTCGTTTTTATATAATGTAGTTTTTATATCATGTCATTTTTATATAATGTTTTTATATAATGTAGGTTTTATATAATGTAGTTTTTATATCATGTCGTTTTTATATCATGTAGTTTTTATATCATGTAGTTTATATATAATGTGGTTTTTATGTCATGTAGTTTTTATATCATGTCGTTTTTATATCATGTAGTGTTTATATTATGTCGTTTTTATATCATGTAGTTTTTAAATCATGTAGTTTTTATATCATGTCGTTTTTATATAATGTAGTTTTTATATAATGTAGGTTTTATATCATGTAGTTTTTATATAATGTGGTTTTTATATCATGTAGTTTTTAATATCATGTCGTTTTTATATCATGTCGTTTTTATATCATGTAGGTTTTATATAATGTAGTTTTTATATCATGTAGTTTTTATATCATGTCGTTTTTATATCATGTAGTGTTTATATTATGTCGTTTTTATATCATGTAGTTTTTAAATCATGTAGTTTTTATATCATGTCGTTTTTATATAATGTAGTTTTTATATAATGTAGGTTTTATATCATGTAGTTTTTATATAATGTGGTTTTTATATCATGTAGTTTTTAATATCATGTCGTTTTTATATCATGTAGGTTTTATATAATGTAGTTTTTATATCATGTAGTTTTTATATAATGTGGTTTTTATGTCATGTAGTTTTTATATCATGTAGTTTTTATATCATGTAGTTTTTATATAATGTAGTTTTTATATCATGTCGTTTTTATATCATGTAGTTTTTATATAATGTAGGTTTTATATAATGTCGTTTTTATATCATGTAGTTTTTATATAATGTAGTTTTTATATAATATAGTTTTTATATCATGTCGTTTTTATATCACGTCGTTTTTATATCATTTAGTTTTTATATCATGTCGTTTTTATATAATGTCGTTTTTATATAATGTAGTTTTTATATCATGTTGTTTTTACATCATGTAGTTTTTATATCATGTTGTTTTTATATCATGTCGTTTTTATATCATGTAGTTTTTATATAATGTCGTTTTTACATAATGTAGTTTTTATATCATGTCGTTTTTATATCATGTAGTTTTTATATCATGTAGTTTTATATAATGTCGTTTTTATATAATGTAGTTTTTTTATCATGTCGTTTTTATATCATGTAGTTTTTTTATCATGTCGTTTTTATATCATGTAGTTCTTATATCATGTAGTTTTTATATCATGTCGTTTTTATATCATGTCGTTTTTATATCATGTAGTTTTTATATAATGTCGTTTTCATATCATGTAGTTTTTATATCATGTAGTTTTTATATAATGTAGTTTTTATATAATGTAGTTTTTATATCATGTCGTTTTTATATCATGTAGTTTTTATATAATGTAGTTTTTATATCATGTAGTTCATATATAATGTGGTTTTTATGTCATGTAGTTTTTATATCATGTCGTTTTTATATCATGTCGTTTTTATATCATGTAGTTTTTATATCATGTAGTTTTTATATAATGTAGTTTTTATATCATGTAGTTTTTATATCATGTAGTTTTTATATAATGTCGTTTTTATATAATGTAGTTTTTATATCATGTAGTTTTTATATCATGTAGTTTTTATATAATGTAGTTTTTATATGATGTAGTTTTTATATAATGTAGTTTTTATATAATGTCGTTTTTATATAATGTAGTGTTTATATTATGTCGTTTTTATATAATGTAGTTTTTATATGATGTAGTTTTTATATCATGTAGTTTTTATATCATGTAGTTTTTATATCATGTCGTTTTTATATCATGTAGTGTTTATATTATGTCGTTTTTATATCATGTAGTTTTTAAATCATGTAGTTTTTATATCATGTCGTTTTTATATAATGTAGGTTTTATATAATGTCGTTTTTATATCATGTAGTTTTTATATAATGTAGTTTTTATATAATGTAGTTTTTATATCATGTCGTTTTTATATCACGTCGTTTTTATATCATGTAGTTTTTATATCATGTCGTTTTTATATAATGTCGTTTTTATATAATGTAGTTTTTATATCATGTCATTTTTATTTAATGTTTTTATATAATGTAGGTTTTATATAATGTAGTTTTTATATCATGTCGTTTTTATATCATGTAGTTTTTATATCATGTAGTTTATATATAATGTGGTTTTTATGTCATGTAGTTTTTATATCATGTCGTTTTTATATCATGTCGTTTTTATATCATGTAGTTTTTATATCATGTAGTTTTTATATATTTTAGGTTTTATATCATGTAGTTTTTATATAATTTGGTTTTTATATCATGTAGTTTTTATATCATGTCGTTTTTATATCATGTAGTTTTTATATAATGTAGGTTTTATATAATGTAGTTTTTATATAATGTGGTTTTTATGTCATGTAGTTTTTATATCATGTAGTTTTTATATCATGTAGTTTTTATATAATGTAGTTTTTATATCATGTAGTTTTTATATCATGTAGTTTTTATATAATGTCGTTTTTATATAATGTAGTTTTTATATCATGTAGTTTTTATATCATGTAGTTTTTATATAATGTAGTTTTTATATCATGTAGTTTTTATATTATGTCGTTTTTATATCGTGTAGTTTTTATATCATGTCGTTTTTATATCATGTAATTTTTTATATCATGTAGTTTTTATATAATGTCGTTTTTATATAATGTAGTTTTTATATCATGTAGTTTTTATATCATGTCGTTTTTATATCATGTCGTTTTTATATCATGTTGTTTTTATATCATGTAGTTTTTATATAATGTAGTTTTTATATGATGTAGTTTTTATATCATGTAGTTTTTATATAATGTAGTTTTTATATAATGTCGTTTTTATATAATGTAGTTTTTATATCATGTAGTTTTTATATCATGTCGTTTTTATATCATGTAGTGTTTATATTATGTCGTTTTTATATCATGTAGTTTTTAAATCATGTAGTTTTTATATCATGTCGTTTTTATATAATGTAGTTTTTATATAATGTAGGTTTTATATCATGTAGTTTTTATATAATGTGGTTTTTATATCATGTAGTTTTTAATATCATGTCGTTTTTATATCATGTAGGTTTTATATAATGTAGTTTTTATATCATGTAGTTTTTATATAATGTGGTTTTTATGTCATGTAGTTTTTATATCATGTAGTTTTTATATCATGTAGTTTTTATATAATGTAGTTTTTATATCATGTCGTTTTTATATCATGTAGTTTTTATATAATGTAGGTTTTATATAATGTCGTTTTTATATCATGTAGTTTTTATATAATGTAGTTTTTATATAATATAGTTTTTATATCATGTCGTTTTTATATCACGTCGTTTTTATATCATTTAGTTTTTATATCATGTCGTTTTTATATAATGTCGTTTTTATATAATGTAGTTTTTATATCATGTTGTTTTTATATCATGTAGTTTTTATATCATGTTGTTTTTATATCATGTCGTTTTTATATCATGTAGTTTTTATATAATGTCGTTTTTACATAATGTAGTTTTTATATCATGTCGTTTTTATATCATGTAGTTTTTATATCATGTAGTTTTATATAATGTCTTTTTTATATAATGTAGTTTTTTTATCATGTCGTTTTTATATCATGTAGTTTTTTTATCATGTCGTTTTTATATCATGTAGTTCTTATATCATGTAGTTTTTATATCATGTCGTTTTTATATCATGTCGTTTTTATATCATGTAGTTTTTATATAATGTCGTTTTCATATCATGTAGTTTTTATATCATGTAGTTTTTATATAATGTAGTTTTTATATAATGTAGTTTTTATATCATGTCGTTTTTATATCATGTAGTTTTTATATAATGTAGTTTTTATATCATGTAGTTCATATATAATGTGGTTTTTATGTCATGTAGTTTTTATATCATGTCGTTTTTATATCATGTCGTTTTTATATCATGTAGTTTTTATATCATGTAGTTTTTATATAATGTAGTTTTTATATCATGTAGTTTATATATAATGTGGTTTTTATGTCATGTAGTTTTTATATCATGTCGTTTTTATATCATGTCGTTTTTATATCATGTAGTTTTTATATCATGTAGTTTTTATATAATGTAGGTTTTATATCATGTAGTTTTTATATAATTTGGTTTTTATATCATGTAGTTTTTATATCATGTCGTTTTTATATCATGTAGTTTTTATATAATGTCGTTTTTATATCATGCAGTTTTTATATAATGTAGGTTTTATATAATGTAGTTTTTATATAATGTGGTTTTTATGTCATGTAGTTTTTATATCATGTAGTTTTTATATCATGTAGTTTTTATATAATGTAGTTTTTATATCATGTAGTTTTTATATCATGTAGTTTTTATATAATGTCGTTTTTATATAATGTAGTTTTTATATCATGTAGTTTTTATATCATGTCGTTTTAATATCATGTCGTTTTTATATCATGTCGTTTTTATATCATGTAGTTTTTATATAATGTAGTTTTTATATGATGTAGTTTTTATATCATGTAGTTTTTATATAATGTAGTTTTTATATAATGTCGTTTTTATATAATGTACTTTTTATATCATGTAGTTTTTTATATCATGTCGTTTTTATATCATGTAGTGTTTATATTATGTCGTTTTTATATCATGTAGTTTTTAAATCATGTAGTTTTTATATCATGTCGTTTTTATATCATGTAGGTTTTATATAATGTAGTTTTTATATCATGTAGTTTTTATATCATGTCGTTTTTATATCACGTCGTTTTTATATCATGTAGTTTTTATATCATGTCGTTTTTATATAATGTCGTTTTTATATAATGTAGTTTTTATATCATGTCATTTTTATATAATGTTTTTATATAATGTAGGTTTTATATAATGTAGTTTTTATATCATGTCGTTTTTATATCATGTAGTTTTTATATCATGTAGTTTATATATAATGTGGTTTTTATGTCATGTAGTTTTTATATCATGTCGTTTTTATATCATGTAGTGTTTATATTATGTCGTTTTTATATCATGTAGTTTTTAAATCATGTAGTTTTTATATCATGTCGTTTTTATATAATGTAGTTTTTATATAATGTAGGTTTTATATCATGTAGTTTTTATATAATGTGGTTTTTATATCATGTAGTTTTTAATATCATGTCGTTTTTATATCATGTCGTTTTTATATCATGTAGGTTTTATATAATGTAGTTTTTATATCATGTAGTTTTTATATCATGTCGTTTTTATATCATGTAGTGTTTATATTATGTCGTTTTTATATCATGTAGTTTTTAAGTCATGTAGTTTTTATATCATGTCGTTTTTATATAATGTAGTTTTTATATAATGTAGGTTTTATATCATGTAGTTTTTATATAATGTGGTTTTTATATCATGTAGTTTTTAATATCATGTCGTTTTTATATCATGTAGGTTTTATATAATGTAGTTTTTATATCATGTAGTTTTTATATAATGTGGTTTTTATGTCATGTAGTTTTTATATCATGTAGTTTTTATATCATGTAGTTTTTATATAATGTAGTTTTTATATCATGTCGTTTTTATATCATGTAGTTTTTATATAATGTAGGTTTTATATAATGTCGTTTTTATATCATGTAGTTTTTATATAATGTAGTTTTTATATAATATAGTTTTTATATCATGTCGTTTTTATATCACGTCGTTTTTATATCATTTAGTTTTTATATCATGTCGTTTTTATATAATGTCGTTTTTATATAATGTAGTTTTTATATCATGTTGTTTTTACATCATGTAGTTTTTATATCATGTTGTTTTTATATCATGTCGTTTTTATATCATGTAGTTTTTATATAATGTCGTTTTTACATAATGTAGTTTTTATATCATGTCGTTTTTATATCATGTAGTTTTTATATCATGTAGTTTTATATAATGTCGTTTTTATATAATGTAGTTTTTTTATCATGTCGTTTTTATATCATGTAGTTTTTTTATCATGTCGTTTTTATATCATGTAGTTCTTATATCATGTAGTTTTTATATCATGTCGTTTTTATATCATGTCGTTTTTATATCATGTAGTTTTTATATAATGTCGTTTTCATATCATGTAGTTTTTATATCATGTAGTTTTTATATAATGTAGTTTTTATATAATGTAGTTTTTATATCATGTCGTTTTTATATCATGTAGTTTTTATATAATGTAGTTTTTATATCATGTAGTTCATATATAATGTGGTTTTTATGTCATGTAGTTTTTATATCATGTCGTTTTTATATCATGTCGTTTTTATATCATGTAGTTTTTATATCATGTAGTTTTTATATAATGTAGTTTTTATATCATGTAGTTTTTATATCATGTAGTTTTTATATAATGTCGTTTTTATATAATGTAGTTTTTATATCATGTAGTTTTTATATCATGTAGTTTTTATATAATGTAGTTTTTATATGATGTAGTTTTTATATAATGTAGTTTTTATATAATGTCGTTTTTATATAATGTAGTGTTTATATTATGTCGTTTTTATATAATGTAGTTTTTATATGATGTAGTTTTTATATCATGTAGTTTTTATATCATGTAGTTTTTATATCATGTCGTTTTTATATCATGTAGTGTTTATATTATGTCGTTTTTATATCATGTAGTTTTTAAATCATGTAGTTTTTATATCATGTCGTTTTTATATAATGTAGGTTTTATATAATGTCGTTTTTATATCATGTAGTTTTTATATAATGTAGTTTTTATATAATGTAGTTTTTATATCATGTCGTTTTTATATCACGTCGTTTTTATATCATGTAGTTTTTATATCATGTCGTTTTTATATAATGTCGTTTTTATATAATGTAGTTTTTATATCATGTCATTTTTATTTAATGTTTTTATATAATGTAGGTTTTATATAATGTAGTTTTTATATCATGTCGTTTTTATATCATGTAGTTTTTATATCATGTAGTTTATATATAATGTGGTTTTTATGTCATGTAGTTTTTATATCATGTCGTTTTTATATCATGTCGTTTTTATATCATGTAGTTTTTATATCATGTAGTTTTTATATATTTTAGGTTTTATATCATGTAGTTTTTATATAATTTGGTTTTTATATCATGTAGTTTTTATATCATGTCGTTTTTATATCATGTAGTTTTTATATAATGTAGGTTTTATATAATGTAGTTTTTATATAATGTGGTTTTTATGTCATGTAGTTTTTATATCATGTAGTTTTTATATCATGTAGTTTTTATATAATGTAGTTTTTATATCATGTAGTTTTTATATCATGTAGTTTTTATATAATGTCGTTTTTATATAATGTAGTTTTTATATCATGTAGTTTTTATATCATGTAGTTTTTATATAATGTAGTTTTTATATCATGTAGTTTTTATATTATGTCGTTTTTATATCGTGTAGTTTTTATATCATGTCGTTTTTATATCATGTAATTTTTTATATCATGTAGTTTTTATATAATGTCGTTTTTATATAATGTAGTTTTTATATCATGTAGTTTTTATATCATGTCGTTTTTATATCATGTCGTTTTTATATCATGTTGTTTTTATATCATGTAGTTTTTATATAATGTAGTTTTTATATGATGTAGTTTTTATATCATGTAGTTTTTATATAATGTAGTTTTTATATAATGTCGTTTTTATATAATGTAGTTTTTATATCATGTAGTTTTTATATCATGTCGTTTTTATATCATGTAGTGTTTATATTATGTCGTTTTTATATCATGTAGTTTTTAAATCATGTAGTTTTTATATCATGTCGTTTTTATATAATGTAGTTTTTATATAATGTAGGTTTTATATCATGTAGTTTTTATATAATGTGGTTTTTATATCATGTAGTTTTTAATATCATGTCGTTTTTATATCATGTAGGTTTTATATAATGTAGTTTTTATATCATGTAGTTTTTATATAATGTGGTTTTTATGTCATGTAGTTTTTATATCATGTAGTTTTTATATCATGTAGTTTTTATATAATGTAGTTTTTATATCATGTCGTTTTTATATCATGTAGTTTTTATATAATGTAGGTTTTATATAATGTCGTTTTTATATCATGTAGTTTTTATATAATGTAGTTTTTATATAATATAGTTTTTATATCATGTCGTTTTTATATCACGTCGTTTTTATATCATTTAGTTTTTATATCATGTCGTTTTTATATAATGTCGTTTTTATATAATGTAGTTTTTATATCATGTTGTTTTTATATCATGTAGTTTTTATATCATGTTGTTTTTATATCATGTCGTTTTTATATCATGTAGTTTTTATATAATGTCGTTTTTACATAATGTAGTTTTTATATCATGTCGTTTTTATATCATGTAGTTTTTATATCATGTAGTTTTATATAATGTCTTTTTTATATAATGTAGTTTTTTTATCATGTCGTTTTTATATCATGTAGTTTTTTTATCATGTCGTTTTTATATCATGTAGTTCTTATATCATGTAGTTTTTATATCATGTCGTTTTTATATCATGTCGTTTTTATATCATGTAGTTTTTATATAATGTCGTTTTCATATCATGTAGTTTTTATATCATGTAGTTTTTATATAATGTAGTTTTTATATAATGTAGTTTTTATATCATGTCGTTTTTATATCATGTAGTTTTTATATAATGTAGTTTTTATATCATGTAGTTCATATATAATGTGGTTTTTATGTCATGTAGTTTTTATATCATGTCGTTTTTATATCATGTCGTTTTTATATCATGTAGTTTTTATATCATGTAGTTTTTATATAATGTAGTTTTTATATCATGTAGTTTTTATATCATGTAGTTTTTATATAATGTCGTTTTTATATAATGTAGTTTTTATATCATGTAGTTTTTATATCATGTAGTTTTTATATAATGTAGTTTTTATATGATGTAGTTTTTATATCATGTAGTTTTTATATAATGTAGTTTTTATATAATGTCGTTTTTATATAATGTAGTGTTTATATTATGTCGTTTTTATATAATGTAGTTTTTATATGATGTAGTTTTTATATCATGTAGTTTTTATATCATGTAGTTTTTATATCATGTAGTTTTTATATGATGTAGTTTTTATATCATGTAGTTTTTATATCATGTAGTTTTTATATCATGTCGTTTTTATATCATGTAGTGTTTATATTATGTCGTTTTTATATCATGTAGTTTTTATATAATGTGGTTTTTATGTCATGTAGTTTTTATATCATGTAGTTTTTATATCATGTAGTTTTTATATAATGTAGTTTTTATATCATGTAGTTTTTATATCATGTAGTTTTTATGTAATGTAGGTTTTATATCATGTAGTTTTTATATCATGTAGTTTTTATATAATGTCGTTTTTATATAATGTAGTTTTTATATCATGTCGTTTTTATATCATGTAGTTTTTATATCATGTAGTTTTTATATAATGTAGTTTTTATATAATGTAGTTTTTATATCATGTCGTTTTTATATCACGTCGTTTTTATATCATGTAGTTTTTATATCATGTCGTTTTTATATAATGTCGTTTTTATATAATGTAGTTTTTATATCATGTCGTTTTTATATAATGTTGTTTTTATATAATGTAGGTTTTATATAATGTAGTTTTTATATCATGTCGTTTTTATATCATGTAGTTTTTATATCATGTAGTTTATATATAATGTGGTTTTTATGTCATGTAGTTTTTATATAATGTCGTTTTTATATAATGTAGTTTTTATATCATGTAGTTTTTATATCATGTAGTTTTTATATAATGACGTTTTTATATCATGTCATTTTTATATCATGTAGTTTTTATATTATGTCGTTTTTGTATCGTGTAGTTTTTATATCATGTCGTTTTTATATCATGTAGTTTTTTATATCATGTAGTTTTTATATAATGTCGTTTTTATATAATGTAGTTTTTATATCATGTAGTTTTTATATCATGTCGTTTTTATATCATGTCGTTTTTATATCATGTCGTTTTTATATCATGTAGTTTTTATATAATGTAGTTTTTATATGATGTAGTTTTTATATGATGTAGTTTTTATATAATGTAGTTTTTATATAATGTCGTTTTTATATAATGTAGTTTTTATATCATGTAGTTTTTATATCATGTCGTTTTTATATCATGTAGTGTTTATATTATGTCGTTTTTATATCATGTAGTTTTTAAATCATGTAGTTTTTATATCATGTCGTTTTTATATAATGTAGTTTTTATATAATGTAGGTTTTATATCATGTAGTTTTTAATATCATGTCGTTTTTATATCATGTAGGTTTTATATAATGTAGTTTTTATATCATGTATTTTTATATAATGTGGTTTTTATGTCATGTAGTTTTTATATCATGTAGTTTTTATATCATGTAGTTTTTATATAATGTAGTTTTTATATCATGTAGTTTTTATATCATGTAGTTTTTATGTAATGTAGGTTTTATATCATGTAGTTTTTATATCATGTAGTTTTTATATAATGTCGTTTTTATATAATGTAGTTTTTATATCATGTCGTTTTTATATCATGTAGTTTTTATGTCATGTCGTTTTTATATCATGTAGTTTTTATATAATGTAGGTTTTATATAATGTCGTTTTTATATCATGTAGTTTTTATATAATGTAGTTTTTTATATAATGTAGTTTTTATATCATGTCGTTTTTATATCACGTCGTTTTTATATCATGTAGTTTTTATATCATGTCGTTTTTATATAATGTCGTTTTTATATAATGTAGTTTTTATATCATGTCGTTTTTATATAATGTTGTTTTTATATAATGTAGGTTTTATATAATGTAGTTTTTATATCATGTCGTTTTTATATCATGTAGTTTTTATATCATGTAGTTTATATATAATGTGGTTTTTATGTCATGTAGTTTTTATATAATGTCGTTTTTATATAATGTAGTTTTTATATCATGTAGTTTTTATATCATGTAGTTTTTATATAATGACGTTTTTATATCATGTCATTTTTATATCATGTAGTTTTTATATTATGTCGTTTTTATATCGTGTAGTTTTTATATCATGTCGTTTTTATATCATGTAGTTTTTTATATCATGTAGTTTTTATATAATGTCGTTTTTATATAATGTAGTTTTTATATCATGTAGTTTTTATATCCTTTCGTTTTTATATCATGTCGTTTTTATATCATGTCGTTTTTATATCATGTAGTTTTTATATAATGTAGTTTTTATATGATGTAGTTTTTATATCATGTAGTTTTTATATAATGTAGTTTTTATATAATGTCGTTTTTATATAATGTAGTTTTTATATCATGTAGTTTTTATATCATGTCGTTTTTATATCATGTAGTGTTTATATTATGTCGTTTTTATATCATGTAGTTTTTAAATCATGTAGTTTTTATATCCTGTCGTTTTTATATAATGTAGTTTTTATATAATGTAGGTTTTATATCATGTAGTTTTTATATAATGTGGTTTTTATATCATGTAGTTTTTAATATCATGTCGTTTTTATATCATGTAGGTTTTATATAATGTAGTTTTTATATCATGTAGTTTTTATATAATGTGGTTTTTATGTCATGTAGTTTTTATATCATGTAGTTTTTATATAATGTAGTTTTTATATAATGTAGTTTTTATATCATGTAGTTTTTATATCATGTAGTTTTTATGTAATGTAGGTTTTATATCATGTAGTTTTTATATCATGTCGTTTTTATATAATGTCGTTTTTATATAATGTAGTTTTTATATCATGTCGTTTTTATATCATGTAGTTTTTATATCATGTCGTTTTTATATCATGTAGTTTTTATATAATGTAGATTTTATATCATGTTGTTTATATATCATGTAGTTTTTATATCATGTTGTTTTTATATCATGTCGTTTTTATATCATGTAGTTTTTATATAATGTCGTTTTTATGTAATGTAGTTTTTATATCATGTCGTTTTTATATCATGTAGTTTTATATCATGTAGTTTTATATAATGTCGTTTTTATATAATGTAGTTTTTTTATCATGTCGTTTTTATATCATGTAGTTTTTTTATCATGTCGTTTTTATATCATGTAGTTCTTATATCATGTAGTTTTTATATCATGTCGTTTTTATATCATGTCGTTTTTATATCATGTAGTTTTTATATAATGTCGTTTTCATATCATGTAGTTTTTATATCATGTAGTTTTTATATAATGTAGTTTTTATATAATGTAGTTTTTATATCATGTCGTTTTTATATCATGTAGTTTTTATATAATGTAGTTTTTATATCATGTAGTTCATATATAATGTGGTTTTTATGTCATGTAGTTTTTATATCATGTCGTTTTTATATCATGTAGTTTTTATATCATGTAGTTTTTATATCATGTAGTTTTTATATAATGTAGGTTTTATATAATGCAGTTTTTATATAATGTGGTTTTTATGTCATGTAGTTTTTATATCATGTAGTTTTTATATGATGTAGTTTTTATATGATGTAGTTTTTATATCATGTAGTTTTTATATAATGTAGTTTTTATATAATTTCGTTTTTATATAATGTAGGTTTTATATAATGTAGTTTTTGTATCATGTCGTTTTTATATTATGTAGTTTTTATATCATGTAGTTTATATATAATGTGGTTTTTATGTCATGTAGTTTTTATATCATGTCGTTTTTATATCATGTCGTTTTTATATCATGTAGTTTTTATATCATGTAGTTTTTATATAATGTAGGTTTTATATCATGTAGTTTTTATATAATTTGGTTTTTATATCATGTAGTTTTTATATAATGTCGTTTTTATATCATGTAGTTTTTATATAATGTCGTTTTTATATCATGTAGTTTTTATATAATGTAGGTTTTATATAATGTAGTTTTTATATAATGTGGTTTTTATGTCATGTAGTTTTTATATCATGTATTTTTTATATCATGTAGTTTTTATATAATGTAGTTTTTATATCATGTAGTTTTTATATCATGTAGTTTTTATATAATGTAGTTCTTATATCATGTAGTTTTTATATCATGTCGTTTTTATATCATGTCGTTTTTATATCATGTAGTTTTTATATAATGTAGTTTTTATATCATGTAGTTCATATATAATGTGGTTTTTATGTCATGTAGTTTTTATATCATGTCGTTTTTATATCATGTCGTTTTTATATCATGTAGTTTTTATATCATGTAGTTTTTATATAATGTAGGTTTTATATCATGTAGTTTTTATATAATTTGGTTTTTATATCATGTAGTTTTTATATCATGTCGTTTTTATATCATGTAGTTTTTATATAATGTCGTTTTTATATCATATAGTTTTTATATAATGTAGGTTTTATATAATGCAGTTTTTATATAATGTGGTTTTTATGTCATGTAGTTTTTACATCATGTAGTTTTTATATCATGTAGTTTTTATATAATGTAGTTTTTATATAATGCAGTTTTTATATAATGTGGTTTTTATGTCATGTAGTTTTTATATCATGTCGTTTTTATATCATGTCGTTTTTATATCATGTAGTTTTTATATCATGTAGTTTTTATATAATGTAGGTTTTATATAATGCAGTTTTTATATAATGTGGTTTTTATGTCATGTAGTTTTTATATCATGTCGTTTTTATATCATGTAGTTTTTATATCATGTAGTTTTTATATAATGTAGGTTTTATATAATGCAGTTTTTATATAATGTGGTTTTTATGTCATGTAGTTTTTATATCATGTCGTTTTTATATCATGTCGTTTTTATATCATGTCATTTTTATATCATGTAGTTTTTATATGATGTAGTTTTTATATGATGTAGTTTTTATATCATGTAGTTTTTATATAATGTAGTTTTTATATAATGTCATTTTTATATAATGTAGGTTTTATATAATGTAGTTTTTGTATCATGTCGTTTTTATATCATGTAGTTTTTATATCATGTAGTTTATATATAATGTGGTTTTTATGTCATGTAGTTTTTATATCATGTCGTTTTTATATCATGTCGTTTTTATATCATGTAGTTTTTATATCATGTAGTTTTTATATAATGTCGTTTTTATTACATGTAGTTTTTATATAATGTCGTTTTTATATCATGTAGTTTTTATATAATGTAGGTTTTATATAATGTAGTTTTTATATAATGTGGTTTTTATGTCATGTAGTTTTTATATCATGTATTTTTTATATCATGTAGTTTTTATATAATGTAGTTTTTATATCATGTAGTTTTTATATCATGTAGTTTTTATATAATGTAGTTCTTATATCATGTAGTTTTTATATCATGTCGTTTTTATATCATGTCGTTTTTATATCATGTAGTTTTTATATAATGTAGTTTTTATATCATGTAGTTCATATATAATGTGGTTTTTATGTCATGTAGTTTTTATATCATGTCGTTTTTATATCATGTCGTTTTTATATCATGTAGTTTTTATATCATGTAGTTTTTATATAATGTAGGTTTTATATCATGTAGTTTTTATATAATTTGGTTTTTATATCATGTAGTTTTTATATCATGTCGTTTTTATATCATGTAGTTTTTATATAATGTCGTTTTTATATCATATAGTTTTTATATAATGTAGGTTTTATATAATGCAGTTTTTATATAATGTGGTTTTTATGTCATGTAGTTTTTACATCATGTAGTTTTTATATCATGTAGTTTTTATATAATGTAGTTTTTATATCAGGTAGTTTTTATATCATGTAGTTTTTATATAATGTCGTTTTTATATAATGTAGTTTTTATATCATGTAGTTTTTATATCATGTAGTTTTTATATCATGTAGTTTTTATATAATGTCGTTTTTATATAATGTAGTTTTTATATCATGTAGTTTTTATATCATGTCGTTTTTATATCATGTCGTTTTTATATCATGTCATTTTTATATCATGTAGTTTTTATATGATGTAGTTTTTATATGATGTAGTTTTTATATCATGTAGTTTTTATATAATGTAGTTTTTATATAATGTCGTTTTTATATAATGTAGGTTTTATATAATGTAGTTTTTGTATCATGTCGTTTTTATATCATGTAGTTTTTATATCATGTAGTTTATATATAATGTGGTTTTTATGTCATGTGGTGTTTATATGTCATGTCGTTTTTATATCATGTCGTTTTTATATCATGTAGTTTTTATATCATGTAGTTTTTATATCATGTAGTTTTTATATAATGTAGGTTTTATATAATGTAGTTTTTATATAATGTGGTTTTTATGTCATGTAGTTTTTATATCATGTATTTTTTATATCATGTAGTTTTTATATAATGTAGTTTTTATATCATGTAGTTTTTATATCATGTAGTTTTTATATAATGTAGTTCTTATATCATGTAGTTTTTATATCATGTCGTTTTTATATCATGTCGTTTTTATATCATGTAGTTTTTATATAATGTAGTTTTTATATCATGTAGTTCATATATAATGTGGTTTTTATGTCATGTAGTTTTTATATCATGTCGTTTTTATATCATGTCGTTTTTATATCATGTAGTTTTTATATCATGTAGTTTTTATATAATGTAGGTTTTATATCATGTAGTTTTTATATAATTTGGTTTTTATATCATGTAGTTTTTATATCATGTCGTTTTTATATCATGTAGTTTTTATATAATGTCGTTTTTATATCATATAGTTTTTATATAATGTAGGTTTTATATAATGCAGTTTTTATATAATGTGGTTTTTATGTCATGTAGTTTTTACATCATGTAGTTTTTATATCATGTAGTTTTTATATAATGTAGTTTTTATATCATGTAGTTTTTATATCATGTAGTTTTTATATAATGTCGTTTTTATATAATGTAGTTTTTATATCATGTAGTTTTTATATCATGTAGTTTTTATATCATGTAGTTTTTATATAATGTAGTTTTTATATCATGTAGTTTTTATATCATGTCGTTTTTATATCATGTCGTTTTTATATCATGTAGTTTTTATATGATGTAGTTTTTATATGATGTAGTTTTTATATCATGTAGTTTTTATATAATGTAGTTTTTATATAATGTCGTTTTTATATAATGTAGGTTTTATATAATGTAGTTTTTGTATCATGTCGTTTTTATATCATGTAGTTTTTATATCATGTAGTTTATATATAATGTGGTTTTTATGTCATGTAGTTTTTATATCATGTCGTTTTTATATCATGTCGTTTTTATATCATGTAGTTTTTATATCATGTAGTTTTTATATAATGTAGGTTTTATATCATGTAGTTTTTATATAATTTGGTTTTTATATCATGTAGTTTTTATATAATGTCGTTTTTATATCATGTAGTTTTTATATAATGTCGTTTTTATATCATGTAGTTTTTATATAATGTAGGTTTTATATAATGTAGTTTTTATATAATGTGGTTTTTATGTCATGTAGTTTTTATATCATGTATTTTTTATATCATGTAGTTTTTATATAATGTAGTTTTTATATCATGTAGTTTTTATATCATGTAGTTTTTATATAATGTCGTTTTTATATAATGTAGTTTTTATATCATGTAGTTTTTATATCATGTAGTTTTTATATCATGTTGTTTTTATATCATGTCGTTTTTATATCATGTCGTTTTTATATCATGTAGTTCTTATATCATGTGGTTTTTATATCATGTAGTTTTTATATCATGTCGTTTTTATGTCATGTAGTTTTTATATCATGTCGTTTTTATATAATGTAGGTTTTATATCATGTAGTTTTTATATCATGTGGTTTTTATATCATGTAGTTTTTATATCATGTCGTTTTTATATCATGTAGTTTTTATATCATGCAGTTTTTATATCATGTAGTTTTCATATAATGTAGGTTTTATATCATATAGTTTTTATATCATGTAGTTTTTATATAATGTCGTTTTTATATAACGTAGTTTTTATATCATGTCATTTTTATATCATGTAGTTTTTATATCATGTCGTTTTTATATCATGTAGTTTTTATATACTGTAGGTTTTATATAATGTAGTTTTTATATCATGTCGTTTTTATATCATGTGGTTTTTATATCATGTAGTTTTTATATCATGTAGTTTTTATATAATGTCGTTTTTATATCATGTAGTTTTTATATCATGTCGTTTTTATATCACGTAGTGTTTATATTATGTCGTTTTTATATCATGTAGTTTTTAAATCATGTAGTTTTTATATCATGTCGTTTTTATATGATGTAGTTTTTATATAATGTAGGTTTTATATCATGTAGTTTTTATATAATGTGGTTTTTATATCATGTAGTTTTTAATATCATGTCGTTTTTATATCATGTAGGTTTTATATAATGTAGTTTTTATATCATGTAGTTTTTATATAATGTGGTTTTTATGTCATGTAGTTTTTATATCATGTAGTTTTTATATAATGTAGTTTTTATATAATGTAGTTGTTATATCATGTAGTTTTTATATCATGTAGTTTTTATGTAATGTAGGTTTTATATCATGTAGTTTTTATATCATGTAGTTTTTATATAATGTCGTTTTTATATAATGTAGTTTTTATATCATGTCGTTTTTATATCATGTAGTTTTTATATCATGTCGTTTTTATATCATGTAGTTTTTATATAATGTAGGTTTTATATAATGTCGTTTTTATATCATGTAGTTTTTATATAATGTAGTTTTTATATAATGTAGTTTTTATATCATGTCGTTTTTATATCACGTCGTTTTTATATCATGTAGTTTTTATATCATGTCGTTTTTATATAATGTCGTTTTTATATAATGTAGTTTTTATATCATGTTGTTTTTATATCATGTAGTTTTTATATCATGTTGTTTTTATATCATGTCGTTTTTATATCATGTAGTTTTTATATAATGTCGTTTTTATGTAATGTAGTTTTTATATCATGTCGTTTTTATATCATGTAGTTTTTATATCATGTAGTTTTATATAATGTCGTTTTTATATAATGTAGTTTTTTTATCATGTCGTTTTTATATCATGTAGTTCTTATATCATGTAGTTTTTATATCATGTCGTTTTTATATCATGTCGTTTTTATATCATGTAGTTTTTATATAATGTCGTTTTCATATCATGTAGTTTTTATATCATGTAGTTTTTATATAATGTAGTTTTTATATAATGCAGTTTTTATATCATGTCGTTTTTATATCATGTAGTTTTTATATAATGTAGTTTTTATATCATGTAGTTCATATATAATGTGGTTTTTATGTCATGTAGTTTTTATATCATGTCGTTTTTATATCATGTCGTTTTTATATCATGTAGTTTTTATATCATGTAGTTTTTATATAATGTAGGTTTTATATCATGTAGTTTTTATATAATTTGGTTTTTATATCATGTAGTTTTTATATCATGTAGTTTTTATATAATGTCGTTTTTATATCATATAGTTTTTATATAATGTAGGTTTTATATAATGCAGTTTTTATATAATGTGGTTTTTATGTCATGTAGTTTTTACATCATGTAGTTTTTATATCATGTAGTTTTTATATAATGTAGTTTTTATATCATGTAGTTTTTATATCATGTAGTTTTTATATAATGTCGTTTTTATATAATGTAGTTTTTATATCATGTAGTTTTTATATCATGTAGTTTTTATATCATGTAGTTTTTATATAATGTCGTTTTTATATAATGTAGTTTTTATATCATGTAGTTTTTATATCATGTCGTTTTTATATCATGTCGTTTTTATATCATGTCATTTTTATATCATGTTGTTTTTATATGATGTAGTTTTTATATGATGTAGTTTTTATATCATGTAGTTTTTATATAATGTAGTTTTTATATAATGTCGTTTTTATATAATGTAGGTTTTATATAATGTAGTTTTTGTATCATGTCGTTTTTATATCATGTAGTTTTTATATCATGTAGTTTATATATAATGTGGTTTTTATGTCATGTAGTTTTTATATCATGTCGTTTTTATATCATGTCGTTTTTATATCATGTAGGTTTTATATCATGTAGTTTTTATATAATTTGGTTTTTATATCATGTAGTTTTTATATAATGTCGTTTTTATATCATGTAGTTTTTATATAATGTCGTTTTTATATCATGTAGTTTTTATATAATGTAGGTTTTATATCATGTAGTTTTTATATAATGTCGTTTTTATATAATGTAGTTTTTATATCATGTAGTTTTTATATCATGTAGTTTTTATATCATGTAGTTTTTATATAATGTAGTTTTTATATCATGTAGTTTTTATATCATGTCGTTTTTATATCATGTCGTTTTTATATCATGTAGTTTTTATATGATGTAGTTTTTATATGATGTAGTTTTTATATCATGTAGTTTTTATATAATGTAGTTTTTATATAATGTCGTTTTTATATAATGTAGGTTTTATATAATGTAGTTTTTGTATCATGTCGTTTTTATATCATGTAGTTTTTATATCATGTAGTTTATATATAATGTGGTTTTTATGTCATGTAGTTTTTATATCATGTCGTTTTTATATCATGTCGTTTTTATATCATGTAGTTTTTATATCATGTAGTTTTTATATAATGTAGGTTTTATATCATGTAGTTTTTATATAATTTGGTTTTTATATCATGTAGTTTTTATATAATGTCGTTTTTATATCATGTAGTTTTTATATAATGTCGTTTTTATATCATGTAGTTTTTATATAATGTAGGTTTTATATAATGTAGTTTTTATATAATGTGGTTTTTATGTCATGTAGTTTTTATATCATGTATTTTTTATATCATGTAGTTTTTATATAATGTAGTTTTTATATCATGTAGTTTTTATATCATGTAGTTTTTATATAATGTCGTTTTTATATAATGTAGTTTTTATATCATGTAGTTTTTATATCATGTAGTTTTTATATCATGTTTTTATATCATGTCGTTTTTATATCATGTCGTTTTTATATCATGTAGTTCTTATATCATGTGGTTTTTATATCATGTAGTTTTTATATCATGTCGTTTTTATGTCATGTAGTTTTTATATCATGTCGTTTTTATATAATGTAGGTTTTATATCATGTAGTTTTTATATCATGTGGTTTTTATATCATGTAGTTTTTATATCATGTCGTTTTTATATCATGTAGTTTTTATATCATGCAGTTTTTATATCATGTAGTTTTCATATAATGTAGGTTTTATATCATATAGTTTTTATATCATGTAGTTTTTATATAATGTCGTTTTTATATAACGTAGTTTTTATATCATGTCATTTTTATATCATGTAGTTTTTATATCATGTCGTTTTTATATCATGTAGTTTTTATATACTGTAGGTTTTATATAATGTAGTTTTTATATCATGTCGTTTTTATATCATGTGGTTTTTATATCATGTAGTTTTTATATCATGTAGTTTTTATATAATGTCGTTTTTATATCATGTAGTTTTTATATCATGTCGTTTTTATATCACGTAGTGTTTATATTATGTCGTTTTTATATCATGTAGTTTTTAAATCATGTAGTTTTTATATCATGTCGTTTTTATATGATGTAGTTTTTATATAATGTAGGTTTTATATCATGTAGTTTTTATATAATGTGGTTTTTATATCATGTAGTTTTTAATATCATGTCGTTTTTATATCATGTAGGTTTTATATAATGTAGTTTTTATATCATGTAGTTTTTATATAATGTGGTTTTTATGTCATGTAGTTTTTATATCATGTAGTTTTTATATAATGTAGTTTTTATATAATGTAGTTGTTATATCATGTAGTTTTTATATCATGTAGTTTTTATGTAATGTAGGTTTTATATCATGTAGTTTTTATATCATGTAGTTTTTATATAATGTCGTTTTTATATAATGTAGTTTTTATATCATGTCGTTTTTATATCATGTAGTTTTTATATCATGTCGTTTTTATATCATGTAGTTTTTATATAATGTAGGTTTTATATAATGTCGTTTTTATATCATGTAGTTTTTATATAATGTAGTTTTTATATAATGTAGTTTTTATATCATGTCGTTTTTATATCACGTCGTTTTTATATCATGTAGTTTTTATATCATGTCGTTTTTATATAATGTCGTTTTTATATAATGTAGTTTTTATATCATGTTGTTTTTATATCATGTAGTTTTTATATCATGTTGTTTTTATATCATGTCGTTTTTATATCATGTAGTTTTTATATAATGTCGTTTTTATGTAATGTAGTTTTTATATCATGTCGTTTTTATATCATGTAGTTTTTATATCATGTAGTTTTATATAATGTCGTTTTTATATAATGTAGTTTTTTTATCATGTCGTTTTTATATCATGTAGTTCTTATATCATGTAGTTTTTATATCATGTCGTTTTTATATCATGTCGTTTTTATATCATGTAGTTTTTATATAATGTCGTTTTCATATCATGTAGTTTTTATATCATGTAGTTTTTATATAATGTAGTTTTTATATAATGCAGTTTTTATATCATGTCGTTTTTATATCATGTAGTTTTTATATAATGTAGTTTTTATATCATGTAGTTCATATATAATGTGGTTTTTATGTCATGTAGTTTTTATATCATGTCGTTTTTATATCATGTCGTTTTTATATCATGTAGTTTTTATATCATGTAGTTTTTATATAATGTAGGTTTTATATCATGTAGTTTTTATATAATTTGGTTTTTATATCATGTAGTTTTTATATCATGTAGTTTTTATATAATGTCGTTTTTATATCATATAGTTTTTATATAATGTAGGTTTTATATAATGCAGTTTTTATATAATGTGGTTTTTATGTCATGTAGTTTTTACATCATGTAGTTTTTATATCATGTAGTTTTTATATAATGTAGTTTTTATATCATGTAGTTTTTATATCATGTAGTTTTTATATAATGTCGTTTTTATATAATGTAGTTTTTATATCATGTAGTTTTTATATCATGTAGTTTTTATATCATGTAGTTTTTATATAATGTCGTTTTTATATAATGTAGTTTTTATATCATGTAGTTTTTATATCATGTCGTTTTTATATCATGTCGTTTTTATATCATGTCATTTTTATATCATGTAGTTTTTATATGATGTAGTTTTTATATGATGTAGTTTTTATATCATGTAGTTTTTATATAATGTAGTTTTTATATAATGTCGTTTTTATATAATGTAGGTTTTATATAATGTAGTTTTTGTATCATGTCGTTTTTATATCATGTAGTTTTTATATCATGTAGTTTATATATAATGTGGTTTTTATGTCATGTAGTTTTTATATCATGTCGTTTTTATATCATGTCGTTTTTATATCATGTAGGTTTTATATCATGTAGTTTTTATATAATTTGGTTTTTATATCATGTAGTTTTTATATAATGTCGTTTTTATATCATGTAGTTTTTATATAATGTCGTTTTTATATCATGTAGTTTTTATATAATGTAGGTTTTATATAATGTAGTTTTTATATAATGTTGTTTTTATGTCATGTAGTTTTTATATCATGCATTTTTTATATCATGTAGTTTTTATATAATGTAGTTTTTATATCATGTAGTTTTTATATCATGTAGTTTTTATATAATGTCGTTTTTATATAATGTAGTTTTTATATCATGTAGTTTTTATATCATGTAGTTTTTATATCATGTAGGTTTTATATCATGTCGTTTTTATATCATGTAGTTTTTATATCATGCAGTTTTTATATCATGTAGTTTTTATATAATGTAGGTTTTATATCATATAGTTTTTATATCATGTAGTTTTTATATAATGTCGTTTTTATATAACGTAGTTTTTATATCATGTCATTTTTATATCATGTAGTTTTTATATCATGTCGTTTTTATATCATGTAGTTTTTATATACTGTAGGTTTTATATAATGTAGTTTTTATATCATGTCGTTTTTATATCATGTGGTTTTTATATCATGTAGTTTTTATATCATGTAGTTTTTATATAATGTCGTTTTTTTATATCATGTAGTTTTTATATCATGTAGTTTTTATATCATGTAGTTCATATATAATGTGGTTTTTATGTCATGTAGTTTTTATATCATGTAGTTTTTATATAATGTAGTTTTTATATCATGTAGTTTTTATATCATGTAGTTTTTATATAATGTCGTTTTTATATAATGTAGTTTTTATATCATGTAGTTTTTATATCATGTAGTTTTTATATCATGTAGTTTTTATATAATGTCGTTTTTATATAATGTAGTTTTTATATCATGTAGTTTTTATATCATGTCGTTTTTATATCATGTCGTTTTTATATCATGTCATTTTTATATCATGTAGTTTTTATATGATGTAGTTTTTATATGATGTAGTTTTTATATCATGTAGTTTTTATATAATGTAGTTTTTATATAATGTCGTTTTTATATAATGTAGGTTTTATATAATGTAGTTTTTGTATCATGTCGTTTTTATATCATGTAGTTTTTATATCATGTAGTTTATATATAATGTGGTTTTTATGTCATGTAGTTTTTATATCATGTCGTTTTTATATCATGTCGTTTTTATATCATGTAGTTTTTATATCATGTAGTTTTTATATAATGTCGTTTTTATATCATGTAGTTTTTATATAATGTCGTTTTTATATCATGTAGTTTTTATATAATGTAGGTTTTATATAATGTAGTTTTTATATAATGTGGTTTTTATGTCATGTAGTTTTTATATCATGTATTTTTTATATCATGTAGTTTTTATATAATGTAGTTTTTATATCATGTAGTTTTTATATCATGTAATTTTTTTTTAATGTCGTTTTTATATAATGTAGTTTTTATATCATGTAGTTTTTATATCATGTAGTTTTTATATCATGTTGTTTTTATATCATGTCGTTTTTATATCATGTCGTTTTTATATCATGTAGTTCTTATATCATGTGGTTTTTATATCATGTAGTTTTTATATCATGTCGTTTTTATGTCATGTAGTTTTTATATCATGTCGTTTTTATATAATGTAGGTTTTATATCATGTAGTTTTTATATCATGTGGTTTTTATATCATGTAGTTTTTATATCATGTCGTTTTTATATCATGTAGTTTTTATATCATGCAGTTTTTATATCATGTAGTTTTTATATAATGTAGGTTTTATATCATATAGTTTTTATATCATGTAGTTTTTATATAATGTCGTTTTTATATAACGTAGTTTTTATATCATGTCATTTTTATATCATGTAGTTTTTATATCATGTCGTTTTTATATCATGTAGTTTTTATATACTGTAGGTTTTATATAATGTAGTTTTTATATCATGTCGTTTTTATATCATGTGGTTTTTATATCATGTAGTTTTTATATCATGTAGTTTTTATATAATGTCGTTTTTATATCATGTAGTTTTTATATCATGTAGTTTTTATATCATGTTGTTTTTATATCATGTCGTTTTTATATCATGTCGTTTTTATATCATGTAGTTTTTATATAATGTAGGTTTTATATCATGTAGTTTTTATATCATGTAGTTTTTATATCATGTAGTTTTTATATCATGTCGTTTTTATATAATGTAGTTTTTATATAATGTAGGTTTTATATAATGTAGTTTTTATATCATGTCGTTTTTATATCATGTAGTTTTTATATCATGTAGTTTATATATAATGTGGTTTTTATGTCATGTAGTTTTTATATCATGTCGTTTTTATATCATGTAGTTTTTATATCATGTAGTTTATATATAATGTGGTTTTTATATCATGTAGTTTTTATATCATGTCGTTTTTATATCATGTCGTTTTTATATAATGTAGTTTTTATATCATGTCGTTTTTATATCATGTAGTTTTTATATCATGTCGTTTTTATATCATGTAGTTTTTATATCATGTCGTTTTTATATAATGTCGTTTTTATATAATGTAGTTTTTATATCATGTTGTTTTTATATCATGTAGTTTTTATATCATGTTGTTTTTATATCATGTCGTTTTTATATCATGTAGTTTTTATATAATGTCGTTTTTACATAATGTAGTTTTTATATCATGTCGTTTTTATATCATGTAGTTTTTATATCATGTAGTTTTATATAATGTCGTTTTTATATAATGTAGTTTTTATATCATGTTGTTTTTATATCATGTAGTTTTTATATCATGTTGTTTTTATATCATGTCGTTTTTATATCATGTAGTTTTTATATAATGTCGTTTTTACATAATGTAGTTTTTATATCATGTCGTTTTTATATCATGTAGTTTTTATATCATGTAGTTTTATATAATGTCGTTTTTATATAATGTAGTTTTTTTATCATGTCGTTTTTATATCATGTAGTTTTTTTATCATGTCGTTTTTATATCATGTAGTTCTTATATCATGTAGTTTTTATATCATGTCGTTTTTATATCATGTCGTTTTTATATCATGTAGTTTTTATATCATGTCGTTTTTATATCATGTCGTTTTTATATCATGTAGTTTTTATATAATGTCGTTTTCATATCATGTAGTTTTTATATCATGTAGTTTTTATATAATGTAGTTTTTATATAATGTAGTTTTTATATCATGTCGTTTTTATATCATGTAGTTTTTATATAATGTAGTTTTTATATCATGTAGTTCATATATAATGTGGTTTTTATGTCATGTAGTTTTTATATCATGTCATTTTTATATCATGTAGTTTTTATATCATGTAGTTTTTATATAATGTAGGTTTTATATCATGTAGTTTTTATATAATTTGGTTTTTATATCATGTAGTTTTTATATCATGTCGTTTTTATATCATGTAGTTTCTATATAATGTCGTTTTTATATCATATAGTTTTTATATAATGTAGGTTTTATATAATGCAGTTTTTATATAATGTGGTTTTTATGTCATGTAGTTTTTACATCATCTAGTTTTTATATCATGTAGTTTTTATATAATGTAGTTTTTATATCATGTAGTTTTGATATCATGTAGTTTTTATATAATGTCGTTTTTATATAATGTAGTTTTTATATCATGTAGTTTTTATATCATGTAGTTTTTATATCATGTAGTTTTTATATAATGTCGTTTTTATATCATGTCGTTTTTATATCATGTAGTTTTTATATAATGTCGTTTTTATATAATGTAGTTTTTATATCATGTCGTTTTTATATCATGTCGTTTTTATATCATGTCGTTTTTATATCATGTAGTTTTTATATAATGTAGTTTTTATATGAGGTAGTTTTTATATCATGTAGTTTTTATATAATGTAGTTTTTATATAATGTCGTTTTTATATAATGTAGGTTTTATATCATGTAGTTTTTATATAATTTGGTTTTTATATCATGTAGTTTTTATATAATGTCGTTTTTATATCATGTAGTTTTTATATAATGTCGTTTTCATATCATGTAGTTTTTATATCATGTAGTTTTTATATAATGTAGTTTTTATATAATGTAGTTTTTATATCATGTCGTTTTTATATCATGTAGTTTTTATATAATGTAGTTTTTATATCATGTAGTTCATATATAATGTGGTTTTTATGTCATGTAGTTTTTATATCATGTCGTTTTTATATCATGTCGTTTTTATATCATGTAGTTTTTATATCATGTAGTTTTTATATAATTTGGTTTTTATATCATGTAGTTTTTATATCATGTAGTTTTTATATAATGTCGTTTTTATATCATATAGTTTTTATATAATGTAGGTTTTATATAATGCAGTTTTTATATAATGTGGTTTTTATGTCATGTAGTTTTTACATCATGTAGTTTTTATATCATGTAGTTTTTATATAATGTAGTTTTTATATCATGTAGTTTTTATATCATGTAGTTTTTATATAATGTCGTTTTTATATAATGTAGTTTTTATATCATGTAGTTTTTATATCATGTAGTTTTTATATCATGTAGTTTTCATATAATGTCGTTTTTATATAATTTAGTTTTTATATCATGTAGTTTTTATATCATGTCGTTTTTATATCATGTCGTTTTTATATCATGTCATTTTTATATCATGTAGTTTTTATATGATGTAGTTTTTATATGATGTAGTTTTTATATCATGTAGTTTTTATATAATGTAGTTTTTATATAATGTCGTTTTTATATAATGTAGGTTTTATATAATGTAGTTTTTGTATCATGTCGTTTTTATATCATGTAGTTGTTATATCATGTAGTTTATATATAATGTGGTTTTTATGTCATGTAGTTTTTATATCATGTCGTTTTTATATCATGTCGTTTTTATATCATGTAGTTTTTATATAATGTCGTTTTCATATCATGTAGTTTTTATATCATGTAGTTTTTATATAATGTAGTTTTTATATAATGTAGTTTTTATATCATGTCGTTTTTATATCATGTAGTTTTTATATAATGTAGTTTTTATATCATGTAGTTCATATATAATGTGGTTTTTATGTCATGTAGTTTTTATATCATGTCGTTTTTATATCATGTCGTTTTTATATCATGTAGTTTTTATATCATGTAGTTTTTATATAATTTGGTTTTTATATCATGTAGTTTTTATATCATGTAGTTTTTATATAATGTCGTTTTTATATCATATAGTTTTTATATAATGTAGGTTTTATATAATGCAGTTTTTATATAATGTGGTTTTTATGTCATGTAGTTTTTACATCATGTAGTTTTTATATCATGTAGTTTTTATATAATGTAGTTTTTATATCATGTAGTTTTTATATCATGTAGTTTTTATATAATGTCGTTTTTATATAATGTAGTTTTTATATCATGTAGTTTTTATATCATGTAGTTTTTATATCATGTAGTTTTCATATAATGTCGTTTTTATATAATTTAGTTTTTATATCATGTAGTTTTTATATCATGTCGTTTTTATATCATGTCGTTTTTATATCATGTCATTTTTATATCATGTAGTTTTTATATGATGTAGTTTTTATATGATGTAGTTTTTATATCATGTAGTTTTTATATAATGTAGTTTTTATATAATGTCGTTTTTATATAATGTAGGTTTTATATAATGTAGTTTTTGTATCATGTCGTTTTTATATCATGTAGTTGTTATATCATGTAGTTTATATATAATGTGGTTTTTATGTCATGTAGTTTTTATATCATGTAGTTTTTATATAATGTCGGTTTTATATCATGTAGTTTTTATATAATGTCGTTTTTATATCATGTAGTTTTTATATAATGTAGGTTTTATATAATGTAGTTTTTATATAATGTGGTTTTTATGTCATGTAGTTTTTATATCATGTATTTTTTATATCATGTAGTTTTTATATAATGTAGTTTTTATATCATGTAGTTTTTATATCATGTAGTTTTTGTATAATGTCGTTTTTATATAATGTAGTTTTTATATCATGTAGTTTTTATATCATGTAGTTTTTATATCATGTTGTTTTTATATCATGTCGTTTTTATATCATGTCGTTTTTATATCATGTAGTTCTTATATCATGTGGTTTTTATATCATGTAGTTTTTATATCATGTCGTTTTTATGTCATGTAGTTTTTATATCATGTCGTTTTTATATAATGTAGGTTTTATATCATGTAGTTTTTATATCATGTGGTTTTTATATCATGTAGTTTTTATATCATGTCGTTTTTATATCATGTAGTTTTTATATCATGCAGTTTTTATATCATGTAGTTTTTATATAATGTAGGTTTTATATCATATAGTTTTTATATCATGTAGTTTTTATATAATGTCGTTTTTATATAACGTAGTTTTTATATCATGTCATTTTTATATCATGTAGTTTTTATATCATGTAGTTTTCATATAATGTCGTTTTTATATAATTTAGTTTTTATATCATGTAGTTTTTATATCATGTCGTTTTTATATCATGTCGTTTTTATATCATGTCATTTTTATATCATGTAGTTTTTATATGATGTAGTTTTTATATGATGTAGTTTTTATATCATGTAGTTTTTATATAATGTAGTTTTTATATAATGTCGTTTTTATATAATGTAGGTTTTATATAATGTAGTTTTTGTATCATGTCGTTTTTATATCATGTAGTTGTTATATCATGTAGTTTATATATAATGTGGTTTTTATGTCATGTAGTTTTTATATCATGTCGTTTTTATATCATGTCGTTTTTATATCATGTAGTTTTTATATCATGTAGTTTTTATATAATGTAGGTTTTATATCATGTAGTTTTTATATAATGTGGTTTTTATATCATGTAGTTTTTATATAATGTCGTTTTTATATCATGTAGTTTTTATATAATGTCGTTTTTATATCATGTAGTTTTTATATAATGTAGGTTTTATATAATGTAGTTTTTATATAATGTGGTTTTTATGTCATGTAGTTTTTATATCATGTATTTTTTATATCATGTAGTTTTTATATAATGTAGTTTTTATATCATGTAGTTTTTATATCATGTAGTTTTTGTATAATGTCGTTTTTATATAATGTAGTTTTTATATCATGTAGTTTTTATATCATGTAGTTTTTATATCATGTTGTTTTTATATCATGTCGTTTTTATATCATGTCGTTTTTATATCATGTAGTTCTTATATCATGTGGTTTTTATATCATGTAGTTTTTATATCATGTCGTTTTTATGTCATGTAGTTTTTATATCATGTCGTTTTTATATAATGTAGGTTTTATATCATGTAGTTTTTATATCATGTGGTTTTTATATCATGTAGTTTTTATATCATGTCGTTTTTATATCATGTAGTTTTTATATCATGCAGTTTTTATATCATGTAGTTTTTATATAATGTAGGTTTTATATCATATAGTTTTTATATCATGTAGTTTTTATATAATGTCGTTTTTATATAACGTAGTTTTTATATCATGTCATTTTTATATCATGTAGTTTTTATATCATGTCGTTTTTGTATCATGTCGTTTTTATATCATGTAGTTTTTATATCATGTAGTTTATATATAATGTGGTTTTTATGTCATGTAGTTTTTATATCATGTCGTTTTTATATCATGTCGTTTTTATATCATGTAGTTTTTATATCATGTAGTTTTTATATAATGTAGGTTTTATATCATGTAGTTTTTATATAATTTGGTTTTTATATCATGTAGTTTTTATATAATGTCGTTTTTATATCATGTAGTTTTTATATAATGTCGTTTTTATATCATGTAGTTTTTATATAATGTAGGTTTTATATAATGTAGTTTTTATATAATGTGGTTTTTATGTCATGTAGTTTTTATATCATGTATTTTTTATATCATGTAGTTTTTATATAATGTAGTTTTTATATCATGTAGTTTTTATATCATGTAGTTTTTATATCATGTAGTTTTTGTATAATGTCGTTTTTATATAATGTAGTTTTTATATCATGTAGTTTTTATATCATGTAGTTTTTATATCATGTTGTTTTTATATCATGTCGTTTTTATATCATGTCGTTTTTATATCATGTAGTTCTTATATCATGTGGTTTTTATATCATGTAGTTTTTATATCATGTCGTTTTTATGTCATGTAGTTTTTATATCATGTCGTTTTTATATCATGTAGTTTTTATATCATGCAGTTTTTATATCATGTAGTTTTTATATAATGTAGGTTTTATATCATATAGTTTTTATATCATGTAGTTTTTATATAATGTCGTTTTTATATAACATAGTTTTTATATCATGTCATTTTTATATCATGTAGTTTTTATATCATGTCGTTTTTATATCATGTAGTTTTTATATACTGTAGGTTTTATATAATGTAGTTTTTATATCATGTCGTTTTTATATCATGTGGTTTTTATATCATGTGGTTTTTATATCATGTAGTTTTTATATAATGTAGTTTTTATATAATGTCGTTTTTATATAATGTAGGTTTTATATAATGTAGTTTTTGTATCATGTCGTTTTTATATCATGTAGTTGTTATATCATGTAGTTTATATATAATGTGGTTTTTATGTCATGTAGTTTTTATATCATGTCGTTTTTATATCATGTCGTTTTTATATCATGTAGTTTTTATATCATGTAGTTTTTATATAATGTAGGTTTTATATCATGTAGTTTTTATATAATGTGGTTTTTATATCATGTAGTTTTTATATAATGTCGTTTTTATATCATGTAGTTTTTATATAATGTCGTTTTTATATCATGTAGTTTTTATATAATGTAGGTTTTATATAATGTAGTTTTTATATAATGTGGTTTTTATGTCATGTAGTTTTTATATCATGTATTTTTTATATCATGTAGTTTTTATATAATGTAGTTTTTATATCATGTAGTTTTTATATCATGTAGTTTTTGTATAATGTCGTTTTTATATAATGTAGTTTTTATATCATGTAGTTTTTATATCATGTAGTTTTTATATCATGTTGTTTTTATATCATGTCGTTTTTATATCATGTCGTTTTTATATCATGTAGTTCTTATATCATGTGGTTTTTATATCATGTAGTTTTTATATCATGTCGTTTTTATGTCATGTAGTTTTTATATCATGTCGTTTTTATATAATGTAGGTTTTATATCATGTAGTTTTTATATCATGTGGTTTTTATATCATGTAGTTTTTATATCATGTCGTTTTTATATCATGTAGTTTTTATATCATGCAGTTTTTATATCATGTAGTTTTTATATAATGTAGGTTTTATATCATATAGTTTTTATATCATGTAGTTTTTATATAATGTCGTTTTTATATAACGTAGTTTTTATATCATGTCATTTTTATATCATGTAGTTTTTATATCATGTCGTTTTTGTATCATGTCGTTTTTATATCATGTAGTTTTTATATCATGTAGTTTATATATAATGTGGTTTTTATGTCATGTAGTTTTTATATCATGTCGTTTTTATATCATGTCGTTTTTATATCATGTAGTTTTTATATCATGTAGTTTTTATATAATGTAGGTTTTATATCATGTAGTTTTTATATAATTTGGTTTTTATATCATGTAGTTTTTATATAATGTCGTTTTTATATCATGTAGTTTTTATATAATGTCGTTTTTATATCATGTAGTTTTTATATAATGTAGGTTTTATATAATGTAGTTTTTATATAATGTGGTTTTTATGTCATGTAGTTTTTATATCATGTATTTTTTATATCATGTAGTTTTTATATAATGTAGTTTTTATATCATGTAGTTTTTATATCATGTAGTTTTTATATCATGTATTTTTTGTATAATGTCGTTTTTATATAATGTAGTTTTTATATCATGTAGTTTTTATATCATGTAGTTTTTATATCATGTTGTTTTTATATCATGTCGTTTTTATATCATGTCGTTTTTATATCATGTAGTTCTTATATCATGTGGTTTTTATATCATGTAGTTTTTATATCATGTCGTTTTTATGTCATGTAGTTTTTATATCATGTCGTTTTTATATCATGTAGTTTTTATATCATGCAGTTTTTATATCATGTAGTTTTTATATAATGTAGGTTTTATATCATATAGTTTTTATATCATGTAGTTTTTATATAATGTCGTTTTTATATAACATAGTTTTTATATCATGTCATTTTTATATCATGTAGTTTTTATATCATGTCGTTTTTATATCATGTAGTTTTTATATACTGTAGGTTTTATATAATGTAGTTTTTATATCATGTCGTTTTTATATCATGTGGTTTTTATATCATGTGGTTTTTATATCATGTAGTTTTTATATAATGTAGTTTTTATATAATGTAGTTTTTATATCATGTCGTTTTTATATCACGTCGTTTTTATATCATGTAGTTTTTATATCATGTCGTTTTTATATAATGTCGTTTTTATATAATGTAGTTTTTATATCATGTTGTTTTTATATCATGTAGTTTTTATATCATGTTGTTTTTATATCATGTCGTTTTTATATCATGTAGTTTTTATATAATGTCGTTTTTACATAATGTAGTTTTTATATCATGTCTTTTTTATATCATGTAGTTTTTATATCATGTAGTTTTATATAATGTCGTTTTTATATAATGTAGTTTTTTTATCATGTCGTTTTTATATCATGTAGTTTTTTTATCATGTCGTTTTTATATCATGTAGTTCTTATATCATGTAGTTTTTATATCATGTCGTTTTTATATCATGTCGTTTTTATATCATGTAGTTTTTATATCATTTCGTTTTTATATCATGTCGTTTTTATATCATGTAGTTTTTATATAATGTCGTTTTCATATCATGTAGTTTTTATATCATGTAGTTTTTATATAATGTAGTTTTTATATAATGTAGTTTTTATATCATGTCGTTTTTATATCATGTAGTTTTTATATAATGTAGTTTTTATATCATGTAGTTCATATATAATGTGGTTTTTATGTCATGTAGTTTTTATATCATGTCGTTTTTATATCATGTCGTTTTTATATCATGTAGTTTTTATATCATGTGGTTTTTATATCATGTAGTTTTTATATCATGTCGTTTTTATGTCATGTAGTTTTTATATCATGTCGTTTTTATATCATGTAGTTTTTATATCATGCAGTTTTTATATCATGTAGTTTTTATATAATGTAGGTTTTATATCATATAGTTTTTATATCATGTAGTTTTTATATAATGTCGTTTTTATATAACATAGTTTTTATATCATGTCATTTTTATATCATGTAGTTTTTATATCATGTCGTTTTTATATCATGTAGTTTTTATATACTGTAGGTTTTATATAATGTAGTTTTTATATCATGTCGTTTTTATATCATGTGGTTTTTATATCATGTGGTTTTTATATCATGTAGTTTTTATATAATGTAGTTTTTATATAATGTAGTTTTTATATCATGTCGTTTTTATATCACGTCGTTTTTATATCATGTAGTTTTTATATCATGTCGTTTTTATATAATGTCGTTTTTATATAATGTAGTTTTTATATCATGTTGTTTTTATATCATGTAGTTTTTATATCATGTTGTTTTTATATCATGTCGTTTTTATATCATGTAGTTTTTATATAATGTCGTTTTTACATAATGTAGTTTTTATATCATGTCTTTTTTATATCATGTAGTTTTTATATCATGTAGTTTTATATAATGTCGTTTTTATATAATGTAGTTTTTTTATCATGTCGTTTTTATATCATGTAGTTTTTTTATCATGTCGTTTTTATATCATGTAGTTCTTATATCATGTAGTTTTTATATCATGTCGTTTTTATATCATGTCGTTTTTATATCATGTAGTTTTTATATCATTTCGTTTTTTATATCATGTCGTTTTTATATCATGTAGTTTTTATATAATGTCGTTTTCATATCATGTAGTTTTTATATCATGTAGTTTTTATATAATGTAGTTTTTATATAATGTAGTTTTTATATCATGTCGTTTTTATATCATGTAGTTTTTATATAATGTAGTTTTTATATCATGTAGTTCATATATAATGTGGTTTTTATGTCATGTAGTTTTTATATCATGTCGTTTTTATATCATGTCGTTTTTATATCATGTAGTTTTTATATCATGTAGTTTTTATATAATGTAGGTTTTATATCATGTAGTTTTTATATAATTTGGTTTTTATATCATGTAGTTTTTATATCATGTCGTTTTTATATCATGTAGTTTTTATATAATGTCGTTTTTATATCATATAGTTTTTATATAATGTAGGTTTTTTTATAATGCAGTTTTTATATAATGTGGTTTTTATGTCATGTAGTTTTTACATCATCTAGTTTTTATATCATGTAGTTTTTATATAATGTAGTTTTTATATCATGTAGTTTTTATATCATGTAGTTTTTATATAATGTCGTTTTTATATAATGTAGTTTTTATATCATGTAGTTTTTATATCATGTAGTTTTTATATCATGTAGTTTTTATATAATGTCGTTTTTATATCATGTCGTTTTTATATCATGTAGTTTTTATATAATGTCGTTTTTATATAATTTAGTTTTTATATCATGTCGTTTTTATATCATGTCGTTTTTATATCATGTCGTTTTTATATCATGTAGTTTTTATATAATGTAGTTTTTATATGATGTAGTTTTTATATCATGTAGTTTTTATATAATGTAGTTTTTATATAATGTCGTTTTTATATAATGTAGGTTTTATATAATGTAGTTTTTATATCATGTCGTTTTTATATCATGTAGTTTTTATATCATGTAGTTTATATATAATGTGGTTTTTATGTCATGTAGTTTTTATATCATGTCGTTTTTATATCATGTCGTTTTTATATCATGTAGTTTTTATATCATGTAGTTTTTATATAATGTAGGTTTTATATCATGTAGTTTTTATATAATTTGGTTTTTATATCATGTAGTTTTTATATAATGTCGTTTTTATATCATGTAGTTTTTATATAATGTCGTTTTTATATCATGTAGTTTTTATATAATGTAGGTTTTATGTAATGTAGTTTTTATATAATGTGGTTTTTATGTCATGTAGTTTTTATATCATGTATTTTTTATATCATGTAGTTTTTATATAATGTAGTTTTTATATCATGTAGTTTTTATATCATGTAGTTTTTTTATCATGTCGTTTTTATATCATGTAGTTTTTTTATCATGTCGTTTTTATATCATGTAGTTCTTATATCATGTCGTTTTTATATCATGTCGTTTTTATATCATATCGTTTTTATATCATGTAGTTTTTATATAATGTCGTTTTCATATCATGTAGTTTTTATATCATGTAGTTTTTATATAATGTAGTTTTTATATAATGTAGTTTTTATATCATGTCGTTTTTATATCATGTAGTTTTTATATAATGTAGTTTTTATATCATGTAGTTCATATATAATGTGGTTTTTATGTCATGTAGTTTTTATATCATGTCGTTTTTATATCATGTCGTTTTTATATCATGTAGTTTTTATATCATGTAGTTTTTATATAATGTAGGTTTTATATCATGTAGTTTTTATATAATTTGGTTTTTATATCATGTAGTTTTCATATCATGTCGTTTTTATATCATGTAGTTTTTATATAATGTCGTTTTTATATCATATAGTTTTTATATAATGTCGTTTTTATATAATGTAGTTTTTATATGATGTAGTTTTTATATCATGTAGTTTTTATATAATGTAGTTTTTATATAATGTCGTTTTTATATAATGTAGGTTTTATATAATGTAGTTTTTATATCATGTCGTTTTTATATCATGTAGTTTTTATATCATGTAGTTTATATATAATGTGGTTTTTATGTCATGTAGTTTTTATATCATGTCGTTTTTATATCATGTCGTTTTTATATCATGTAGTTTTTATATCATGTAGTTTTTATATAATGTAGGTTTTATATCATGTAGTTTTTATATAATTTGGTTTTTATATCATGTAGTTTTTATATAATGTCGTTTTTATATCATGTATTTTTTATATAATGTCGTTTTTATATCATGTAGTTTTTATATAATGTAAGTTTTATATAATGTAGTTTTTATATAATGTGGTTTTTATGTCATGTAGTTTTTATATCATGTAGTTTTTATATAATGTCGTTTTTATATAATGTAGTTTTTATATCATGTAGTTTTTATATCATGTCGTTTTTATGTCATGTAGTTTTTATATCATGTCGTTTTTATATAATGTAGGTTTTATATCATGTAGTTTTTATATCATGTGGTTTTTATATCATGTAGTTTTTATATCATGTCGTTTTTATATCATGTAGTTTTTATATCATGCAGTTTTTATATCATGTAGTTTTTATATAATGTAGGTTTTATATCATATAGTTTTTATATCATGTAGTTTTTATATAATGTCGTTTTTATATAACGTAGTTTTTATATCATGTCATTTTTATATCATGTAGTTTTTATATCATGTCGTTTTTATATCATGTAGTTTTTATATACTGTAGGTTTTATATAATGTAGTTTTTATATCATGTCGTTTTTATATCATGTGGTTTTTATATCATGTAGTTTTTATATCATGTAGTTTTTATATAATGTCGTTTTTATATCAAGTAGTTTTTATATCATGTAGTTTTTATATCATGTTGTTTTTATATCATGTCGTTTTTATATCATGTCGTTTTTATATCATGTAGTTTTTATATCATGTAGTTTATATATAATGTGGTTTTTATGTCATGTAGTTTTTATATCATGTCGTTTTTATATCATGTAGTTTTTATATCATGTAGTTTATATATAATGTGGTTTTTATATCATGTAGTTTTTATATCATGTCGTTTTTATATCATGTCGTTTTTATATAATGTAGTTTTTATATCATGTCGTTTTTATATCATGTAGTTTTTATATCATGTCGTTTTTATATCATGTAGTTTTTATATAATGTAGGTTTTATATAATGTCGTTTTTATATCATGTAGTTTTTATATAATGTAGTTTTTATATAATGTAGTTTTTATATCATGTAGTTTTTTTATCATGTCGTTTTTATATCATGTAGTTTTTTTATCATGTCGTTTTTATATCATGTAGTTCTTATATCATGTCGTTTTTATATCATGTCGTTTTTATATCATGTCGTTTTTATATCATGTAGTTTTTATATAATGTCGTTTTCATATCATGTAGTTTTTATATCATGTAGTTTTTATATAATGTAGTTTTTATATAATGTAGTTTTTATATCATGTCGTTTTTATATCATGTAGTTTTTATATAATGTAGTTTTTATATCATGTAGTTCATATATAATGTGGTTTTTATGTCATGTAGTTTTTATATCATGTCGTTTTTATATCATGTCGTTTTTATATCATGTAGTTTTTATATCATGTAGTTTTTATATAATGTAGGTTTTATATCATGTAGTTTTTATATAATTTGGTTTTTATATCATGTAGTTTTCATATCATGTCGTTTTTATATCATGTAGTTTTTATATAATGTCGTTTTTATATCATATAGTTTTTATATAATGTCGTTTTTATATAATGTAGTTTTTATATGATGTAGTTTTTATATCATGTAGTTTTTATATAATGTAGTTTTTATATAATGTCGTTTTTATATAATGTAGGTTTTATATAATGTAGTTTTTATATCATGTCGTTTTTATATCATGTAGTTTTTATATCATGTAGTTTATATATAATGTGGTTTTTATGTCATGTAGTTTTTATATCATGTCGTTTTTATATCATGTCGTTTTTATATCATGTAGTTTTTATATCATGTAGTTTTTATATAATGTAGGTTTTATATCATGTAGTTTTTATATAATTTGGTTTTTATATCATGTAGTTTTTATATAATGTCGTTTTTATATCATGTATTTTTTATATAATGTCGTTTTTATATCATGTAGTTTTTATATAATGTAAGTTTTATATAATGTAGTTTTTATATAATGTGGTTTTTATGTCATGTAGTTTTTATATCATGTAGTTTTTATATAATGTCGTTTTTATATAATGTAGTTTTTATATCATGTAGTTTTTATATCATGTCGTTTTTATGTCATGTAGTTTTTATATCATGTCGTTTTTATATAATGTAGGTTTTATATCATGTAGTTTTTATATCATGTGGTTTTTATATCATGTAGTTTTTATATCATGTCGTTTTTATATCATGTAGTTTTTATATCATGCAGTTTTTATATCATGTAGTTTTTATATAATGTAGGTTTTATATCATATAGTTTTTATATCATGTAGTTTTTATATAATGTCGTTTTTATATAACGTAGTTTTTATATCATGTCATTTTTATATCATGTAGTTTTTATATCATGTCGTTTTTATATCATGTAGTTTTTATATACTGTAGGTTTTATATAATGTAGTTTTTATATCATGTCGTTTTTATATCATGTGGTTTTTATATCATGTAGTTTTTATATCATGTAGTTTTTATATAATGTCGTTTTTATATCATGTAGTTTTTATATCATGTAGTTTTTATATCATGTTGTTTTTATATCATGTCGTTTTTATATCATGTCGTTTTTATATCATGTAGTTTTTATATCATGTAGTTTATATATAATGTGGTTTTTATGTCATGTAGTTTTTATATCATGTCGTTTTTATATCATGTAGTTTTTATATCATGTAGTTTATATATAATGTGGTTTTTATATCATGTAGTTTTTATATCATGTCGTTTTTATATCATGTCGTTTTTATATAATGTAGTTTTTATATCATGTCGTTTTTATATCATGTAGTTTTTATATCATGTCGTTTTTATATCATGTAGTTTTTATATAATGTAGGTTTTATATAATGTCGTTTTTATATCATGTAGTTTTTATATAATGTAGTTTTTATATAATGTAGTTTTTATATCATGTCGTTTTTATATCACGTCGTTTTTATATCATGTAGTTTTTATATCATGTCGTTTTTATATAATGTCGTTTTTATATAATGTAGTTTTTATATCATGTTGTTTTTATATCATGTAGTTTTTATATCATGTTGTTTTTATATCATGTCGTTTTTATATCATGTAGTTTTTATATAATGTCGTTTTTACATAATGTAGTTTTTATATCATGTCGTTTTTATATCATGTAGTTTTTATATCATGTAGTTTTATATAATGTCGTTTTTATATAATGTAGTTTTTTTATCATGTAGTTTTTATATCATGTCGTTTTTATATCATGTCGTTTTTATATCATGTAGTTTTTATATAATGTCGTTTTCATATCATGTAGTTTTTATATCATGTAGTTTTTATATAATGTAGTTTTTATATAATGTAGTTTTTATATCATGTCGTTTTTATATCATGTAGTTTTTATATAATGTAGTTTTTATATCATGTAGTTTTTATATCATGTCGTTTTTATATCATGTCGTTTTTATATCATGTAGTTTTTATATAATGTCGTTTTCATATCATGTAGTTTTTATATCATGTAGTTTTTATATAATGTAGTTTTTATATAATGTAGTTTTTATATCATGTCGTTTTTATATCATGTAATTTTTATATAATGTAGTTTTTATATCATGTAGTTCATATATAATGTGGTTTTTATGTCATGTAGTTTTTATATCATGTCGTTTTTATATCATGTCGTTTTTATATCATGTAGTTTTTATATCATGTAGTTTTTATATAATGTAGGTTTTATATCATGTAGTTTTTATATAATTTTGTTTTTATATCATGTAGTTTTTATATCATGTCGTTTTTATATCATGTAGTTTTTATATCATGTAGTTTTTATATCATGTAGTTTTTATATAATGTCGTTTTTATATAATGTAGTTTTTATATCATGTAGTTTTTATATCATGTAGTTTTTATATCATGTAGTTTTTATATAATGTCGTTTTTATATCATGTCGTTTTTATATCATGTAGTTTTTATATAATGTCGTTTTTATACAATGTAGTTTTTATATCATGTAGTTTTTATATCAGGTCGTTTTTATATCATGTCGTTTTTATATCATGTCGTTTTTATATCATGTAGTTTTTATATAATGTAGTTTTTATATGATGTAGTTTTTATATCATGTAGTTTTTATATAATGTAGTCTTTATATAATGTCGTTTTTATATAATGTAGGTTTTATATAATGTAGTTTTTATATCATGTCGTTTTTATATCATGTAGTTTTTATATCATGTAGTTTATATATAATGTGGTTTTTTTGTCATGTAGTTTTTATATCATGTCGTTTTTATATCATGTCGTTTTTATATCATGTAGTTTTTATATCATGTAGTTTTTATATAATGTAGGTTTTATATCATGTAGTTTTTATATAATTTTGTTTTTATATCATGTAGTTTTTATATAATGTCGTTTTTATATCATGTAGTTTTTATATAATGTAGGTTTTATATAATGTAGTTTTTATATAATGTGGTTTTTATGTCATGTAGTTTTTATATCATGTATTTTTTATATCATGTAGTTTTTATATAATGTAGTTTTTATATCATGTAGTTTTTATATCATGTAGTTTTTATATAATGTCGTTTTTATATAATGTAGTTTTTATATCATGTAGTTTTTATATCATGTAGTTTTTATATCATGTTGTTTTTATATCATGTCGTTTTTATATCATGTCGTTTTTATATCATGTAGTTCTTATATCATGTGGTTTTTATATCATGTAGTTTTTATATCATGTCGTTTTTATATCATGTAGTTTTTATATCATGCAGTTTTTATATCATGTAGTTTTTATATAATGTAGGTTTTATATCATATAGTTTTTATATCATGTAGTTTTTATACAATGTCGTTTTTATATAACGTAGTTTTTATATCATGTCATTTTTATATCATGTAGTTTTTATATCATGTCGTTTTTATATCATGTAGTTTTTATATACTGTAGGTTTTATATAATGTAGTTTTTATATCATGTCGTTTTTATATCATGTGGTTTTTATATCATGTAGTTTTTATATCATGTAGTTTTTATATAATGTCGTTTTTATATCATGTAGTTTTTATATCATGTAGTTTTTATATCATGTTGTTTTTATATCATGTCGTTTTTATATCATGTCGTTTTTATATCATGTAGTTTTTATATCATGTAGTTTTTATATCATGTCGTTTTTATATAATGTAGTTTTTATATAATGTAGGTTTTATATAATGTAGTTTTTATATCATGTCGTTTTTATATCATGTAGTTTTTATATCATGTAGTTTATATATAATGTGGTTTTTATGTCATGTAGTTTTTATATCATGTCGTTTTTATATCATGTAGTTTTTATATCATGTAGTTTATATATAATGTGGTTTTTATATCATGTAGTTTTTATATCATGTCGTTTTTATATCATGTCGTTTTTATATAATGTAGTTTTTATATCATGTCGTTTTTATATCATGTAGTTTTTATATCATGTCGTTTTTATATCATGTAGTTTTTATATAATGTAGGTTTTATATAATGTCGTTTTTATATCATGTAGTTTTTATATAATGTAGTTTTTATATAATGTAGTTTTTATATCATGTCGTTTTTATATAATGTAGGTTTTATATAATGTAGTTTTTATATAATGTAGTTTTTATATAATGTAGTTTTTATATCATGTCGTTTTTATATAATGTAGGTTTTATATAATGTAGTTTTTATATCATGTCGTTTTTATATCATGTAGTTTTTATATCATGTAGTTTTTATATAATGTAGGTTTTATATCATGTAGTTTTTATATAATTTGGTTTTTATATCATGTAGTTTTTATATAATGTCGTTTTTATATCATGTAGTTTTTATATAATGTCGTTTTTATATCATGTAGTTTTTATATAATGTAGGTTTTATATAATGTAGTTTTTATATAATGTGGTTTTTATGTCATGTAGTTTTTATATCATGTATTTTTTATATCATGTAGTTTTTATATAATGTAGTTTTTATATCATGTAGTTTTTATATCATGTAGTTTTTTTATCATGTCGTTTTTATATCATGTAGTTTTTTTATCATGTCGTTTTTATATCATGTAGTTCTTATATCATGTCGTTTTTATATAATGTCGTTTTCATATCATGTCGTTTTTATATCATGTAGTTTTTATATAATGTAGTTTTTATATAATGTAGTTTTTATATCATGTCGTTTTTATATCATGTAGTTTTTATATAATGTAGTTTTTATATCATGTAGTTCATATATAATGTGGTTTTTATGTCATGTAGTTTTTATATCATGTCGTTTTTATATCATGTCGTTTTTATATCATGTAGTTTTTATATCATGTAGTTTTTATATAATGTAGGTTTTATATCATGTAGTTTTTATATAATTTGGTTTTTATATCATGTAGTTTTTATATCATGTCGTTTTTATATCATGTAGTTTTTATATAATGTCGTTTTTATATCATATAGTTTTTATATAATGTAGGTTTTATATAATGCAGTTTTTATATAATGTGTTTTTTATGTCATGTAGTTTTTACATCATGTAGTTTTTATATCATGTAGTTTTTATATAATGTAGTTTTTATATCATGTAGTTTTTATATCATGTAGTTTTTATATAATGTCGTTTTTATATAATGTAGTTTTTATATGATGTAGTTTTTATATCATGTAGTTTTTATATAATGTAGTTTTTATATAATGTCGTTTTTATATAATGTAGGTTTTATATAATGTAGTTTTTATATCATGTCGTTTTTATATCATGCAGTTTTTATATCATGTAGTTTATATATAATGTGGTTTTTATGTCATGTAGTTTTTATATCATGTCGTTTTTATATCATGTCGTTTTTATATCATGTAGTTTTTATATCATGTAGTTTTTATATAATGTAGGTTTTATATCATGTAGTTTTTATATAATTTGGTTTTTATATCATGTAGTTTTTATATAATGTCGTTTTTATATCATGTATTTTTTATATAATGTCGTTTTTATATCATGTAGTTTTTATATAATGTAAGTTTTATATAATGTAGTTTTTATATAATGTGGTTTTTATGTCATGTAGTTTTTATATCATGTATTTTTTATATCATGTAGTTTTTATATAATGTAGTTTTTATATCATGTAGTTTTTATATCATGTAGTTTTTATATAATGTCGTTTTTATATAATGTAGTTTTTATATCATGTAGTTTTTATATCATGTCGTTTTTATGTCATGTAGTTTTTATATCATGTCGTTTTTATATAATGTAGGTTTTATATCATGTAGTTTTTATATCATGTGGTTTTTATATCATGTAGTTTTTATATCATGTCGTTTTTATATCATGTAGTTTTTATATCATGCAGTTTTTATATCATGTAGTTTTTATATAATGTAGGTTTTATATCATATAGTTTTTATATCATGTAGTTTTTATATAATGTCGTTTTTATATAACGTAGTTTTTATATCATGTCATTTTTATATCATGTAGTTTTTATATCATGTGGTTTTTATATCATGTAGTTTTTATATCATGTAGTTTTTATATAATGTCGTTTTTATATCATGTAGTTTTTATATCATGTAGTTTTTATATCATGTTGTTTTTATATCATGTCGTTTTTATATCATGTCGTTTTTATATCATGTAGTTTTTATATCATGTAGTTTATATATAATGTGGTTTTTATGTCATGTAGTTTTTATATCATGTCGTTTTTATATCATGTAGTTTTTATATCATGTAGTTTATATATAATGTGGTTTTTATATCATGTAGTTTTTATATCATGTCGTTTTTATATCATGTCGTTTTTATATAATGTAGTTTTTATATCATGTCGTTTTTATATCACGTAGTTTTTATATCATGTCGTTTTTATATCATGTAGTTTTTATATAATGTAGGTTTTATATAATGTTGTTTTTATATCATGTAGTTTTTATATAATGTAGTTTTTATATAATGTAGTTTTTATATCATGTCGTTTTTATATCACGTCGTTTTTATATCATGTAGTTTTTATATCATGTCGTTTTTATATAATGTCGTTTTTATATAATGTAGTTTTTATATCATGTTGTTTTTATATCATGTCGTTTTTATATCATGTAGTTTTTATATAATGTCGTTTTTACATAATGTAGTTTTTATATCATGTCGTTTTTATATCATGTAGTTTTTATATCATGTAGTTTTATATAATGTCGTTTTTATATAATGTAGTTTTTTTATCATGTCGTTTTTATATCATGTAGTTTTTTTATCATGTCATTTTTATATCATGTAGTTCTTATATCATGTAGTTTTTATATCATGTCGTTTTTATATCATGTCGTTTTTATATCATGTAGTTTTTATATCATGTCGTTTTTATATCATGTCGTTTTTATATCATGTAATTTTTATATAATGTCGTTTTCATATCATGTAGTTTTTATATCATGTAGTTTTTATATAATGTAGTTTTTATGTCATGTAGTTTATATATAATGTGGTTTTTATGTCATGTAGTTTTTATATCATGTCGTTTTTATATCATGTCGTTTTTATATCATGTAGTTTTTATATCATGTAGTTTTTATATAATGTAGGTTTTATATCATGTAGTTTTTATATAATTTTGTTTTTATATCATGTAGTTTTTATATCATGTCGTTTTTATATCATGTAGTTTTTATATCATGTAGTTTTTATATCATGTAGTTTTTATATAATGTCGTTTTTATATAATGTAGTTTTTATATCATGTAGTTTTTATATCATGTAGTTTTTATATCATGTAGTTTTTATATAATGTCGTTTTTATATCATGTCGTTTTTATATCATGTAGTTTTTATATAATGTCGTTTTTATATAATGTAGTTTTTATATCATGTAGTTTTTATATCAGGTCGTTTTTATATCATGTCGTTTTTATATCATGTCGTTTTTATATCATGTAGTTTTTATAATGTAGTTTTTATATGATGTAGTTTTTATATCATGTAGTTTTTATATAATGTAGTCTTTATATAATGTCGTTTTTATATAATGTAGGTTTTATATAATGTAGTTTTTATATCATGTCGTTTTTATATCATGTAGTTTTTATATCATGTAGTTTATATATAATGTGGTTTTTTGTCATGTAGTTTTTATATCATGTCGTTTTTATATCATGTCGTTTTTATATCATGTAGTTTTTATATCATGTAGTTTTTATATAATGTAGGTTTTATATCATGTAGTTTTTATATAATTTGGTTTTTATATCATGTAGTTTTTATATAATGTCGTTTTTATATCATGTAGTTTTTATATAATGTCGTTTTTATATCATGTAGTTTTTATATAATGTAGTTTTTATATCATGTAGTTTTTATATCATGTAGTTTTTATATAATGTCGTTTTTATATAATGTAGTTTTTATATCATGTAGTTTTTATATCATGTAGTTTTTATATCATGTTGTTTTTATATCATGTCGTTTTTATATCATGTCGTTTTTATATCATGTAGTTCTTATATCATATGGTTTTTATATCATGTAGTTTTTATATCATGTCGTTTTTATATCATGTAGTTTTTATATCATGCAGTTTTTATATCATGTAGTTTTTATATAATGTAGGTTTTATATCATATAGTTTTTATATCATGTAGTTTTTATATAATGTCGTTTTTATATAACGTAGTTTTTATATCATGTCATTTTTATATCATGTAGTTTTTCTATCATGTCGTTTTTATATCATGTAGTTTTTATATACTGTAGGTTTTATATAATGTAGTTTTTATATCATGTCGTTTTTATATCATGTGGTTTTTATATCATGTAGTTTTTATATCATGTAGTTTTTATATAATGTCGTTTTTATATCATGTAGTTTTTATATCATGTAGTTTTTATATCATGTTGTTTTTATATCATGTCGTTTTTATATCATGTCGTTTTTATATCATGTAGTTTTTATATAATGTAGGTTTTATATCATGTAGTTTTTATATCATGTAGTTTTTATATCATGTAGTTTTTATATCATGTCGTTTTTATATAATGTAGTTTTTATATAATGTAGGTTTTATATAATGTAGTTTTTATATCATGTCGTTTTTATATCATGTAGTTTTTATATCATGTAGTTTATATATAATGTGGTTTTTATGTCATGTAGTTTTTATATCATGTCGTTTTTATATCATGTAGTTTTTATATCATGTAGTTTATATATAATGTGGTTTTTATATCATGTAGTTTTTATATCATGTCGTTTTTATATCATGTAGTTTTTACATCATGTAGTTTTTATATCATGTAGTTTTTATATAATGTAGTTTTTATATCATGTAGTTTTTATATCATGTAGTTTTTATATAATGTCGTTTTTATATAATGTAGTTTTTATATCATGTAGTTTTTATATCATGTAGTTTTTATATCATGTAGTTTTTATATAATTTCGTTTTTATATCATGTCGTTTTTATATCATGTAGTTTTTATATAATGTCGTTTTTATATAATGTAGTTTTTATATCATGTAGTTTTTATATCATGTCGTTTTTATATCATGTCGTTTTTATATCATGTAGTTTTTATATAATGTAGTTTTTATATGATGTAGTTTTTATATCATGTAGTTTTTATATCATGTCGTTTTTATATCATGTAGTTTTTATATAATGTAGGTTTTATATAATGTCGTTTTTATATCATGTAGTTTTTATATAATGTAGTTTTTATATAATGTAGTTTTTATATCATGTCGTTTTTATATAATGTAGGTTTTATATAATGTAGTTTTTATATCATGTCGTTTTTATATCATGTAGTTTTTATATCATGTAGTTTATATATAATGTGGTTTTTATGTCATGTAGTTTTTATATCATGTAGTTTTTATATAATGTAGGTTTTATATCATGTAGTTTTTATATAATTTGGTTTTTATATCATGTAGTTTTTATATAATGTCGTTTTTATATCATGTAGTTTTTATATAATGTCGTTTTTATCTCATGTAGTTTTTATATAATGTAGGTTTTATATAATGTAGTTTTTATATAATGTGGTTTTTATGTTATGTAGTTTTTATATCATGTATTTTTTATATCATGTAGTTTTTATATAATGTAGTTTTTATATCATGTAGTTTTTATATCATGTAGTTTTTATATAATGTAGTTTTTATATCATGTAGTTTTTATATCATGTAGTTTTTTTATCATGTCGTTTTTATATCATGTAGTTCTTATATCATGTCGTTTTTATATCATGTCGTTTTTATATCATGTCGTTTTTATATCATGTAGTTTTTATATAATGTCGTTTTCATATCATGTAGTTTTTATATCATGTAGTTTTTATATAATGTAGTTTTTATATAATGTAGTTTTTATATCATGTCGTTTTTATATCATGTAGTTTTTATATAATGTAGTTTTTATATCATGTAGTTCATATATAATGTGGTTTTTATGTCATGTAGTTTTTATATCATGTCGTTTTTATATCATGTCGTTTTTATATCATGTAGTTTTTATATCATGTAGTTTTTATATAATGTAGGTTTTATATCATGTAGTTTTTATATAATTTGGTTTTTATATCATGTAGTTTTTATATCATGTCGTTTTTATATCATGTAGTTTTTATATAATGTCGTTTTTATATCATATAGTTTTTATATAATGTAGGTTTTATATAATGCAGTTTTTATATAATGTGGTTTTTATGTCATGTAGTTTTTACATCATGTAGTTTTTATATCATGTAGTTTTTATATAATGTAGTTTTTATATCATGTAGTTTTTATATCATGTAGTTTTTATATAATGTCGTTTTTATATAATGTAGTTTTTATATGATGTAGTTTTTATATCATGTAGTTTTTATATAATGTAGTTTTTATATAATGTCGTTTTTATATAATGTAGGTTTTATATAATGTAGTTTTTATATCATGTCGTTTTTATATCATGCAGTTTTTATATCATGTAGTTTATATATAATGTGGTTTTTATGTCATGTAGTTTTTATATCATGTCGTTTTTATATCATGTCGTTTTTATATCATGTAGTTTTTATATCATGTAGTTTTTATATAATGTAGGTTTTATATCATGTAGTTTTTATATAATTTGGTTTTTATATCATGTAGTTTTTATATAATGTCGTTTTTATATCATGTATTTTTTATATAATGTCGTTTTTATATCATGTAGTTTTTATATAATGTAAGTTTTATATAATGCAGTTTTTATATAATGTGGTTTTTATGTCATGTAGTTTTTATATCATGTATTTTTTATATCATGTAGTTTTTATATAATGTAGTTTTTATATCATGTAGTTTTTATATCATGTAGTTTTTATATAATGTCGTTTTTATATAATGTAGTTTTTATATCATGTAGTTTTTATATCATGTCGTTTTTATGTCATGTAGTTTTTATTTCATGTCGTTTTTATATAATGTAGGTTTTATATCATGTAGTTTTTATATCATGTGGTTTTTATATCATGTAGTTTTTATATCATGTCGTTTTTATATCATGTAGTTTTTATATCATGCAGTTTTTATATCATGTAGTTTTTATATAATGTAGGTTTTATATCATATAGTTTTTATATCATGTAGTTTTTATATAATGTCGTTTTTATATAACGTAGTTTTTATATCATGTCATTTTTATATCATGTAGTTTTTATATCATGTCGTTTTTATATCATGTAGTTTTTATATACTGTAGGTTTTATATAATGTAGTTTTTATATCATGTCGTTTTTATATCATGTGGTTTTTATATCATGTAGTTTTTATATCATGTAGTTTTTATATAATGTCGTTTTTATATCATGTAGTTTTTATATCATGTAGTTTTTATATCATGTTGTTTTTATATCATGTCGTTTTTATATCATGTCGTTTTTATATCATGTAGTTTTTATATCATGTAGTTTATATATAATGTGGTTTTTATGTCATGTAGTTTTTATATCATGTCGTTTTTATATCATGTAGTTTTTATATCATGTAGTTTATATATAATGTGGTTGTTATATCATGTAGTTTTTATATCATGTCGTTTTTATATCATGTCGTTTTTATATAATGTAGTTTTTATATCATGTCGTTTTTATATCATGTAGTTTTTATATAATGTAGGTTTTATATAATGTCGTTTTTATATCATGTAGTTTTTATATAATGTAGTTTTTATATAATGTAGTTTTTATATCATGTCGTTTTTATATAATGTCGTTTTTATATAATGTAGTTTTTATATCATGTTGTTTTTATATCATGTAGTTTTTATATCATGTTGTTTTTATATCATGTCGTTTTTATATCATGTAGTTTTTATATAATGTCATTTTTACATAATGTAGTTTTTATATCATGTCGTTTTTATATCATGTAGTTTTTATATCATGTAGTTTTATATAATGTCGTTTTTATATAATGTAGTTTTTTTATCATGTCGTTTTTATATCATGTAGTTTTTTTATCATGTCATTTTTATATCATGTAGTTCTTATATCATGTAGTTTTTATATCATGTCGTTTTTATATCATGTCGTTTTCATATCATGTAGTTTTTATATCATGTCGTTTTTATATCATGTCGTTTTTATATCATGTAGTTTTTATATAATGTCGTTTTCATATCATGTAGTTTTTATATCATGTAGTTTTTATATAATGAAGTTTTTATATAATGTAGTTTTTATATCATGTCGTTTTTATATCATGTAGTTTTTATATAATGTAGTTTTTATATCATGTAGTTCATATATAATGTGGTTTTTATGTCATGTAGTTTTTATATCATGTCGTTTTTATATCATGTCGTTTTTATATCATGTAGTTTTTATATCATGTAGTTTTTATATAATGTAGGTTTTATATCATGTAGTTTTTATATAATTTTGTTTTTATATCATGTAGTTTTTATATCATGTCGTTTTTATATCATGTAGTTTTTATATCATGTAGTTTTTATATCATGTAGTTTTTATATAATGTCGTTTTTATATAATGTAGTTTTTATATCATGTAGTTTTTATATCATGTAGTTTTTATATAATGTCGATTTTATATCATGTCGTTTTTATATCATGTAGTTTTTATATAATGTCGTTTTTATATAATGTAGTTTTTATATCATGTAGTTTTTATATCAGGTCGTTTTTATATCATGTCGTTTTTATATCATGTAGTTTTTATATAATGTAGGTTTTATATCATGTAGTTTTTATATAATTTGGTTTTTATATCATGTAGTTTTTATATAATGTCGTTTTTATATCATGTAGTTTTTATATAATGTCGTTTTTATATCATGTAGTTTTTATATAATGTAGGTTTTATATAATGTAGTTTTTATATAATGTGGTTTTTATGTCATGTAGTTTTTATATCATGTATTTTTTATATCATGTAGTTTTTATATAATGTAGTTTTTATATCATGTAGTTTTTATATCATGTAGTTTTTATATAATGTCGTTTTTATATAATGTAGTTTTTATATCATGTAGTTTTTATATCATGTAGTTTTTATATCATGTTGTTTTTATATCATGTCGTTTTTATATCATGTCGTTTTTATATCATGTAGTTCTTATATCATATGGTTTTTATATCATGTAGTTTTTATATCATGTCGTTTTTATATCATGTAGTTTTTATATCATGCAGTTTTTATATCATGTAGTTTTTATATAATGTAGGTTTTATATCATATAGTTTTTATATCATGTAGTTTTTATATAATGTCGTTTTTATATAACGTAGTTTTTATATCATGTCATTTTTATATCATGTAGTTTTTATATCATGTCGTTTTTATATCATGTAGTTTTTATATACTGTAGGTTTTATATAATGTAGTTTTTATATCATGTCGTTTTTATATCATGTGGTTTTTATATCATGTAGTTTTTATATCATGTAGTTTTTATATAATGTCGTTTTTATATCATGTAGTTTTTACATCATGTAGTTTTTATATCATGTTGTTTTTATATCATGTCGTTTTTATATCATGTCGTTTTTATATCATGTAGTTTTTATATAATGTAGGTTTTATATCATGTAGTTTTTATATCATGTAGTTTTTATATCATGTCGTTTTTATATAATGTAGTTTTTATATAATGTAGGTTTTATATAATGTAGTTTTTATATCATGTCGTTTTTATATCATGTAGTTTTTATATCATGTAGTTTATATATAATGTGGTTTTTATGTCATGTAGTTTTTATATCATGTCGTTTTTATATCATGTAGTTTTTATATCATGTAGTTTATATATAATGTGGTTTTTATATCATGTAGTTTTTATATCATGTCGTTTTTATATCATGTCGTTTTTATATCATGTAGTTTTTATATCATGTCGTTTTTATATCATGTAGTTTTTATATAATGTAGGTTTTATATAATGTCGTTTTTATATCATGTAGTTCTTATATAATGTAGTTTTTATATAATGTAGTTTTTATATCATGTCGTTTTTATATCACGTCGTTTTTATATCATGTAGTTTTTATATCATGTCGTTTTTATATAATGTCGTTTTTATATAATGTAGTTTTTTTATCATGTCGTTTTTATATCATGTAGTTTTTTTATCATGTCGTTTTTATATCATGTAGTTCTTATATCATGTAGTTTTTATATCATGTCGTTTTTATATCATGTCGTTTTTATATCATGTAGTTTTTATATCATGTAGTTTTTATATAATGTAGGTTTTATATCATGTAGTTTTTATATAATTTGGTTTTTATATCATGTAGTTTTTATATAATGTCGTTTTTATATCATGTAGTTTTTATATAATGTCGTTTTTATATCATGTAGTTTTTATATAATGTAGGTTTTATATAATGTAGTTTTTATATAATGTGGTTTTTATGTCATGTAGTTTTTATATCATGTATTTTTTATATCATGTAGTTTTTATATAATGTAGTTTTTATATCATGTAGTTTTTATATCATGTAGTTTTTATATAATGTCGTTTTTATATAATGTAGTTTTTATATCATGTAGTTTTTATATCATGTAGTTTTTATATCATGTTGTTTTTATATCATGTCGTTTTTATATCATGTCGTTTTTATATCATGTAGTTCTTATATCATATGGTTTTTATATCATGTAGTTTTTATATCATGTCGTTTTTATATCATGTAGTTTTTATATCATGCAGTTTTTATATCATGTAGTTTTTATATAATGTAGGTTTTATATCATATAGTTTTTATATCATGTAGTTTTTATATAATGTCGTTTTTATATAACGTAGTTTTTATATCATGTCATTTTTATATCATGTAGTTTTTATATCATGTCGTTTTTATATCATGTAGTTTTTATATACTGTAGGTTTTATATAATGTAGTTTTTATATCATGTCGTTTTTATATCATGTGGTTTTTATATCATGTAGTTTTTATATCATGTAGTTTTTATATAATGTAGTTTTTATATCATGTCGTTTTTATATCACGTCGTTTTTATATCATGTAGTTTTTATATCATGTCGTTTTTATATAATGTCGTTTTTATATAATGTAGTTTTTTTATCATGTCGTTTTTATATCATGTAGTTTTTTTATCATGTCGTTTTTATATCATGTAGTTCTTATATCATGTAGTTTTTATATCATGTCGTTTTTATATCATGTCGTTTTTATATCATGTAGTTTTTATATCATGTCGTTTTTATATCATGTCGTTTTTATATCATGTAGTTTTTATATCATGTCGTTTTTATATCATGTCGTTTTTATATCATGTAGTTTTTATATCATGTAGTTTTTATATAATGTAGGTTTTATATCATGTAGTTTTTATATAATTTGGTTTTTATATCATGTAGTTTTTATATAATGTCGTTTTTATATCATATAGTTTTTATATAATGTCGTTTTTATATCATGTAGTTTTTATATCATGTAGTTTTTATATCATGTAGTTTTTATATCATGTTGTTTTTATATCATGTCGTTTTTATATCATGTCGTTTTTATATCATGTAGTTCTTATATCATATGGTTTTTATATCATGTAGTTTTTATATCATGTCGTTTTTATATCATGTAGTTTTTATATCATGCAGTTTTTATATCATGTAGTTTTTATATAATGTAGGTTTTATATCATATAGTTTTTATATCATGTAGTTTTTATATAATGTCGTTTTTATATAACGTAGTTTTTATATCATGTCATTTTTATATCATGTAGTTTTTATATCATGTCGTTTTTATATCATGTAGTTTTTATATACTGTAGGTTTTATATGATGTAGTTTTTATATCATGTCGTTTTTATATCATGTGGTTTTTATATCATGTAGTTTTTATATCATGTAGTTTTTATATAATGTCGTTTTTATATCATGTAGTTTTTATATCATGTAGTTTTTATATCATGTTGTTTTTATATCATGTCGTTTTTATATCATGTCGTTTTTATATCATGTAGTTTTTATATAATGTAGGTTTTATATCATGTAGTTTTTATATCATGTAGTTTTTATATCATGTAGTTTTTATATCATGTCGTTTTTATATAATGTAGTTTTTATATAATGTAGGTTTTATATAATGTAGTTTTTATATCATGTCGTTTTTATATCATGTAGTTTTTATATCATGTAGTTTATATATAATGTGGTTTTTATGTCATGTAGTTTTTATATCATGTCGTTTTTATATCATGTAGTTTTTATATCATGTAGTTTATATATAATGTGGTTTTTATATCATGTAGTTTTTATATCATGTCGTTTTTATATCATGTAGTTTTTACATCATGTAGTTTTTATATCATGTAGTTTTTATATAATGTAGTTTTTATATCATGTAGTTTTTATATCATGTAGTTTTTATATAATGTCGTTTTTATATAATGTAGTTTTTATATCATGTAGTTTTTATATCATGTAGTTTTTATATCATGTAGTTTTTATATAATTTCGTTTTTATATCATGTCGTTTTTATATCATGTAGTTTTTATATAATGTCGTTTTTATATAATGTAGTTTTTATATCATGTAGTTTTTATATCATGTCGTTTTTATATCATGTCGTTTTTATATCATGTAGTTTTTATATAATGTAGTTTTTATATGATGTAGTTTTTATATCATGTAGTTTTTATATCATGTCGTTTTTATATCATGTAGTTTTTATATAATGTAGGTTTTATATAATGTCGTTTTTATATCATGTAGTTTTTATATAATGTAGTTTTTATATAATGTAGTTTTTATATCATGTCGTTTTTATATAATGTAGGTTTTATATAATGTAGTTTTTATATCATGTCGTTTTTATATCATGTAGTTTTTATATCATGTAGTTTATATATAATGTGGTTTTTATGTCATGTAGTTTTTATATCATGTAGTTTTTATATAATGTAGGTTTTATATCATGTAGTTTTTATATAATTTGGTTTTTATATCATGTAGTTTTTATATAATGTCGTTTTTATATCATGTAGTTTTTATATAATGTCGTTTTTATCTCATGTAGTTTTTATATAATGTAGGTTTTATATAATGTAGTTTTTATATAATGTGGTTTTTATGTTATGTAGTTTTTATATCATGTATTTTTTATATCATGTAGTTTTTATATAATGTAGTTTTTATATCATGTAGTTTTTATATCATGTAGTTTTTATATAATGTAGTTTTTATATCATGTAGTTTTTATATCATGTCGTTTTTATATCATGTCGTTTTTATATCATGTAGTTTTTATATAATGTCGTTTTCATATCATGTAGTTTTTATATCATGTAGTTTTTATATAATGTAGTTTTTATATAATGTAGTTTTTATATCATGTCGTTTTTATATCATGTAGTTTTTATATAATGTAGTTTTTATATCATGTAGTTCATATATAATGTGGGTTTTATGTCATGTAGTTTTTATATCATGTCGTTTTTATATCATGTCGTTTTTATATCATGTAGTTTTTATATCATGTAGTTTTTATATAATGTAGGTTTTATATCATGTAGTTTTTATATAATTTGGTTTTTATATCATGTAGTTTTTATATCATGTCGTTTTTATATCATGTAGTTTTTATATAATGTCGTTTTTATATCATATAGTTTTTATATAATGTAGGTTTTATATAATGCAGTTTTTATATAATGTGGTTTTTATGTCATGTAGTTTTTACATCATGTAGTTTTTATATCATGTAGTTTTTATATAATGTAGTTTTTATATCATGTAGTTTTTATATCATGTAGTTTTTATATAATGTCGTTTTTATATAATGTAGTTTTTATATGATGTAGTTTTTATATCATGTAGTTTTTATATAATGTAGTTTTTATATAATGTCGTTTTTATATAATGTAGGTTTTATATAATGTAGTTTTTATATCATGTCGTTTTTATATCATGCAGTTTTTATATCATGTAGTTTATATATAATGTGGTTTTTATGTCATGTAGTTTTTATATCATGTCGTTTTTATATCATGTCGTTTTTATATCATGTAGTTTTTATATCATGTAGTTTTTATATAATGTAGGTTTTATATCATGTAGTTTTTATATAATTTGGTTTTTATATCATGTAGTTTTTATATAATGTCGTTTTTATATCATGTATTTTTTATATAATGTCGTTTTTATATCATGTAGTTTTTATATAATGTAAGTTTTATATAATGCAGTTTTTATATAATGTGGTTTTTATGTCATGTAGTTTTTATATCATGTATTTTTTATATCATGTAGTTTTTATATAATGTAGTTTTTATATCATGTAGTTTTTATATCATGTAGTTTTTATATCATGTAGTTTTTATATCATGTCGTTTTTATGTCATGTAGTTTTTATTTCATGTCGTTTTTATATAATGTAGGTTTTATATCATGTAGTTTTTATATCATGTGGTTTTTATATCATGTAGTTTTTATATCATGTCGTTTTTATATCATGTAGTTTTTATATCATGCAGTTTTTATATCATGTAGTTTTTATATAATGTAGGTTTTATATCATATAGTTTTTATATCATGTAGTTTTTATATAATGTCGTTTTTATATAACGTAGTTTTTATATCATGTCATTTTTATATCATGTAGTTTTTATATCATGTCGTTTTTATATCATGTAGTTTTTATATACTGTAGGTTTTATATAATGTAGTTTTTATATCATGTCGTTTTTATATCATGTGGTTTTTATATCATGTAGTTTTTATATCATGTAGTTTTTATATAATGTCGTTTTTATATCATGTAGTTTTTATATCATGTAGTTTTTATATCATGTTGTTTTTATATCATGTCGTTTTTATATCATGTCGTTTTTATATCATGTAGTTTTTATATCATGTAGTTTATATATAATGTGGTTTTTATGTCATGTAGTTTTTATATCATGTCGTTTTTATATCATGTAGTTTTTATATCATGTAGTTTATATATAATGTGGTTGTTATATCATGTAGTTTTTATATCATGTCGTTTTTATATCATGTCGTTTTTATATAATGTAGTTTTTATATCATGTCGTTTTTATATCATGTAGTTTTTATATAATGTAGGTTTTATATAATGTCGTTTTTATATCATGTAGTTTTTATATAATGTAGTTTTTATATAATGTAGTTTTTATATCATGTCGTTTTTATATAATGTCGTTTTTATATAATGTAGTTTTTATATCATGTTGTTTTTATATCATGTAGTTTTTATATCATGTTGTTTTTATATCATGTCTTTTTTATATCATGTAGTTTTTATATAATGTCATTTTTACATAATGTAGTTTTTATATCATGTCGTTTTTATATCATGTAGTTTTTATATCATGTAGTTTTATATAATGTCGTTTTTATATAATGTAGTTTTTTTATCATGTCGTTTTTATATCATGTAGTTTTTTTATCATGTCATTTTTATATCATGTAGTTCTTATATCATGTAGTTTTTATATCATGTCGTTTTTATATCATGTCGTTTTCATATCATGTAGTTTTTATATCATGTCGTTTTTATATCATGTCGTTTTTATATCATGTAGTTTTTATATAATGTCGTTTTCATATCATGTAGTTTTTATATCATGTAGTTTTTATATAATGAAGTTTTTATATAATGTAGTTTTTATATCATGTCGTTTTTATATCATGTAGTTTTTATATAATGTAGTTTTTATATCATGTAGTTCATATATAATGTGGTTTTTATGTCATGTAGTTTTTATATCATGTCGTTTTTATATCATGTCGTTTTTATATCATGTAGTTTTTATATCATGTAGTTTTTATATAATGTAGGTTTTATATCATGTAGTTTTTATATAATTTTGTTTTTATATCATGTAGTTTTTATATCATGTCGTTTTTATATCATGTAGTTTTTATATCATGTAGTTTTTATATCATGTAGTTTTTATATAATGTCGTTTTTATATAATGTAGTTTTTATATCATGTAGTTTTTATATCATGTAGTTTTTATATAATGTCGATTTTATATCATGTCGTTTTTATATCATGTAGTTTTTATATAATGTCGTTTTTATATAATGTAGTTTTTATATCATGTAGTTTTTATATCAGGTCGTTTTTATATCATGTCGTTTTTATATCATGTAGTTTTTATATCATGTAGTTTTTATATAATGTAGGTTTTATATCATGTAGTTTTTATATAATTTGGTTTTTATATCATGTAGTTTTTATATAATGTCGTTTTTATATCATGTAGTTTTTATATAATGTCGTTTTTATATCATGTAGTTTTTATATAATGTAGGTTTTATATAATGTAGTTTTTATATAATGTGGTTTTTATGTCATGTAGTTTTTATATCATGTATTTTTTATATCATGTAGTTTTTATATAATGTAGTTTTTATATCATGTAGTTTTTATATCATGTAGTTTTTATATAATGTCGTTTTTATATAATGTAGTTTTTATATCATGTAGTTTTTATATCATGTAGTTTTTATATCATGTTGTTTTTATATCATGTCGTTTTTATATCATGTCGTTTTTATATCATGTAGTTCTTATATCATATGGTTTTTATATCATGTAGTTTTTATATCATGTCGTTTTTATATCATGTAGTTTTTATATCATGCAGTTTTTATATCATGTAGTTTTTATATAATGTAGGTTTTATATCATATAGTTTTTATATCATGTAGTTTTTATATAATGTCGTTTTTATATAACGTAGTTTTTATATCATGTCATTTTTATATCATGTAGTTTTTATATCATGTCGTTTTTATATCATGTAGTTTTTATATACTGTAGGTTTTATATAATGTAGTTTTTATATCATGTCGTTTTTATATCATGTGGTTTTTATATCATGTAGTTTTTATATCATGTAGTTTTTATATAATGTCGTTTTTATATCATGTAGTTTTTACATCATGTAGTTTTTATATCATGTTGTTTTTATATCATGTCGTTTTTATATCATGTCGTTTTTATATCATGTAGTTTTTATATAATGTAGGTTTTATATCATGTAGTTTTTATATCATGTAGTTTTTATATCATGTCGTTTTTATATAATGTAGTTTTTATATAATGTAGGTTTTATATAATGTAGTTTTTATATCATGTCGTTTTTATATCATGTAGTTTTTATATCATGTAGTTTATATATAATGTGGTTTTTATGTCATGTAGTTTTTATATCATGTCGTTTTTATATCATGTAGTTTTTATATCATGTAGTTTATATATAATGTGGTTTTTATATCATGTAGTTTTTATATCATGTCGTTTTTATATCATGTCGTTTTTATATCATGTAGTTTTTATATCATGTCGTTTTTATATCATGTAGTTTTTATATAATGTAGGTTTTATATAATGTCGTTTTTATATCATGTAGTTCTTATATAATGTAGTTTTTATATAATGTAGTTTTTATATCATGTCGTTTTTATATCACGTCGTTTTTATATCATGTAGTTTTTATATCATGTCGTTTTTATATAATGTCGTTTTTATATAATGTAGTTTTTTTATCATGTCGTTTTTATATCATGTAGTTTTTTTATCATGTCGTTTTTATATCATGTAGTTCTTATATCATGTAGTTTTTATATCATGTCGTTTTTATATCATGTCGTTTTTATATCATGTAGTTTTTATATCATGTAGTTTTTATATAATGTAGGTTTTATATCATGTAGTTTTTATATAATTTGGTTTTTATATCATGTAGTTTTTATATAATGTCGTTTTTATATCATGTAGTTTTTATATAATGTCGTTTTTATATCATGTAGTTTTTATATAATGTAGGTTTTATATAATGTAGTTTTTATATAATGTGGTTTTTATGTCATGTAGTTTTTATATCATGTATTTTTTATATCATGTAGTTTTTATATAATGTAGTTTTTATATCATGTAGTTTTTATATCATGTAGTTTTTATATAATGTCGTTTTTATATAATGTAGTTTTTATATCATGTAGTTTTTATATCATGTAGTTTTTATATCATGTTGTTTTTATATCATGTCGTTTTTATATCATGTCGTTTTTATATCATGTAGTTCTTATATCATATGGTTTTTATATCATGTAGTTTTTATATCATGTCGTTTTTATATCATGTAGTTTTTATATCATGCAGTTTTTATATCATGTAGTTTTTATATAATGTAGGTTTTATATCATATAGTTTTTATATCATGTAGTTTTTATATAATGTCGTTTTTATATAACGTAGTTTTTATATCATGTCATTTTTATATCATGTAGTTTTTATATCATGTCGTTTTTATATCATGTAGTTTTTATATACTGTAGGTTTTATATAATGTAGTTTTTATATCATGTCGTTTTTATATCATGTGGTTTTTATATCATGTAGTTTTTATATCATGTAGTTTTTATATAATGTAGTTTTTATATCATGTCGTTTTTATATCACGTCGTTTTTATATCATGTAGTTTTTATATCATGTCGTTTTTATATAATGTCGTTTTTATATAATGTAGTTTTTTTATCATGTCGTTTTTATATCATGTAGTTTTTTTATCATGTCGTTTTTATATCATGTAGTTCTTATATCATGTAGTTTTTATATCATGTCGTTTTTATATCATGTCGTTTTTATATCATGTAGTTTTTATATCATGTCGTTTTTATATCATGTCGTTTTTATATCATGTAGTTTTTATATCATGTCGTTTTTATATCATGTCGTTTTTATATCATGTAGTTTTTATATCATGTAGTTTTTATATAATGTAGGTTTTATATCATGTAGTTTTTATATAATTTGGTTTTTATATCATGTAGTTTTTATATAATGTCGTTTTTATATCATATAGTTTTTATATAATGTCGTTTTTATATCATGTAGTTTTTATATAATGTAGGTTTTATATAATGTAGTTTTTATATAATGTGGTTTTTATGTCATGTAGTTTTTATATCATGTATTTTTTATATCATGTAGTTTTTATATAATGTAGTTTTTATATCATGTAGTTTTTATATCATGTAGTTTTTATATAATGTCGTTTTTATATAATGTAGTTTTTATATCATGTAGTTTTTATATCATGTAGTTTTTATATCATGTTGTTTTTATATCATGTCGTTTTTATATCATGTCGTTTTTATATCATGTAGTTCTTATATCATATGGTTTTTATATCATGTAGTTTTTATATCATGTCGTTTTTATATCATGTAGTTTTTATATCATGCAGTTTTTATATCATGTAGTTTTTATATAATGTAGGTTTTATATCATATAGTTTTTATATCATGTAGTTTTTATATAATGTCGTTTTTATATAACGTAGTTTTTATATCATGTCATTTTTATATCATGTAGTTTTTATATCATGTCGTTTTTATATCATGTGGTTTTTATATCATGTAGTTTTTATATCATGTAGTTTTTATATAATGTCGTTTTTATATCATGTAGTTTTTACATCATGTAGTTTTTATATCATGTTGTTTTTATATCATGTCGTTTTTATATCATGTCGTTTTTATATCATGTAGTTTTTATATAATGTAGGTTTTATATCATGTAGTTTTTATATCATGTAGTTTTTATATCATGTCGTTTTTATATAATGTAGTTTTTATATAATGTAGGTTTTATATAATGTAGTTTTTATATCATGTCGTTTTTATATCATGTAGTTTTTATATCATGTAGTTTATATATAATGTGGTTTTTATGTCATGTAGTTTTTATATCATGTCGTTTTTATATCATGTAGTTTTTATATCATGTAGTTTATATATAATGTGGTTTTTATATCATGTAGTTTTTATATCATGTCGTTTTTATATCATGTCGTTTTTATATCATGTAGTTTTTATATCATGTCGTTTTTATATCATGTAGTTTTTATATAATGTAGGTTTTATATAATGTCGTTTTTATATCATGTAGTTCTTATATAATGTAGTTTTTATATAATGTAGTTTTTATATCATGTCGTTTTTATATCACGTCGTTTTTATATCATGTAGTTTTTATATCATGTCGTTTTTATATAATGTCGTTTTTATATAATGTAGTTTTTTTATCATGTCGTTTTTATATCATGTAGTTTTTTTATCATGTCGTTTTTATATCATGTAGTTCTTATATCATGTAGTTTTTATATCATGTCGTTTTTATATCATGTCGTTTTTATATCATGTAGTTTTTATATCATGTCGTTTTTATATCATGTCGTTTTTATATCATGTAGTTTTTATATAATGTCGTTTTCATATCATGTAGTTTTTATATCATGTAGTTTTTATATAATGTAGTTTTTATATAATGTAGTTTTTATATCATGTCGTTTTTATATCATGTAGTTTTTATATAATGTAGTTTTTATATCATGTAGTTCATATATAATGTGGTTTTTATGTCATGTAGTTTTTATATCATGTCGTTTTTATATCATGTCGTTTTTATATCATGTAGTTTTTATATCATGTAGTTTTAATATAATGTAGGTTTTATATCATGTAGTTTTTATATAATTTGGTTTTTATATCATGTAGTTTTTATATCATGTCGTTTTTATATCATGTTGTTTTTATATCATGTCGTTTTTATATCATGTCGTTTTTATATCATGTAGTTCTTATATCATATGGTTTTTATATCATGTAGTTTTTATATCATGTCGTTTTTATATCATGTAGTTTTTATATCATGCAGTTTTTATATCATGTAGTTTTTATATAATGTAGGTTTTATATCATATAGTTTTTATATCATGTAGTTTTTATATAATGTCGTTTTTATATCATGTAGTTTTTATATCATGTCGTTTTTATATCATGTAGTTTTTATATACTGTAGGTTTTATATAATGTAGTTTTTATATCATGTCGTTTTTATATCATGTGGTTTTTATATCATGTAGTTTTTATATCATGTAGTTTTTATATCATGTAGTTTTTATATCATGTAGTTTTTATATAATGTCGTTTTTATATCATGTAGTTTTTATATCATGTAGTTTTTATATCATGTTGTTTTTATATCATGTCGTTTTTATATCATGTGGTTTTTATATCATGTAGTTTTTATATAATGTCGTTTTTATATCATGTCGTTTTTATATCATGTAGTTTTTATATAATGTAGGTTTTATATCATGTAGTTTTTATATCATGTAGTTTTTATATCATGTCGTTTTTATATAATGTAGTTTTTATATAATGTAGGTTTTATATAATGTAGTTTTTATATCATGTCGTTTTTATATCATGTAGTTTTTATATCATGTAGTTTATATATAATGTGGTTTTTATGTCATGTAGTTTTTATATCATGTCGTTTTTATATCATGTAGTTTTTATATCATGTAGTTTATATATAATGTGGTTTTTATATCATGTAGTTTTTATATCATGTCGTTTTTATATCATGTCGTTTTTATATAATGTAGTTTTTATATCATGTCGTTTTTATATCATGTAGTTTTTATATCATGTCGTTTTTATATCATGTAGTTTTTATATAATGTAGGTTTTATATAATGTCGTTTTTATATCATGTAGTTTTTATATAATTTAGTTTTTATATAATGTAGTTTTTATATCATGTCGTTTTTATATCACGTCGTTTTTATATCATGTAGTTTTTATATCATGTCGTTTTTATATAATGTCGTTTTTATATAATGTAGTTTTTTTATCATGTCGTTTTTATATCATGTAGTTTTTTTATCATGTCGTTTTTATATCATGTAGTTCTTATATCATGTAGTTTTTATATCATGTCGTTTTTATATCATGTCGTTTTTATATCATGTAGTTTTTATATCATGTCGTTTTTATATCATGTCGTTTTTATATCATGTAGTTTTTATATAATGTCGTTTTCATATCATGTAGTTTTTATATCATGTAGTTTTTATATAATGTAGTTTTTATATAATGTAGTTTTTATATCATGTCGTTTTTATATCATGTAGTTTTTATATAATGTAGTTTTTATATCATGTAGTTCATATATAATGTGGTTTTTATGTCATGTAGTTTTTATATCATGTCGTTTTTATATCATGTCGTTTTTATATCATGTAGTTTTTATATCATGTAGTTTTAATATAATGTAGGTTTTATATGATGTAGTTTTTATATAATTTGGTTTTTATATCATGTAGTTTTTATATCATGTCGTTTTTATATCATGTAGTTTTTATATAATTTCGTTTTTATATCATATAGTTTTTATATAATGTAGGTTTTATATAATGCAGTTTTTATATAATGTGGTTTTTATGTCATGTAGTTTTTACATCATGTAGTTTTTATATCATGTAGTTTTTATATAATGTAGTTTTTATATCATGTAGTTTTTATATCATGTAGTTTTTATATAATGTCGTTTTTATATAATGTAGTTTTTATATCATGTAGTTTTTATATCATGTAGTTTTTATATAATGTCGTTTTTATATGATGTCGTTTTTATATCATGTAGTTTTTATATAATGTCGTTTTTCTTATAATGTAGTTTTTATATCATGTAGTTTTTATATCATGTCGTTTTTATATCATGTCGTTTTTATATCATGTAGTTTTTATATAATGTAGTTTTTATATGATGTAGTTTTTATATCATGTAGTTTTTATATCATGTAGTTTTCATATAATGTCGTTTTTATATAATGTAGGTTTTATATAATGTAGTTTTTATATCATGTCGTTTTTATATCATGTAGTTTTTATATCATGTAGTTTATATATAATGTGGTTTTTTTGTCATGTAGTTTTTATATCATGTCGTTTTTATATCATGTTGTTTTTATATCATGTAGTTTTTATATCATGTAGTTTTTATATAATGTAGGTTTTATATCATGTAGTTTTTATATAATTTGGTTTTTATATCATGTAGTTTTTATATAATGTCGTTTTTATATCATGTAGTTTTTATATAATGTCGTTTTTATATCATATAGTTTTTATATAATGTAGGTTTTATATAATGTAGTTTTTATATAATGTGGTTTTTATGTCATGTAGTTTTTATATCATGTATTTTTTATATCATGTAGTTTTTATATAATGTAGTTTTTATATCATGTAGTTTTTATATCATGTAGTTTTTATATAATGTCGTTTTTATATAATGTAGTTTTTATATCATGTAGTTTTTATATCATGTAGTTTTTATATCATGTTGTTTTTATATCATGTCGTTTTTATATCATGTCGTTTTTATATCATGTAGTTCTTATATCATGTGGTTTTTATATCATGTAGTTTTTATATCATGTCGTTTTTATGTCATGTAGTTTTTATATCATGTCGTTTTTATATAATGTAGGTTTTATATCATGTAGTTTTTATATCATGTGGTTTTTATATCATGTAGTTTTTAGATCATGTCGTTTTTATATCATGTAGTTTTTATATCATGCAGTTTTTATATCATGCAGTTTTTATATAATGTAGGTTTTATATCATATAGTTTTTATATCATGTAGTTTTTATATAATGTCGTTTTTATATCATGTAGTTTTTATATCATGTAGTTTTTATATCATGTTGTTTTTATATCATGTCGTTTTTATATAATGTCGTTTTTATATAACATAGTTTTTATATCATGTCATTTTTATATCATGTAGTTTTTATATCATGTAGTTTTTATATCATATAGTTTTTATATCATGTCGTTTTTATATAATGTAGTTTTTATATAATGTAGGTTTTATATAATGTAGTTTTTATATCATGTCGTTTTTATATCATGTAGTTTTTATATCATGTAGTTTATATATAATGTGGTTTTTATGTCATGTAGTTTTTATATCATGTCGTTTTTATATCATGTAGTTTTTATATCATGTAGTTTATATATAATGTGGTTTTTATATCATGTAGTTTTTATATCATGTCGTTTTTATATCATGTCGTTTTTATATAATGTAGTTTTTATATCATGTCGTTTTTATATCATGTAGTTTTTATATCATGTCGTTTTTATATCATGTAGTTTTTATATAATGTAGGTTTTATATAATGTCGTTTTTATATCATGTAGTTTTTATATAATGTAGTTTTTATATAATGTAGTTTTTATATCATGTCGTTTTTATATCACGTCGTTTTTATATCATGTAGTTTTTATATCATGTCGTTTTTATATAATGTCGTTTTTATATAATGTAGTTTTTATATCATGTTGTTTTTATATCATGTAGTTTTTATATCATGTTGTTTTTATATCATGTCATTTTTATATCATGTAGTTTTTAAATAATGTCGTTTTTACATAATGTAGTTTTTATATCATGTCGTTTTTATATCATGTAGTTTTTATATCATGTAGTTTTATATAATGTCGTTTTTATATAATGTAGTTTTTTTATCATGTCGTTTTTATATCATGTAGTTTTTTTATCATGTCGTTTTTATATCATGTAGTTCTTATATCATGTCGTTTTTATATCATGTAGTTTTTATATAATGTAGGTTTTATATCATGTAGTTTTTATATAATTTGGTTTTTATATCATGTAGTTTTTATATCATGTCGTTTTTATATCATGTAGTTTTTATATAATGTCGTTTTTATATCATATAGTTTTTATATAATGTAGGTTTTATATAATGCAGTTTTTATATAATGTGGTTTTTATGTCATGTAGTTTTTACATCATGTAGTTTTTATATCATGTAGTTTTTATATAATGTAGTTTTTATATCATGTAGTTTTTATATCATGTAGTTTTTATATAATGTCGTTTTTATATAATGTAGTTTTTATATCATGTAGTTTTTATATCATGTAGTTTTTATATCATGTAGTTTTTATATAATGTCGTTTTTATATCATGTCGTTTTTATATCATGTAGTTTTTATATAATGTCGTTTTTATATAATGTAGTTTTTATATCATGTAGTTTTTATATCATGTCGTTTTTATATCATGTCGTTTTTATATCATGTCGTTTTTATATCATGTAGTTTTTATATAATGTAGTTTTTATATGATGTAGTTTTTATATCATGTAGTTTTTATATAATGTAGTTTTTATATAATGTCGTTTTTATATAATGTAGGTTTTATATAATGTAGTTTTTATATCATGTCGTTTTTATATCATGTAGTTTTTATATCATGTAGTTTATATATAATGTGGTTTTTATGTCATGTAGTTTTTATATCATATAGTTTTTATATCATGTAGTTTTTATATAATGTCGTTTTTATATCATGTAGTTTTTATATCATGTAGTTTTTATATCATGTTGTTTTTATATCATGTAGTTTTTATATCATGTCGTTTTTATATCATGTAGTTTTTATATAATGTATGTTTTATATAATGTCGTTTTTATATCATGTAGTTTTTATATAATGTAGTTTTTATATAATGTAGTTTTTATATCATGTCGTTTTTATATCACGTCGTTTTTATATCATGTAGTTTTTATATCATGTCGTTTTTATATAATGTCGTTTTTATATAATGTAGTTTTTATATCATGTTGTTTTTATATCATGTAGTTTTTATATCATGTTGTTTTTATATCATGTCGTTTTTATATCATGTAGTTTTTATATAATGTCGTTTTTACATAATGTAGTTTTTATATCATGTCGTTTTTATATCATGTAGTTTTTATATCATGTAGTTTTATATAATGTCGTTTTTATATAATGTAGTTTTTTTATCATGTCGTTTTTATATCATGTAGTTTTTTTATCATGTCGTTTTTATATCATGTAGTTCTTATATCATGTAGTTTTTATATCATGTCGTTTTTATATCATGTCGTTTTTATATCATGTAGTTTTTATATAATGTCGTTTTCATATCATGTAGTTTTTATATCATGTAGTTTTTATATAATGTAGTTTTTATATAATGTAGTTTTTATATCATGTCGTTTTTATATCATGTAGTTTTTATATAATGTAGTTTTTATATCATGTAGTTCATATATAATGTGGTTTTTATGTCATGTAGTTTTTATATCATGTCGTTTTTATATCATGTAGTTTTTATATCATGTAGTTTTTATATAATGTAGGTTTTATATCATGTAGTTTTTATATAATTTGGTTTTTATATCATGTAGTTTTTATATCATGTCGTTTTTATATCATGTAGTTTTTATATAATGTCGTTTTTATATCATATAGTTTTTATATAATGTAGGTTTTATATAATGCAGTTTTTATATAATGTGGTTTTTATGTCATGTAGTTTTTACATCATGTAGTTTTTATATCATGTAGTTTTTATATAATGTAGTTTTTATATCATGTAGTTTTTATATCATGTAGTTTTTATATAATGTCGTTTTTATATAATGTAGTTTTTATATCATGTAGTTTTTATATCATGTAGTTTTTATATCATGTAGTTTTTATATAATGTCGTTTTTATATCATGTCGTTTTTATATCATGTAGTTTTTATATAATGTCGTTTTTATATAATGTAGTTTTTATATCATGTAGTTTTTATATCATGTCGTTTTTATATCATGTCGTTTTTATATCATGTCGTTTTTATATCATGTAGTTTTTATATAATGTAGTTTTTATATGATGTAGTTTTTATATCATGTAGTTTTTATATAATGTAGTTTTTATATAATGTCGTTTTTATATAATGTAGGTTTTATATAATGTAGTTTTTATATCATGTCGTTTTTATATCATGTAGTTTTTATATCATGTAGTTTATATATAATGTGGTTTTTATGTCATGTAGTTTTTATATCATGTCGTTTTTATATCATGTAGTTTTTATATAGTGTAGGTTTTATATCATGTAGTTTTTATATAATTTGGTTTTTATATCATGTAGTTTTTATATAATGTCGTTTTTATATCATGTAGTTTTTATATAATGTCGTTTTTATATCATGTAGTTTTTATATAATGTAGGTTTTATATAATGTAGTTTTTATATAATGTGGTTTTTATGTCATGTAGTTTTTATATCATGTATTTTTTATATCATGTAGTTTTTATATAATGTAGTTTTTATATCATGTAGTTTTTATATCATGTAGTTTTTATATAATGTCGTTTTTATATAATGTAGTTTTTATATCATGTAGTTTTTATATCATGTAGTTTTTATATCATGTTGTTTTTATATCATGTCGTTTTTATATCATGTCGTTTTTATATCATGTAGTTCTTATATCATGTGGTTTTTATATCATGTAGTTTTTATATCATGTAGTTTTTATATAATGTAGGTTTTATATCATATAGTTTTTATATCATGTAGTTTTTATATAATGTCGTTTTTATATAACGTAGTTTTTATATCATGTCATTTTTATATCATGTAGTTTTTATATCATGTCGTTTTTATATCATGTAGTTTTTATATACTGTAGGTTTTATATAATGTAGTTTTTATATCATGTCGTTTTTATATCATGTGGTTTTTATATCATGTAGTTTTTATATCATGTAGTTTTTATATAATGTCGTTTTTATATCATGTAGTTTTTATATCATGTAGTTTTTATATCATGTTGTTTTTATATCATGTAGTTTTTATATCATGTAGTTTTTATATCATGTCGTTTTTATATAATGTAGTTTTTATATAATGTAGGTTTTATATAATGTAGTTTTTATATCATGTCGTTTTTATATCATGTAGTTTTTATATCATGTAGTTTATATATAATGTGGTTTTTATGTCATGTAGTTTTTATATCATGTCGTTTTTATATCATGTAGTTTTTATATCATGTAGTTTATATATAATGTGGTTTTTATATCATGTAGTTTTTATATCATGTCGTTTTTATATCATGTAGTTTTTATATCATGTAGTTTTTATATAATGTAGGTTTTATATCATGTAGTTTTTATATAATTTGGTTTTTATATCATGTAGTTTTTATATCATGTCGTTTTTATATCATGTAGTTTTTATATAATGTCGTTTTTATATCATGTAGTTTTTATATAATGTAGGTTTTATATAATGTAGTTTTTATATAATGTGGTTTTTATGTCATGTAGTTTTTATATCATGTAGTTTTTATATCATGTAGTTTTTATATAATGTCGTTTTAATATAATGTAGTTTTTATATCATGTAGTTTTTATATCATGTAGTTTTTATATCATGTAGTTTTTATATAATGTCGTTTTTATATCATGTCGTTTTTATATCATGTAGTTTTTATATTATGTCGTTTTTATATCGTGTAGTTTTTATATCATGTCGTTTTTATATCATGTAGTTTTTATATCATGTTTTTATATCATGTCGTTTTTATATAATGTCGTTTTTATATCATGTAGTTTTTATATAATGTAGGTTTTATATAATGTAGTTTTTATATAATGTAGTTTTTATATAATGTAGTTTTTATATCATGTAGTTTTTATATGATGTAGTTTTTATATAATGTAGTTTTTATATGATGTAGTTTTTATATAATGTAGTTTTTATATAATGTAGTTTTTATATGATGTAGTTTTTATATAATGTAGTTTTTATATCATGTGGTTTTTATATCATGTAGTTTTTATATCATGTAGTTTTTATATAATGTAGGTTTTATATCATGTAGTTTTTATATAATGTAGGTTTTATATCATGTGGTTTTTATATCATGTAGTTTTTATATCATGTAGTTTTTATATAATGTAGGTTTTATATCATGTAGTTTTTATATCATGTCGTTTTTATATGATGTAGTTTTTATATCATTTAGTTTTTATATAATGTAGTTTTTATATAATGTTGTTTTTATATAATGTAGTTTTTATATCATGTAGTTTTTATATCATGTCGTTTATATATCATGTAGTGTTTATATTATGTCGTTTTTATATAATGTAGGTTTTATATAATGTAGTTTTTATATCATGTCGTTTTTATATCATGTAGTTTTTATATCATGTAGTTTATATATAATGTGGTTTTTATGTCATGTAGTTTTTATATCATGTCGTTTTTATATCATGTAGTTTTTATATCATGTAGTTTTTATATAATGTCGTTTTTATATCATGTCGTTTTTATATCATGTAGTTTTTATATTATGTCGTTTTTATATCGTGTAGTTTTTATATCATGTCGTTTTTATATCATGTCGTTTTTTATATCATGTAGTTTTTATATAATGTCGTTTTTATATAATGTCGTTTTTACATAATGTAGTTTTTATATCATGTAGTTTTTATATCATGTCGTTTTTATATCATGTAGTGTTTATATTATGTCGTTTTTATATCATGTAGTTTTTAAATCATGTAGTTTTTATATCATGTCGTTTTTATATAATGTAGTTTTTATATAATGTAGGTTTTATATCATGTAGTTTTTATATAATGTGGTTTTTATATCATGTAGTTTTTAATATCATGTCGTTTTTATATCATGTAGGTTTTATATAATGTAGTTTTTATATCATGTAGTTTTTATATAATGTGGTTTTTATGTCATGTAGTTTTTATATCATGTAGTTTTTATATCATGTAGTTTTTATATAATGTAGTTTTTATATAATGTAGTTTTTATATCATGTAGTTTTTATGTAATGTAGGTTTTATATCATGTAGTTTTTATATCATGTAGTTTTTATATAATGTCGTTTTTATATAATGTAGTTTTTATATCATGTCGTTTTTATATCATGTAGTTTTTATATCATGTCGTTTTTATATCATGTAGTTTTTATATAATGTAGGTTTTATATAATGTCGTTTTTATATCATGTAGTTTTTATATAATGTAGTTTTTATATAATGTAGTTTTTATATCATGTCGTTTTTATATCATGTAGTTTTTATATAATGTCGTTTTCATATCATGTAGTTTTTATATCATGTAGTTTTTATATAATGTAGTTTTTATATAATGTAGTTTTTATATCATGTCGTTTTTATATCATGTAGTTTTTATATAATGTCGTTTTTATATCATGTAGTTCATATATAATGTGGTTTTTATGTCATGTAGTTTTTATATCATGTCGTTTTTATATCATGTCGTTTTTATATCATGTAGTTTTTATATCATGTAGTTTTTATATAATGTAGGTTTTATATCATGTAGTTTTTATATAATTTGGTTTTTATATCATGTAGTTTTTATATCATGTCGTTTTTATATCATGTAGTTTTTATATAATGTCGTTTTTATATCATATAGTTTTTATATAATGTAGGTTTTATATAATGCAGTTTTTATATAATGTGGTTTTATATGTCATGTAGTTTTTACATCATGTAGTTTTTATATCATGTAGTTTTTATATAATGTAGTTTTTATATCATGTAGTTTTTATATCATGTAGTTTTTATATAATGTCGTTTTCATATAATGTAGTTTTTATATCATGTAGTTTTTATATCATGTAGTTTTTATATCATGTAGTTTTTATATAATGTCTTTTTTATATCATGTCGTTTTTATATCATGTCGTTTTTATATAATGTCGTTTTTATATAATGTAGTTTTTATATCATGTAGTTTTTATATCATGTCGTTTTTATATCATGTCGTTTTTATATCATGTCGTTTTTATATCATGTAGTTTTTATATAATGTAGTTTTTATATGATGTAGTTTTTATATCATGTAGTTTTTATATCATGTCGTTTTTATATCATGTCGTTTTTATATCATGTAGTTTTTATATAATGTAGGTTTTATATAATGTAGTTTTTATATAATGTGGTTTTTATGTCATGTAGTTTTTATATCATGTAGTTTTTATATAATGTCGTTTTTATATAATGTAGTTTTTATATCATGTAGTTTTTATATCATGTAGTTTTTATATCATGTAGTTTTTATATAATGTCGTTTTTATATCATGTCGTTTTTATATCATGTAGTTTTTATATTATGTCGTTTTTATATCGTGTAGTTTTTATATCATGTCGTTTTTATATCATGTCGTTTTTTATATCATGTAGTTTTTATATAATGTCGTTTTTATATAATGTCGTTTTTATATAATGTAGTTTTTATATCATGTAGTTTTTATATCATGTCGTTTTTATATCATGTAGTGTTTATATTATGTCGTTTTTATATCATGTAGTTTTTAAATCATGTAGTTTTTATATCATGTCGTTTTTATATAATGTAGTTTTTATATAATGTAGGTTTTATATCATGTAGTTTTTATATAATGTGGTTTTTATATCATGTAGTTTTTAATCTCATGTCGTTTTTATATCATGTAGGTTTTATATAATGTAGTTTTTATATCATGTAGTTTTTATATAATGTGGTTTTTATGTCATGTAGTTTTTATATCATGTAGTTTTTATATCATGTAGTTTTTATATAATGTAGTTTTTATATATGTAGTTTTTATATCATGTAGTTTTTTTTTAATGTAGGTTTTATATCATGTAGTTTTTATATCATGTAGTTTTTATATAATGTCGTTTTTATATAATGTAGTTTTTATATCATGTCGTTTTTATATCATGTAGTTTTTATATCATGTCGTTTTTATATCATGTAGTTTTTTTTTAATGTAGGTTTTATATCATGTAGTTTTTATATCATGTAGTTTTTATATAATGTCGTTTTTATATAATGTAGTTTTTATATCATGTCGTTTTTATATCATGTAGTTTTTATATCATGTCGTTTTTATATCATGTAGTTTTTATATAATGTCGTTTTTATATAATGTAGTTTTTATATCATGTCGTTTTTATATCATGTAGTTTTTATATCATGTCGTTTTTATATCATGTAGTTTTTATATAATGTCGTTTTTATATAATGTAGTTTTTATATCATGTAGTTTTTATATCATGTAGTTTTTATATCATGTAGTTTTTATATAATGTCGTTTTTATATCATGTCGTTTTTATATCATGTAGTTTTTATATAATGTCGTTTTTATATAATGTAGTTTTTATATCATGTAGTTTTTATATCATGTCGTTTTTATATCATGTCGTTTTTATATCATGTCGTTTTTATATCATGTAGTTTTTATATAATGTAGTTTTTATATGATGTAGTTTTTATATCATGTAGTTTTTATATCATGTCGTTTTTATATCATGTAGTTTTTATATAATGTAGGTTTTATATAATGTAGTTTTTATATAATGTGGTTTTTATGTCATGTAGTTTTTATATCATGTAGTTTTTATATAATGTCGTTTTTATATAATGTAGTTTTTATATCATGTAGTTTTTATATCATGTAGTTTTTATATCATGTAGTTATATCATGTAGTTTTTATATAATGTCGTTTTTATATCATGTCGTTTTTATATCATGTAGTTTTTATATTATGTCGTTTTTATATCGTGTAGTTTTTATATCATGTCGTTTTTATATCATGTCGTTTTTTATATCATGTAGTTTTTATATAATGTCGTTTTTATATCATGTAGTTTTTATATCACATCGTTTTTATATCATGTAGTTTTTATATCATGTCGTTTTTATATAATGTAGTTTTTATATATGTAGTTTTTATATCATGTAGTTTTTATGTAATGTAGGTTTTATATCATGTAGGTTTTATATCATGTAGTTTTTATATAATGTGGTTTTTATATCATGTAGTTTTTAATATCATGTCGTTTTTATATCATGTAGGTTTTATATAATGTAGTTTTTATATCATGTAGTTTTTATATAATGTGGTTTTTATGTCATGTAGTTTTTATATCATGTAGTTTTTATATCATGTAGTTTTTATATAATGTAGTTTTTATATATGTAGTTTTTATATCATGTAGTTTTTATGTAATGTAGGTTTTATATCATGTAGTTTTTATATCATGTAGTTTTTATATAATGTCGTTTTTATATAATGTAGTTTTTATATCATGTCGTTTTTATATCATGTAGTTTTTATATCATGTCGTTTTTATATCATGTAGTTTTTATATAATGTCGTTTTTATATAATGTAGTTTTTATATCATGTAGTTTTTATATCATGTAGTTTTTATATCATGTAGTTTTTATATAATGTCGTTTTTATATTATGTCGTTTTTATATCATGTAGTTTTTATATAATGTCGTTTTTATATAATGTAGTTTTTATATCATGTAGTTTTTATATCATGTCGTTTTTATATCATGTAGTTTTTATATAATGTAGGTTTTATATAATGTAGTTTTTATATAATGTGGTTTTTATGTCATGTAGTTTTTATATCATGTAGTTTTTATATAATGTCGTTTTTATATAATGTAGTTTTTATATCATGTAGTTTTTATATCATGTAGTTTTTATATCATGTAGTTATATCATGTAGTTTTTATATAATGTCGTTTTTATATCATGTCGTTTTTATATCATGTAGTTTTTATATTATGTCGTTTTTATATCGTGTAGTTTTTATATCATGTCGTTTTTATATCATGTCGTTTTTTATATCATGTAGTTTTTATATAATGTCGTTTTTATATGTCGTTTTTATATAATGTAGTTTTTATATCATGTAGTTTTTATATCATGTCGTTTTTATATCATGTAGGTTTTATATAATGTAGTTTTTATATCATGTAGTTTTTATATAATGTGGTTTTTATATCATGTAGTTTTTAATATCATGTCGTTTTTATACCATGTAGGTTTTATATAATGTAGTTTTTATATCATGTAGTTTTTATATAATGTGGTTTTTATGTCATGTAGTTTTTATATCATGTAGTTTTTATATCATGTAGTTTTTATATAATGTAGTTTTTATATCATGTAGTTTTTATATCATGTAGTTTTTATGTAATGTAGGTTTTATATCATGTAGTTTTTATATCATGTAGTTTTTATATAATGTCGTTTTTATATAATGTAGTTTTTATATCATGTCGTTTTTATATCATGTAGTTTTTATATCATGTCGTTTTTATATCATGTAGTTTTTATATAATGTAGGTTTTATATAATGTCGTTTTTATATCATGTAGTTTTTATATAATGTAGTTTTTATATAATGTAGTTTTTATATCATGTCGTTTTTATATCACGTAGTTTTTATATCATGTAGTTTTTATATCATGTCGTTTTTATATAATGTAGTTTTTATATATGTAGTTTTTATATCATGTAGTTTTTATGTAATGTAGGTTTTATATAATGTCGTTTTTATATCATGTAGTTTTTATATAATGTAGTTTTTATATCATGTAGTTTTTATATCACATCGTTTTTATATCATGTAGTTTTTATATCATGTCGTTTTTATATAATGTAGTTTTTATATATGTAGTTTTTATATCATGTAGTTTTTATGTAATGTAGGTTTTATATCATGTAGTTTTTATATCATGTAGTTTTTATATAATGTCGTTTTTATATAATGTAGTTTTTATATCATGTCGTTTTTATATCATGTAGTTTTTATATAATGTCGTTTTTATATAATGTAGTTTTTATATCATGTAGTTTTTATATCATGTAGTTTTTATATCATGTAGTTTTTATATAATGTCGTTTTTATATCATGTCGTTTTTATATCATGTAGTTTTTATATAATGTCGTTTTTATATAATGTAGTTTTTATATCATGTAGTTTTTATATCATGTCGTTTTTATATCATGTCGTTTTTATATCATGTCGTTTTTATATCATGTAGTTTTTATATAATGTAGTTTTTATATGATGTAGTTTTTATATCATGTAGTTTTTATATCATGTCGTTTTTATATCATGTAGTTTTTATATAATGTAGGTTTTATATAATGTAGTTTTTATATAATGTGGTTTTTATGTCATGTAGTTTTTATATCATGTAGTTTTTATATAATGTCGTTTTTATATAATGTAGTTTTTATATCATGTAGTTTTTATATCATGTAGTTTTTATATAATGTCGTTTTTATATCATGTCGTTTTTATATCATGTAGTTTTTATATTATGTCGTTTTTATATCGTGTAGTTTTTATATCATGTCGTTTTTATATCATGTCGTTTTTTATATCATGTAGTTTTTATATAATGTCGTTTTTATATGTCGTTTTTATATAATGTAGTTTTTATATCATGTAGTTTTTATATCATGTCGTTTTTATATCATGTAGTGTTTATATTATGTCGTTTTTATATCATGTAGTTTTTAAATCATGTAGTTTTTATATCATGTCGTTTTTATATAATGTAGTTTTTATATCATGTAGTTTTTATATAATGTGGTTTTTATGTCATGTAGTTTTTATATCATGTAGTTTTTATATCATGTAGTTTTTATATAATGTAGTTTTTATATCATGTAGTTTTTATATCATGTAGTTTTTATGTAATGTAGGTTTTATATCATGTAGTTTTTATATCATGTAGTTTTTATATAATGTCGTTTTTATATAATGTAGTTTTTATATCATGTCGTTTTTATATCATGTAGTTTTTATATCATGTCGTTTTTATATCATGTAGTTTTTATATAATGTAGGTTTTATATAATGTCGTTTTTATATCATGTAGTTTTTATATAATGTAGTTTTTATATAATGTAGTTTTTATATCATGTCGTTTTTATATCACGTAGTTTTTATATCATCTAGTTTTTATATCATGTCGTTTTTATATAATGTAGGTTTTATATAATGTCGTTTTTATATCATGTAGTTTTTATATAATGTAGTTTTTATATAATGTAGTTTTTATATCATGTCGTTTTATATCACGTCGTTTTTATATCATGTAGTTTTTATATCATGTAGTTTTATATAATGTCGTTTTTATATAATGTAGTTTTTTTATCATGTCGTTTTTATATCATGTAGTTTTTTTATCATGTCGTTTTTATATCATGTAGTTCTTATATCATGTAGTTTTTATATCATGTCGTTTTTATATCATGTCGTTTTTATATCATGTAGTTTTTATATAATGTCGTTTTCATATCATGTAGTTTTTATATAATGTAGTTTTTATATAATGTAGTTTTTATATCATGTCGTTTTTATATCATGTAGTTTTTATATAATGTAGTTTTTATATCATGTAGTTCATATATAATGTGGTTTTTATGTCATGTAGTTTTTATATCATGTCGTTTTTATATAATGTGGTTTTTATATCATGTCGTTTTTATATCATGTAGTTTTTATATAATGTAGGTTTTATATAATGTCGTTTTTATATCATGTAGTTTTTATATAATGTCGTTTTTACATAATGTAGTTTTTATATCATGTCGTTTTTATATCATGTAGTTTTTATATCATGTAGTTTTATATAATGTCGTTTTTATATAATGTAGTTTTTATATCATGTCGTTTTTATATCATGTAGTTTTTATATCATGTAGTTTTATATAATGTCGTTTTTATATAATGTAGTTTTTTTATCATGTCGTTTTTATATCATGTAGTTTTTTATCATGTCGTTTTTATATCATGTAGTTCTTATATCATGTAGTTTTTATATCATGTCGTTTTTATATCATGTCGTTTTTATATCATGTAGTTTTTATATCATGTAGTTTTCATATCATGTAGTTTTTATATAATGTAGTTTTTATATAATGTCGTTTTTATATCATGTAGTTTTTATATAATGTAGTTTTTATATAATGTCGTTTTTATATCATGTAGTTTTTATATCATGTCGTTTTTATATCATGTAGTTTTTATATCATGTCATTTTTATATCATGTAGTTTTTATATCATGTAGTTTTTATATCATGTCGTTTTTATATCATGTCGTTTTTATATCATGTAGTTTTTATATCATGTAGTTTTTATATCATGTTATTTTTATATCATGTAGTTTTTTATATAATGTAGTTTTTATATAATGTAGGTTTTATATCATGTAGTTTTTATATAATGTAGGTTTTATATCATGTCGTTTTTATATCATGTAGTTCTTATATCATGTCGTTTTTATATAATGTGGTTTTTATATCATGTCGTTTTTATATCATGTAGTTTTTATATCATGTAGTTTTTATATAATGTAGGTTTTATATCATGTAGTTTTTATATAATGTGGTTTTTATATCATGTAGTTTTTATATCATGTAGTTTTTATATCATGTAGTTTTTATATAATGTAGTGTTTATATTATGTCGTTTTTATATCATGTAGTTTTTAAATCATGTCGTTTTTATATCACGTCGTTTTTTATATCATGTAGTTTTTATATCATGTCGTTTTTATATAATGTCGTTTTTATATAATGTAGTTTTTATATCATGTTGTTTTTATATCATGTAGTTTTTATATCATGTTGTTTTTATATCATGTCGTTTTTATATCATGTCGTTTTTATATCATGTAGTTTTTATATCATGTAGTTTTATATAATGTCGTTTTTATCACATGTCGTTTTTATATAATGTCGTTTTTACATAATGTAGTTTTTATATCATGTCGTTTTTATATCATGTAGTTTTTATATCATGTAGTTTTATATAATGTCGTTTTTATATAATGTAGTTTTTTTATCATGTCGTTTTTATATCATGTAGTTTTTTTATCATGTCGTTTTTATATCATGTAGTTTTTATATAATGTCGTTTTTACATCATGTAGTTTTTATATAATGTAGTTTTTATATAATGTAGTTTTTATATCATGTCATTTTTATATCATGTAGTTTTTATATCATGTAGTTTTTATATCATGTCGTTTTTATATCATGTAGTTTTTATATCATGTAGTTTTTATATCATGTTATTTTTATATCATGTAGTTTTTATATAATGTAGTTTTTATATAATGTAGGTTTTATATCATGTAGTTTTTATATAATGTAGGTTTTATATCATGTCGTTTTTATATCATGTAGTTTTTATATCATGTTATTTTTATATCATGTAGTTTTTATATAATGTAGTTTTTATATCATGTAGTTTTTATATCATGTAGTTTTTATATAATGTCGTTTTTATATAATGTAGTTCTTATATCATGTCGTTTTTATATAATGTGGTTTTTATATCATGTCGTTTTTATATCATGTAGTTTTTATATCATGTAGTTTTTATATAATGTAGGTTTTATATCATGTAGTTTTTATATAATGTGGTTTTTATATCATGTAGTTTTTATATCATGTCGTTTTTATATCATGTAGTTTTTATATAATGTCGTTTTTATATAATGTAGTTCTTATATCATGTCGTTTTTATATAATGTGGTTTTTATATCATGTCGTTTTTATATCATGTAGTTTTTATATCATGTAGTTTTTATATAATGTAGGTTTTATATCATGTAGTTTTTATATAATGTGGTTTTTATATCATGTAGTTTTTATATCATGTAGTTTTTATATCATGTAGTTTTTATATAATGTAGTGTTTATATTATGTCGTTTTTATATCATGTAGTTTTTAAATCATGTCGTTTTTATATCACGTCGTTTTTTATATCATGTAGTTTTTATATCATGTCGTTTTTATATAATGTCGTTTTTATATAATGTAGTTTTTATATCATGTTGTTTGTATATCATGTAGTTTTTATATCATGTTGTTTTTATATCATGTCGTTTTTATATCATGTCGTTTTTATATCATGTAGTTTTTATATCATGTAGTTTTATATAATGTCGTTTTTATCACATGTCGTTTTTATATAATGTCGTTTTTACATAATGTAGTTTTTATATCATGTCGTTTTTATATCATGTAGTTTTTATATCATGTAGTTTTATATAATGTCGTTTTTATATAATGTAGTTTTTTTATCATGTCGTTTTTATATCATGTAGTTTTTTTATCATGTCGTTTTTATATCATGTAGTTTTTATATAATGTCGTTTTTACATCATGTAGTTTTTATATAATGTAGTTTTTATATAATGTAGTTTTTATATCATGTCGTTTTTATATCATGTAGTTTTTATATAATGTAGTTTTTATATAATGTCGTTTTTATATCATGTAGTTTTTATATCATGTCGTTTTTATATCATGTAGTTTTTATATCATGTCATTTTTATATCATGTAGTTTTTATATCATGTCATTTTTATATAATGTAGTTTTTATATCATGTAGTTTTTATATCATGTCGTTTTTATATCATGTCGTTTTTATATCATGTAGTTTTTATATCATGTAGTTTTTATATCATGTAGTTTTTATATAATGTCGTTTTTATATCATGTCGTTTTTATATCATGTAGTTTTTATATAATGTAGTTTTTATATAATGTCGTTTTTATATAATGTAGTTTTTATATCATGTAGTTTTTATATCATGTCGTTTTTATATCATGTAGTGTTTATATCATGTCGTTTTTATATAATGTAGGTTTTATATCATGTAGTTTTTATATAATGTCGTTTTTATATCATGTAGGTTTTATATAATGTAGTTTTTATATCATGTAGTTTTTATATAATGTGGTTTTTATGTCATGTAGTTTTTATATCATGTAGTTTTTATATCATGTAGTTTTTATATAATGTAGTTTTTATATCATGTCGTTTTTATATCATGTAGTTTTTATATAATGTAGTTTTTATATAATGTCGTTTTTATATCATGTAGTTTTTATATCATGTCGTTTTTATATCATGTAGGTTTTATATCATGTCATTTTTATATCATGTAGTTTTTATATCATGTCATTTTTATATAATGTAGTTTTTATATCATGTAGTTTTTATATCATGTCGTTTTTATATCATGTCGTTTTTATATCATGTAGTTTTTATATCATGTAGTTTTTATATCATGTAGTTTTTATATAATGTCGTTTTTATATCATGTCGTTTTTATATCATGTAGTTTTTATATAATGTCGTTTTTATATAATGTAGTTTTTATATCATGTAGTTTTTATATCATGTCGTTTTTATATCATGTCGTTTTTATATCATGTCGTTTTTATATCATGTAGTTTTTATATAATGTAGTTTTTATATGATGTAGTTTTTATATCATGTAGTTTTTATATAATGTAGTTTTTATATAATGTCGTTTTTATATAATGTAGTTTTTATATCATGTAGTTTTTATATCATGTCGTTTTTATATCATGTAGTGTTTATATCATGTCGTTTTTATATAATGTAGGTTTTATATCATGTAGTTTTTATATAATGTGGTTTTTATATCATGTAGTTTTTATATAATGTGGTTTTTATATCATGTAGTTTTTAATATCATGTCGTTTTTATATCATGTAGGTTTTATATAATGTAGTTTTTATATCATGTAGTTTTTATATAATGTGGTTTTTATGTCATGTAGTTTTTATATCATGTAGTTTTTATATCATGTAGTTTTTATATAATGTAGTTTTTATATCATGTCGTTTTTATATCATGTAGTTTTTATATAATGTAGTTTTTATATAATGTCGTTTTTATATCATGTAGTTTTTATATCATGTCGTTTTTATATCATGTAGGTTTTATATCATGTCATTTTTATATCATGTAGTTTTTATATCATGTCATTTTTATATAATGTAGTTTTTATATCATGTAGTTTTTATATCATGTCGTTTTTATATCATGTCGTTTTTATATCATGTAGTTTTTATATCATGTAGTTTTTATATCATGTAGTTTTTATATAATGTCGTTTTTATATCATGTCGTTTTTATATCATGTAGTTTTTATATAATGTCGTTTTTATATAATGTAGTTTTTATATCATGTAGTTTTTATATCATGTCGTTTTTATATCATGTCGTTTTTATATCATGTCGTTTTTATATCATGTAGTTTTTATATAATGTAGTTTTTATATGATGTAGTTTTTATATCATGTAGTTTTTATATAATGTAGTTTTTATATAATGTCGTTTTTATATAATGTAGTTTTTATATCATGTAGTTTTTATATCATGTCGTTTTTATATCATGTAGTGTTTATATCATGTCGTTTTTATATAATGTAGGTTTTATATCATGTAGTTTTTATATAATGTGGTTTTTATATCATGTAGTTTTTATATCATGTAGTTTTTATATAATGTAGGTTTTATATCATGTAGTTTTTATATAATGTGGTTTTTATATCATGTAGTTTTTATATCATGTCGTTTTTATATCATGTAGTTTTTATATAATGTCGTTTTTATATAATGTAGTTCTTATATCATGTCGTTTTTATATAATGTGGTTTTTATATCATGTCGTTTTTATATCATGTAGTTTTTATATCATGTAGTTTTTATATAATGTAGGTTTTATATCATGTAGTTTTTATATAATGTGGTTTTTATATCATGTAGTTTTTATATCATGTAGTTTTTATATCATGTAGTTTTTATATAATGTAGTGTTTATATTATGTCGTTTTTATATCATGTAGTTTTTAAATCATGTCGTTTTTATATCACGTCGTTTTTTATATCATGTAGTTTTTATATCATGTCGTTTTTATATAATGTCGTTTTTATATAATGTAGTTTTTATATCATGTTGTTTGTATATCATGTAGTTTTTATATCATGTTGTTTTTATATCATGTCGTTTTTATATCATGTCGTTTTTATATCATGTAGTTTTTATATCATGTAGTTTTATATAATGTCGTTTTTATCACATGTCGTTTTTATATAATGTCGTTTTTACATAATGTAGTTTTTATATCATGTCGTTTTTATATCATGTAGTTTTTATATCATGTAGTTTTATATAATGTCGTTTTTATATAATGTAGTTTTTTTATCATGTCGTTTTTATATCATGTAGTTTTTTTATCATGTCGTTTTTATATCATGTAGTTTTTATATAATGTCGTTTTTACATCATGTAGTTTTTATATAATGTAGTTTTTATATAATGTAGTTTTTATATCATGTCGTTTTTATATCATGTAGTTTTTATATAATGTAGTTTTTATATAATGTCGTTTTTATATCATGTAGTTTTTATATCATGTCGTTTTTATATCATGTAGTTTTTATATCATGTCATTTTTATATCATGTAGTTTTTATATCATGTCATTTTTATATAATGTAGTTTTTATATCATGTAGTTTTTATATCATGTCGTTTTTATATCATGTCGTTTTTATATCATGTAGTTTTTATATCATGTAGTTTTTATATCATGTAGTTTTTATATAATGTCGTTTTTATATCATGTCGTTTTTATATCATGTAGTTTTTATATAATGTAGTTTTTATATAATGTCGTTTTTATATAATGTAGTTTTTATATCATGTAGTTTTTATATCATGTCGTTTTTATATCATGTAGTGTTTATATCATGTCGTTTTTATATAATGTAGGTTTTATATCATGTAGTTTTTATATAATGTCGTTTTTATATCATGTAGGTTTTATATAATGTAGTTTTTATATCATGTAGTTTTTATATAATGTGGTTTTTATGTCATGTAGTTTTTATATCATGTAGTTTTTATATCATGTAGTTTTTATATAATGTAGTTTTTATATCATGTCGTTTTTATATCATGTAGTTTTTATATAATGTAGTTTTTATATAATGTCGTTTTTATATCATGTAGTTTTTATATCATGTCGTTTTTATATCATGTAGGTTTTATATCATGTCATTTTTATATCATGTAGTTTTTATATCATGTCATTTTTATATAATGTAGTTTTTATATCATGTAGTTTTTATATCATGTCGTTTTTATATCATGTCGTTTTTATATCATGTAGTTTTTATATCATGTAGTTTTTATATCATGTAGTTTTTATATAATGTCGTTTTTATATCATGTCGTTTTTATATCATGTAGTTTTTATATAATGTCGTTTTTATATAATGTAGTTTTTATATCATGTAGTTTTTATATCATGTCGTTTTTATATCATGTCGTTTTTATATCATGTCGTTTTTATATCATGTAGTTTTTATATAATGTAGTTTTTATATGATGTAGTTTTTATATCATGTAGTTTTTATATAATGTAGTTTTTATATAATGTCGTTTTTATATAATGTAGTTTTTATATCATGTAGTTTTTATATCATGTCGTTTTTATATCATGTAGTGTTTATATCATGTCGTTTTTATATAATGTAGGTTTTATATCATGTAGTTTTTATATAATGTGGTTTTTATATCATGTAGTTTTTATATAATGTGGTTTTTATATCATGTAGTTTTTAATATCATGTCGTTTTTATATCATGTAGGTTTTATATAATGTAGTTTTTATATCATGTAGTTTTTATATAATGTGGTTTTTATGTCATGTAGTTTTTATATCATGTAGTTTTTATATCATGTAGTTTTTATATAATGTAGTTTTTATATCATGTCGTTTTTATATCATGTAGTTTTTATATAATGTAGTTTTTATATAATGTCGTTTTTATATCATGTAGTTTTTATATCATGTCGTTTTTATATCATGTAGGTTTTATATCATGTCATTTTTATATCATGTAGTTTTTATATCATGTCATTTTTATATAATGTAGTTTTTATATCATGTAGTTTTTATATCATGTCGTTTTTATATCATGTCGTTTTTATATCATGTAGTTTTTATATCATGTAGTTTTTATATCATGTAGTTTTTATATAATGTCGTTTTTATATCATGTCGTTTTTATATCATGTAGTTTTTATATAATGTCGTTTTTATATAATGTAGTTTTTATATCATGTAGTTTTTATATCATGTCGTTTTTATATCATGTCGTTTTTATATCATGTCGTTTTTATATCATGTAGTTTTTATATAATGTAGTTTTTATATGATGTAGTTTTTATATCATGTAGTTTTTATATAATGTAGTTTTTATATAATGTCGTTTTTATATAATGTAGTTTTTATATCATGTAGTTTTTATATCATGTCGTTTTTATATCATGTAGTGTTTATATCATGTCGTTTTTATATAATGTAGGTTTTATATCATGTAGTTTTTATATAATGTGGTTTTTATATCATGTAGTTTTTATATCATGTCGTTTTTATATCATGTAGTTTTTATATCATGTAGTTTTATATAATGTCGTTTTTATATAATGTAGTTTTTTTATCATGTCGTTTTTATATCATGTAGTTTTTTATCATGTCGTTTTTATATCATGTAGTTCTTATATCATGTAGTTTTTATATCATGTCGTTTTTATATCATGTCGTTTTTATATCATGTAGTTTTTATATCATGTAGTTTTCATATCATGTAGTTTTTATATAATGTAGTTTTTATATAATGTCGTTTTTATATCATGTAGTTTTTATATAATGTAGTTTTTATATAATGTCGTTTTTATATCATGTAGTTTTTATATCATGTCGTTTTTATATCATGTAGTTTTTATATCATGTCATTTTTATATCATGTAGTTTTTATATCATGTAGTTTTTATATCATGTCGTTTTTATATCATGTCGTTTTTATATCATGTAGTTTTTATATCATGTAGTTTTTATATCATGTTATTTTTATATCATGTAGTTTTTTATATAATGTAGTTTTTATATAATGTAGGTTTTATATCATGTAGTTTTTATATAATGTAGGTTTTATATCATGTCGTTTTTATATCATGTAGTTCTTATATCATGTCGTTTTTATATAATGTGGTTTTTATATCATGTCGTTTTTATATCATGTAGTTTTTATATCATGTAGTTTTTATATAATGTAGGTTTTATATCATGTAGTTTTTATATAATGTGGTTTTTATATCATGTAGTTTTTATATCATGTAGTTTTTATATCATGTAGTTTTTATATAATGTAGTGTTTATATTATGTCGTTTTTATATCATGTAGTTTTTAAATCATGTCGTTTTTATATCACGTCGTTTTTTATATCATGTAGTTTTTATATCATGTCGTTTTTATATAATGTCGTTTTTATATAATGTAGTTTTTATATCATGTTGTTTTTATATCATGTAGTTTTTATATCATGTTGTTTTTATATCATGTCGTTTTTATATCATGTCGTTTTTATATCATGTAGTTTTTATATCATGTAGTTTTATATAATGTCGTTTTTATCACATGTCGTTTTTATATAATGTCGTTTTTACATAATGTAGTTTTTATATCATGTCGTTTTTATATCATGTAGTTTTTATATCATGTAGTTTTATATAATGTCGTTTTTATATAATGTAGTTTTTTTATCATGTCGTTTTTATATCATGTAGTTTTTTTATCATGTCGTTTTTATATCATGTAGTTTTTATATAATGTCGTTTTTACATCATGTAGTTTTTATATAATGTAGTTTTTATATAATGTAGTTTTTATATCATGTCATTTTTATATCATGTAGTTTTTATATCATGTAGTTTTTATATCATGTCGTTTTTATATCATGTAGTTTTTATATCATGTAGTTTTTATATCATGTTATTTTTATATCATGTAGTTTTTATATAATGTAGTTTTTATATAATGTAGGTTTTATATCATGTAGTTTTTATATAATGTAGGTTTTATATCATGTCGTTTTTATATCATGTAGTTTTTATATCATGTTATTTTTATATCATGTAGTTTTTATATAATGTAGTTTTTATATCATGTAGTTTTTATATCATGTAGTTTTTATATAATGTCGTTTTTATATAATGTAGTTCTTATATCATGTCGTTTTTATATAATGTGGTTTTTATATCATGTCGTTTTTATATCATGTAGTTTTTATATCATGTAGTTTTTATATAATGTAGGTTTTATATCATGTAGTTTTTATATAATGTGGTTTTTATATCATGTAGTTTTTATATCATGTCGTTTTTATATCATGTAGTTTTTATATAATGTCGTTTTTATATAATGTAGTTCTTATATCATGTCGTTTTTATATAATGTGGTTTTTATATCATGTCGTTTTTATATCATGTAGTTTTTATATCATGTAGTTTTTATATAATGTAGGTTTTATATCATGTAGTTTTTATATAATGTGGTTTTTATATCATGTAGTTTTTATATCATGTAGTTTTTATATCATGTAGTTTTTATATAATGTAGTGTTTATATTATGTCGTTTTTATATCATGTAGTTTTTAAATCATGTCGTTTTTATATCACGTCGTTTTTTATATCATGTAGTTTTTATATCATGTCGTTTTTATATAATGTCGTTTTTATATAATGTAGTTTTTATATCATGTTGTTTGTATATCATGTAGTTTTTATATCATGTTGTTTTTATATCATGTCGTTTTTATATCATGTCGTTTTTATATCATGTAGTTTTTATATCATGTAGTTTTATATAATGTCGTTTTTATCACATGTCGTTTTTATATAATGTCGTTTTTACATAATGTAGTTTTTATATCATGTCGTTTTTATATCATGTAGTTTTTATATCATGTAGTTTTATATAATGTCGTTTTTATATAATGTAGTTTTTTTATCATGTCGTTTTTATATCATGTAGTTTTTTTATCATGTCGTTTTTATATCATGTAGTTTTTATATAATGTCGTTTTTACATCATGTAGTTTTTATATAATGTAGTTTTTATATAATGTAGTTTTTATATCATGTCGTTTTTATATCATGTAGTTTTTATATAATGTAGTTTTTATATAATGTCGTTTTTATATCATGTAGTTTTTATATCATGTCGTTTTTATATCATGTAGTTTTTATATCATGTCATTTTTATATCATGTAGTTTTTATATCATGTCATTTTTATATAATGTAGTTTTTATATCATGTAGTTTTTATATCATGTCGTTTTTATATCATGTCGTTTTTATATCATGTAGTTTTTATATCATGTAGTTTTTATATCATGTAGTTTTTATATAATGTCGTTTTTATATCATGTCGTTTTTATATCATGTAGTTTTTATATAATGTAGTTTTTATATAATGTCGTTTTTATATAATGTAGTTTTTATATCATGTAGTTTTTATATCATGTCGTTTTTATATCATGTAGTGTTTATATCATGTCGTTTTTATATAATGTAGGTTTTATATCATGTAGTTTTTATATAATGTCGTTTTTATATCATGTAGGTTTTATATAATGTAGTTTTTATATCATGTAGTTTTTATATAATGTGGTTTTTATGTCATGTAGTTTTTATATCATGTAGTTTTTATATCATGTAGTTTTTATATAATGTAGTTTTTATATCATGTCGTTTTTATATCATGTAGTTTTTATATAATGTAGTTTTTATATAATGTCGTTTTTATATCATGTAGTTTTTATATCATGTCGTTTTTATATCATGTAGGTTTTATATCATGTCATTTTTATATCATGTAGTTTTTATATCATGTCATTTTTATATAATGTAGTTTTTATATCATGTAGTTTTTATATCATGTCGTTTTTATATCATGTCGTTTTTATATCATGTAGTTTTTATATCATGTAGTTTTTATATCATGTAGTTTTTATATAATGTCGTTTTTATATCATGTCGTTTTTATATCATGTAGTTTTTATATAATGTCGTTTTTATATAATGTAGTTTTTATATCATGTAGTTTTTATATCATGTCGTTTTTATATCATGTCGTTTTTATATCATGTCGTTTTTATATCATGTAGTTTTTATATAATGTAGTTTTTATATGATGTAGTTTTTATATCATGTAGTTTTTATATAATGTAGTTTTTATATAATGTCGTTTTTATATAATGTAGTTTTTATATCATGTAGTTTTTATATCATGTCGTTTTTATATCATGTAGTGTTTATATCATGTCGTTTTTATATAATGTAGGTTTTATATCATGTAGTTTTTATATAATGTGGTTTTTATATCATGTAGTTTTTATATAATGTGGTTTTTATATCATGTAGTTTTTAATATCATGTCGTTTTTATATCATGTAGGTTTTATATAATGTAGTTTTTATATCATGTAGTTTTTATATAATGTGGTTTTTATGTCATGTAGTTTTTATATCATGTAGTTTTTATATCATGTAGTTTTTATATAATGTAGTTTTTATATCATGTCGTTTTTATATCATGTAGTTTTTATATAATGTAGTTTTTATATAATGTCGTTTTTATATCATGTAGTTTTTATATCATGTCGTTTTTATATCATGTAGGTTTTATATCATGTCATTTTTATATCATGTAGTTTTTATATCATGTCATTTTTATATAATGTAGTTTTTATATCATGTAGTTTTTATATCATGTCGTTTTTATATCATGTCGTTTTTATATCATGTAGTTTTTATATCATGTAGTTTTTATATCATGTAGTTTTTATATAATGTCGTTTTTATATCATGTCGTTTTTATATCATGTAGTTTTTATATAATGTCGTTTTTATATAATGTAGTTTTTATATCATGTAGTTTTTATATCATGTCGTTTTTATATCATGTCGTTTTTATATCATGTCGTTTTTATATCATGTAGTTTTTATATAATGTAGTTTTTATATGATGTAGTTTTTATATCATGTAGTTTTTATATAATGTAGTTTTTATATAATGTCGTTTTTATATAATGTAGTTTTTATATCATGTAGTTTTTATATCATGTCGTTTTTATATCATGTAGTGTTTATATCATGTCGTTTTTATATAATGTAGGTTTTATATCATGTAGTTTTTATATAATGTGGTTTTTATATCATGTAGTTTTTATATAATGTGGTTTTTATATCATGTAGTTTTTAATATCATGTCGTTTTTATATCATGTAGGTTTTATATAATGTAGTTTTTATATCATGTAGTTTTTATATAATGTGGTTTTTATGTCATGTAGTTTTTATATCATGTAGTTTTTATATCATGTAGTTTTTATATAATGTAGTTTTTATATCATGTAGTTTTTATATCCTGTAGTTTTTATATAATGTAGGTTTTATATCATGTAGTTTTTATATCATGTAGTTTTTATATAATGTCGTTTTTATATAATTTAGTTTTTATATCATGTCGTTTTTATATCATGTAGTTTTTATATCATGTCGTTTTTATATCATGTAGTTTTTATATAATGTAGGTTTTATATAATGTCGTTTTTATATCATGTAGTTTTTATATAATGTAGTTTTTATATCATGTAGTTTTTATATCACATCGTTTTTATATCATGTAGTTTTTATATCATGTCGTTTTTATATAATGTCGTTTTTATATAATGTAATTTTTATATCATGTTGTTTTTATATCATGTAGTTTTTATATCATGTTGTTTTTATATCATGTCGTTTTTATATCATGTCGTTTTTATATCATGTAGTTTTTATATCATGTAGTTTTATATAATGTCCTTTTTATATAATGTAGTTTTTTTATCATGTCGTTTTTATATCATGTAGTTTTTTATCATGTCGTTTTTATATCATGTAGTTCTTATATCATGTAGTTTTTATATCATGTCGTTTTTATATCATGTCGTTTTTATATCATGTAGTTTTTATATCATGTAGTTTTCACATCATGTAGTTTTTATATAATGTAGTTTTTATATAATGTAGTTTTTATATCATGTCGTTTTTATATCATGTAGTTTTTATATAATGTAGTTTTTATATAATGTCGTTTTTATATCATGTAGTTTTTATATCATGTCGTTTTTATATCATGTAGTTTTTATATCATGTCATTTTTATATCATGTAGTTTTTATATCATGTAGTTTTTATATCATGTCGTTTTTATATCATGTCGTTTTTATATCATGTAGTTTTTATATCATGTAGTTTTTATATCATGTTATTTTTATATCATGTAGTTTTTATATAATGTAGTTTTTATATAATGTAGGTTTTATATCATGTAGTTTTTATATAATGTAGGTTTTATATCATGTCGTTTTTATATCATGTAGTTTTTATATCATGTTATTTTTATATCATGTAGTTTTTATATAATGTAGTTTTTATATCATGTAGTTTTTATATCATGTAGTTTTTATATAATGTCGTTTTTATATAATGTAGTTCTTATATCATGTCGTTTTTATATAATGTGGTTTTTATATCATGTCGTTTTTATATCATGTAGTTTTTATATCATGTAGTTTTTATATAATGTAGGTTTTATATCATGTAGTTTTTATATAATGTGGTTTTTATATCATGTAGTTTTTATATCATGTCGTTTTTTATATCATGTAGTTTTTATATAATGTCGTTTTTATATAATGTAGTTCTTATATCATGTCGTTTTTATATAATGTGGTTTTTATATCATGTCGTTTTTATATCACGTCGTTTTTTATATCATGTAGTTTTTATATCATGTCGTTTTTATATAATGTCGTTTTTATATAATGTAGTTTTTATATCATGTTGTTTTTATATCATGTAGTTTTTATATCATGTTGTTTTTATATCATGTCGTTTTTATATCATGTCGTTTTTATATCATGTAGTTTTTATATCATGTAGTTTTATATAATGTCGTTTTTATCACATGTCGTTTTTATATAATGTCGTTTTTACATAATGTAGTTTTTATATCATGTCGTTTTTATATCATGTAGTTTTTATATCATGTAGTTTTATATAATGTCGTTTTTATATAATGTAGTTTTTTTATCATGTCGTTTTTATATCATGTAGTTTTTTTATCATGTCGTTTTTATATCATGTAGTTTTTATATAATGTCGTTTTTACATCATGTAGTTTTTATATAATGTAGTTTTTATATAATGTAGTTTTTATATCATGTCGTTTTTATATCATGTAGTTTTTATATAATGTAGTTTTTATATAATGTCGTTTTTATATCATGTAGTTTTTATATCATGTCGTTTTTATATCATGTAGTTTTTATATCATGTCATTTTTATATCATGTAGTTTTTATATCATGTCATTTTTATATAATGTAGTTTTTATATCATGTAGTTTTTATATCATGTCGTTTTTATATCATGTCGTTTTTATATCATGTAGTTTTTATATCATGTAGTTTTTATATCATGTTATTTTTATATCATGTAGTTTTTATATAATGTAGTTTTTATATAATGTAGTTTTTATATGATGTAGTTTTTATATAATGTAGTTTTTATATAATGTAGTTTTTATATGATGTAGTTTTTATATAATGTAGTTTTTATATCATGTGGTTTTTATATCATGTAGTTTTTATATCATGTAGTTTTTATATAATGTAGGTTTTATATCATGTAGTTTTTATATAATGTAGGTTTTATATCATGTCGTTTTTATATCATGTAGTTTTTATATCATGTAGTTTTTATATCATGTTATTTTTATATCATGTAGTTTTTATATAATGTCGTTTTTATATCATGTAGTTTTTATATCATGTAGTTTTTATATAATGTCGTTTTTGTATAATGTAGTTCTTATATCATGTCGTTTTTATATAATGTGGTTTTTATATCATGTAGTTTTTATATCATGTAGTTTTCATATCATGTCGTTTTTATATCATGTAGTTTTTAAATAATGTCGTTTTTATATCATGTAGTTTTTATATAATGTAGGTTTTATATCATGTAGTTTTTATATAATGTCGTTTTTGTATAATGTAGTTCTTATATCATGTCGTTTTTATATAATGTGGTTTTTATATCATGTCGTTTTTATATCATGTAGTTTTTATATCATGTAGTTTTTATATAATGTAGGTTTTATATCATGTAGTTTTTATATAATGTGGTTTTTATATCATATAGTTTTTATATCATGTCGTTTTTATATAATGTAGGTTTTATATCATGGAGTTTTTATATAATGTGGTTTTTATATCATGTAGTTTTCATATCATGTCGTTTTTATATCATGTAGTTTTTATATAATGTCGTTTTTATATCATGTAGTTTTTATATCATGTAGTTTTCACATCATGTAGTTTTTATATAATGTAGTTTTTATATAATGTAGTTTTTATATCATGTCGTTTTTATATCATGTAGTTTTTATATAATGTAGTTTTTATATAATGTCGTTTTTATATCATGTAGTTTTTATATCATGTCGTTTTTATATCATGTAGTTTTTATATCATGTCATTTTTATATCATGTAGTTTTTATATCATGTAGTTTTTATATCATGTCGTTTTTATATCATGTCGTTTTTATATCATGTAGTTTTTATATCATGTAGTTTTTATATCATGTTATTTTTATATCATGTAGTTTTTATATAATGTAGTTTTTATATAATGTAGGTTTTATATCATGTAGTTTTTATATAATGTAGGTTTTATATCATGTCGTTTTTATATCATGTAGTTTTTATATCATGTTATTTTTATATCATGTAGTTTTTATATAATGTAGTTTTTATATCATGTAGTTTTTATATCATGTAGTTTTTATATAATGTCGTTTTTATATAATGTAGTTCTTATATCATGTCGTTTTTATATAATGTGGTTTTTATATCATGTCGTTTTTATATCATGTAGTTTTTATATCATGTAGTTTTTATATAATGTAGGTTTTATATCATGTAGTTTTTATATAATGTGGTTTTTATATCATGTAGTTTTTATATCATGTCGTTTTTTATATCATGTAGTTTTTATATAATGTCGTTTTTATATAATGTAGTTCTTATATCATGTCGTTTTTATATAATGTGGTTTTTATATCATGTCGTTTTTATATCACGTCGTTTTTTATATCATGTAGTTTTTATATCATGTCGTTTTTATATAATGTCGTTTTTATATAATGTAGTTTTTATATCATGTTGTTTTTATATCATGTAGTTTTTATATCATGTTGTTTTTATATCATGTCGTTTTTATATCATGTCGTTTTTATATCATGTAGTTTTTATATCATGTAGTTTTATATAATGTCGTTTTTATCACATGTCGTTTTTATATAATGTCGTTTTTACATAATGTAGTTTTTATATCATGTCGTTTTTATATCATGTAGTTTTTATATCATGTAGTTTTATATAATGTCGTTTTTATATAATGTAGTTTTTTTATCATGTCGTTTTTATATCATGTAGTTTTTTTATCATGTCGTTTTTATATCATGTAGTTTTTATATAATGTCGTTTTTACATCATGTAGTTTTTATATAATGTAGTTTTTATATAATGTAGTTTTTATATCATGTCGTTTTTATATCATGTAGTTTTTATATAATGTAGTTTTTATATAATGTCGTTTTTATATCATGTAGTTTTTATATCATGTCGTTTTTATATCATGTAGTTTTTATATCATGTCATTTTTATATCATGTAGTTTTTATATCATGTCATTTTTATATAATGTAGTTTTTATATCATGTAGTTTTTATATCATGTCGTTTTTATATCATGTCGTTTTTATATCATGTAGTTTTTATATCATGTAGTTTTTATATCATGTTATTTTTATATCATGTAGTTTTTATATAATGTAGTTTTTATATAATGTAGTTTTTATATGATGTAGTTTTTATATAATGTAGTTTTTATATAATGTAGTTTTTATATGATGTAGTTTTTATATAATGTAGTTTTTATATCATGTGGTTTTTATATCATGTAGTTTTTATATCATGTAGTTTTTATATAATGTAGGTTTTATATCATGTAGTTTTTATATAATGTAGGTTTTATATCATGTCGTTTTTATATCATGTAGTTTTTATATCATGTAGTTTTTATATCATGTTATTTTTATATCATGTAGTTTTTATATAATGTCGTTTTTATATCATGTAGTTTTTATATCATGTAGTTTATATATAATGTCGTTTTTGTATAATGTAGTTCTTATATCATGTCGTTTTTATATAATGTGGTTTTTATATCATGTCGTTTTTATATAATGTAGGTTTTATATCATGTAGTTTTTATATAATGTGGTTTTTATATCATGTAGTTTTCATATCATGTCGTTTTTATATCATGTAGTTTTTAAATAATGTCGTTTTTATATCATGTAGTTTTTATATAATGTAGGTTTTATATCATGTAGTTTTTATATAATGTCGTTTTTGTATAATGTAGTTCTTATATCATGTCGTTTTTATATAATGTGGTTTTTATATCATGTCGTTTTTATATCATGTAGTTTTTATATCATGTAGTTTTTATATAATGTAGGTTTTATATCATGTAGTTTTTATATAATGTGGTTTTTATATCATATAGTTTTTATATCATGTCGTTTTTATATAATGTAGGTTTTATATCATGGAGTTTTTATATAATGTGGTTTTTATATCATGTAGTTTTCATATCATGTCGTTTTTATATCATGTAGTTTTTATATAATGTCGTTTTTATATCATGTAGTTTTTATATAATGTAGGTTTTATATAATGTAGTTTTTATATAATGTGGTTTTTGTATCATGTAGTTTTTATATAATGTAGTTTTTATATCATGTAGTTTTTATATCATGTAGTTTTTATATAATGTCGTTTTTATATCATGTAGTTTTTATATCATGTAGTTTTTATATCATGTAGTTTTTATATAATGTAGTTTTTATATGATGTAATTTTTATATCATGTAGTTTTTATATAATGTAGTTTTTATATAATGTCGTTTTTATATAATGTAGTTTTTATATCATGTAGTTTTTATATCATGTCGTTTTTATATAATGTAGTTTTTATATAATGTAGGTTTTATATCATGTAGTTTTTATATAATGTGGTTTTTATATCATGTAGTTTTTAATATCATGTCGTTTTTATATCATGTAGGTTTTATAAAATGTAGTTTTTATATCATGTAGTTTTTATATAATGTGGTTTTTATGTCATGTAGTTTTTATATCATGTAGTTTTTATATCATGTAGTTTTTATATAATGTAGTTTTTATATCATGTAGTTTTTATATCATGTAGTTTTTATATAATGTAGTTTTTATATCATGTCGTTTTTATATCATGTAGTTTTTATATCATGTCGTTTTTATATCATGTAGTTTTTATATAATGTAGTTTTTATATAATGTCGTTTTTATATCATGTAGTTTTTATATAATGTAGTTTTTATATAATGTAGTTTTTATATCATGTCGTTTTTATATCATGTAGTGTTTATATTATGTCGTTTTTATATCATGTAGTTTTTAAATCATGTAGTTTTTATATCATGTCGTTTTTATATAATGTAGTTTTTATATAATGTAGGTTTTATATCATGTAGTTTTTATATAATGTGGTTTTTATATCATGTAGTTTTTAATATCATGTCGTTTTTATATCATGTAGGTTTTATAAAATGTAGTTTTTATATCATGTAGTTTTTATATAATGTGGTTTTTATGTCATGTAGTTTTTATATCATGTAGTTTTTATATCATGTAGTTTTTATATAATGTAGTTTTTATATCATGTAGTTTTTATATCATGTAGTTTTTATATAATGTAGGTTTTATATCATGTAGTTTTTATATCATGTAGTTTTTATATAATGTCGTTTTTATATAATGTAGTTTTTATATAATGTAGTTTTTATATCATGTTGTTTTTATATCATGTAGTTTTTATATAATGTAGTTTTTATATCATGTTGTTTTTATATCATGTAGTTTTTATATCATGTTGTTTTTATATCATGTCGTTTTTATATCATGTCGTTTTTATATCATGTAGTTTTTATATCATGTAGTTTTATATAATGTCGTTTTTATATCATGTCGTTTTTATATAATGTCGTTTTTATATCATGTAGTGTTTATATTATGTCGTTTTTATATCATGTAGTTTTTAAATCATGTAGTTTTTATATCATGTCGTTTTTATATAATGTAGTTTTTATATAATGTAGGTTTTATATCATGTAGTTTTTATATAATGTGGTTTTTATATCATGTAGTTTTTAATATCATGTCATTTTTATATCATGTAGGTTTTATAAAATGTAGTTTTTATATCATGTCGTTTTTATATAATGTCGTTTTTAAATAATGTAGTTTTTATATCATGTCGTTTTTATATCATGTAGTTTTTATATCATGTAGTTTTATATAATGTCGTTTTTATATAATGTAGTTTTTATATCATGTAGTTTTTATATCATGTCGTTTTTATATCATGTAGTTTTTATATCATGTAGTTTTTATATCATGTCGTTTTTATATCATGTAGTTTTTATATAATGTCGTTTTTACATCATGTAGTTTTTATATCATGTAGTTTTTATATCATGTCGTTTTTATATCATGTCGTTTTTATATAATGTAGTTTTTATATAATGTAGGTTTTATATCATGTAGTTTTTATATAATGTGGTTTTTATATCATGTAGTTTTTAATATCATGTCGTTTTTATATCATGTAGGTTTTATAAAATGTAGTTTTTATATCATGTAGTTTTTATATAATGTGGTTTTTATGTCATGTAGTTTTTATATCATGTAGATTTTATATCATGTAGTTTTTATATAATGTAGTTTTTATATCATGTAGTTTTTATATCATGTAGTTTTTATATAATGTAGGTTTTATATCATGTAGTTTTTATATCATGTAGTTTTTATATAATGTAGTTTTTATATCATGTAGTTTTTATATAATGTAGGTTTTATATCATGTAGTTTTTATATAATGTGGTTTTTATATCATGTAGTTTTTATATCATGTCGTTTTTATATCATGTAGTTTTTATATAATGTCGTTTTTATATAATGTAGTTCTTATATCATGTCGTTTTTATATAATGTGGTTTTTATATCATGTCGTTTTTATATCATGTAGTTTTTATATCATGTAGTTTTTATATCATGTCGTTTTTATATCATGTCGTTTTTATATCATGTAGTTTTTATATCATGTAGTTTTATATAATGTCGTTTTTATATCATGTCGTTTTTATATAATGTCGTTTTTATATCATGTAGTGTTTATATTATGTCGTTTTTATATCATGTAGTTTTTAAATCATGTAGTTTTTATATCATGTCGTTTTTATATAATGTAGTTTTTATATAATGTAGGTTTTATATCATGTAGTTTTTATATAATGTGGTTTTTATATCATGTAGTTTTTAATATCATGTCATTTTTATATCATGTAGGTTTTATAAAATGTAGTTTTTATATAATGTGGTTTTTATGTCATGTAGTTTTTATATCATGTAGTTTTTATATCATGTAGGTTTTATATCATGTAGTTTTTATATAATGTCGTTTTTGTATAATGTAGTTCTTATATCATGTCGTTTTTATATAATGTGGTTTTTATATCATGTCGTTTTTATATCATGTAGTTTTTATATCATGTAGTTTTTATATAATGTAGGTTTTATATCATGTAGTTTTTATATAATGTGGTTTTTATATCATGTAGTTTTTATATCATGTCGTTTTTATATAATGTAGGTTTTATATCATGTAGTTTTTATATAATGTGGTTTTTATATCATGTAGTTTTCATATCATGTCATTTTTATATCATGTAGTTTTTATATAATGTCGTTTTTATATCATGTAGTTTTTATATAATGTAGGTTTTATATAATGTAGTTTTTATATAATGTGGTTTTTGTATCATGTAGTTTTTATATAATGTAGTTTTTATATCATGTAGTTTTTATATCATGTAGTTTTTATATCATGTAGTTTTTATATCATGTAGTTTTTATATAATGTAGTTTTTATATCATGTAGTTTTTATATCATGTAGTTTTTATATAATGTAGGTTTTATATCATGTAGTTTTTATATCATGTAGTTTTTATATAATGTCGTTTTTATATAATGTAGTTTTTATATAATGTAGTTTTTATATCATGTTGTTTTTATATCATGTAGTTTTTATATAATGTAGTTTTTATATCATGTTGTTTTTATATCATGTAGTTTTTATATCATGTTGTTTTTATATCATGTCGTTTTTATATCATGTCGTTTTTATATCATGTAGTTTTTATATCATGTAGTTTTATCTAATGTCGTTTTTATATCATGTCGTTTTTATATAATGTCGTTTTTATATCATGTAGTGTTTATATTAGGTGTCGTTTTTATATCATGTAGTTTTTAAATCATGTAGTTTTTATATCATGTCGTTTTTATATAATGTAGTTTTTATATAATGTAGGTTTTATATCATGTAGTTTTTATATAATGTGGTTTTTATATCATGTAGTTTTTAATATCATGTCATTTTTATATCATGTAGGTTTTATAAAATGTAGTTTTTATATCATGTCGTTTTTATATAATGTCGTTTTTAAATAATGTAGTTTTTATATCATGTCGTTTTTATATCATGTAGTTTTTATATCATGTAGTTTTATATAATGTCGTTTTTATATAATGTAGTTTTTTTATCATGTCGTTTTTATATCATGTAGTTTTTTATCATGTCGTTTTTATATCATGTAGTTTTTATATCATGTAGTTTTTATATCATGTCGTTTTTATATCATGTAGTTTTTATATAATGTCGTTTTTACATCATGTAGTTTTTATATCATGTAGTTTTTATATCATGTCGTTTTTATATCATGTCGTTTTTATATAATGTAGTTTTTATATAATGTAGGTTTTATATCATGTAGTTTTTATATAATGTGGTTTTTATATCATGTAGTTTTTAATATCATGTCGTTTTTATATCATGTAGGTTTTATAAAATGTAGTTTTTATATCATGTAGTTTTTATATAATGTGGTTTTTATGTCATGTAGTTTTTATATCATGTAGTTTTTATATCATGTAGTTTTTATATACTGTAGTTTTTATATCATGTAGTTTTTATATCATGTAGTTTTTATATAATGTAGGTTTTATATCATGTAGTTTTTATATCATGTAGTTTTTATATAATGTAGTTTTTATATCATGTAGTTTTTATATAATGTAGGTTTTATATCATGTAGTTTTTATATAATGTGGTTTTTATATCATGTAGTTTTTATATCATGTCGTTTTTATATCATGTAGTTTTTATATAATGTCGTTTTTATATAATGTAGTTCTTATATCATGTCGTTTTTATATAATGTGGTTTTTATATCATGTCGTTTTTATATCATGTAGTTTTTATATCATGTAGTTTTTATATCATGTCGTTTTTATATCATGTCGTTTTTATATCATGTAGTTTTTATATCATGTAGTTTTATATAATGTCGTTTTTATATCATTTCGTTTTTATATAATGTCGTTTTTATATCATGTAGTGTTTATATTATGTCGTTTTTATATCATGTAGTTTTTAAATCATGTAGTTTTTATATCATGTCGTTTTTATATAATGTAGTTTTTATATAATGTAGGTTTTATATCATGTAGTTTTTATATAATGTGGTTTTTATATCATGTAGTTTTTAATATCATGTCATTTTTATATCATGTAGGTTTTATAAAATGTAGTTTTTATATCATCTAGTTTTTATATAATGTGGTTTTTATGTCATGTAGTTTTTATATCATGTAGTTTTTATATCATGTAGTTTTTATATAATGTAGTTTTTATATCATGTAGTTTTTATATCATGTAGTTTTTATATAATGTAGGTTTTATATCATGTAGATTTTATATCATGTAGTTTTTATATAATGTCGTTTTTATATAATGTAGTTTTTATATCATGTCGTTTTTATATCATGTAGTTTTTATATCATGTCGTTTTTATATCATGTAGTTTTTATATAATGTAGTTTTTATATAATGTCGTTTTTATATAATGTCGTTTTTATATAATGTCGTTTTTATATCATGTCGTTTTTATATAATGTCGTTTTTAAATAATGTAGTTTTTATATCATGTCGTTTTTATATCATGTAGTTTTTATATCATGTAGTTTTATATAATGTCGTTTTTAAATAATGTAGTTTTTTTATCATGTCGTTTTTATATCATGTAGTTTTTATATAATGTGGTTTTTATATAATGTAGTTTTTATATCATGTAGTTTTTATATAATGCAGGTTTTATATCATGTAGTTTTTATATAATGTGGTTTTTATATCATGTAGTTTTTATATCATGTCGTTTTTATATCATGTAGTTTTTATATAATGTCGTTTTTATATAATGTAGTTCTTATATCATGTCGTTTTTATATAATGTGGTTTTTATATCATGTCGTTTTTATATCATGTAGTTTTTATATCATGTAGTTTTTATATAATGTAGGTTTTATATCATGTAGTTTTTATATAATGTGGTTTTTATATCATGTAGTTTTTATATCATGTCGTTTTTATTTCATGTAGTTTTTATATAATGTCGTTTTTATATCATGTAGTTTTTATATAATGTAGGTTTTATATAATGTAGTTTTTATATAATGTGGTTTTTGTATCATGTAGTTTTTATATAATGTAGTTTTTATATCATGTAGTTTTTATATCATGTAGTTTTTATATAATGTCGTTTTTATATCATGTAGTTTTTATATCATGTAGTTTTTATATCATGTAGTTTTTATATCATGTAGTTTTTATATAATGTAGGTTTTATATCATGTAGTTTTTTATATCATGTAGTTTTTATATAATGTCGTTTTTATATAATGTAGTTTTTATATCATGTCGTTTTTATATCATGTAGTTTTTATATCATGTCGTTTTTATATCATGTAGTTTTTATATAATGTAGTTTTTATATAATATAGTTTTTATATCATGTAGTTTTTATATAATGTAGTTTTTATATAATGTAGTTTTTATATCATGTCGTTTTTATATCATGTAGTGTTTATATTATGTCGTTTTTATATCATGTAGTTTTTAAATCATGTAGTTTTTATATCATGTCGTTTTTATATAATGTAGTTTTTATATAATGTAGGTTTTATATCATGTAGTTTTTATATCATGTAGTTTTTAATATCATGTCGTTTTTATATCATGTAGGTTTTATAAAATGTAGTTTTTATATCATGTAGTTTTTATATAATGTGGTTTTTATGTCATGTAGTTTTTATATCATGTAGTTTTTATATCATGTAGTTTTTATATAATGTAGTTTTTATATCATGTAGTTTTTATATCATGTAGTTTTTATATAATGTAGGTTTTATATCATGTAGTTTTTTATATCATGTAGTTTTTATATAATGTCGTTTTTATATAATGTAGTTTTTATATCATGTCGTTTTTATATCATGTAGTTTTTATATCATGTCGTTTTTATATCATGTAGTTTTTATATAATGTAGTTTTTATATAATATAGTTTTTATATCATGTAGTTTTTATATAATGTAGTTTTTATATAATGTAGTTTTTATATCATGTCGTTTTTATATCATGTAGTGTTTATATTATGTCGTTTTTATATCATGTAGTTTTTAAATCATGTAGTTTTTATATCATGTCGTTTTTATATAATGTAGTTTTTATATAATGTAGGTTTTATATCATGTAGTTTTTATATAATGTGGTTTTTATATCATGTAGTTTTTAATATCATGTCGTTTTTATATCATGTAGGTTTTATAAAATGTAGTTTTTATATCATGTAGTTTTTATATAATGTGGTTTTTATGTCATGTAGTTTTTATATCATGTAGTTTTTATATCATGTAGTTTTTATATAATGTAGTTTTTATATCATGTAGTTTTTATATCATGTAGTTTTTATATAATGTAGGTTTTATATCATGTAGTTTTTATATCATGTAGTTTTTATATAATGTCGTTTTTATATAATGTAGTTTTTATATCATGTCGTTTTTATATCATGTAGTTTTTATATCATGTCGTTTTTATATCATGTAGTTTTTATATAATGTAGTTTTTAAATAATGTCGTTTTTATATAATGTAGTTTTTATATCATGTCGTTTTTATATCACGTCGTTTTTTATATCATGTAGTTTTTATATCATGTAGTTTTTATATAATGTAGTTTTTATATAATGTCGTTTTTATATCATGTAGTTTTTATATCATGTAGTTTTTATATAATGTAGTTTTTATATCATGTAGTTTTATATAATGCAGGTTTTATATCATGTAGTTTTTATATAATGTGGTTTTTATATCATGTAGTTTTTATATCATGTCGTTTTTATATCATGTAGTTTTTATATAATGTCGTTTTTATATAATGTAGTTCTTATATCATGTCGTTTTTATATAATGTGGTTTTTATATCATGTCGTTTTTATATCATGTAGTTTTTATATCATGTAGTTTTTATATAATGTAGTTTTTATATCATGTCGTTTTTTTTTCATGTAGTTTTTATATAATGTCGTTTTTATATCATGTAGTTTTTATATAATGTAGGTTTTATATAATGTAGTTTTTATATAATGTGGTTTTTGTATCATGTAGTTTTTATATAATGTAGTTTTTATATCATGTAGTTTTTATATCATGTAGTTTTTATATAATGTCGTTTTTATATCATGTAGTTTTTATATCATGTAGTTTTTATATAATGTAGTTTTTATATAATGTAGTTTTTATATAATGTCGTTTTTATATAATGTAGTTTTTATATCATGTAGTTTTTATATCATGTCGTTTTTATATCATGTAGTGTTTATATTATGTCGTTTTTATATCATGTAGTTTTTAAATAATGTAGTTTTTATATCATGTCGTTTTTATATAATGTAGTTTTTATATAATGTAGGTTTTATATCATGTAGTTTTTATATAATGTGGTTTTTATATCATGTAGTTTTTAATATCATGTCGTTTTTATATCATGTAGGTTTTATAAAATGTAGTTTTTATATCATGTAGTTTTTATATAATGTGGTTTTTATGTCATGTAGTTTTTATATCATGTAGTTTTTATATCATGTAGTTTTTATATAATGTAGTTTTTATATCATGTAGTTTTTATATCATGTAGTTTTTATATCATGTAGTTTTTATATAATGTAGGTTTTATATCATGTAGTTTTTATATCATGTAGTTTTTATATAATGTAGTTTTTATATCATGTAGTTTTTATATAATGTAGGTTTTATATCATGTAGTTTTTATATAATGTGGTTTTTATATCATGTAGTTTTTATATCATGTCGTTTTTATATCATGTAGTTTTTATATAATGTCGTTTTTATATAATGTAGTTCTTATATCATGTCGTTTTTATATAATGTGGTTTTTATATCATGTCGTTTTTATATCATGTAGTTTTTATATCATGTAGTTTTTATATCATGTCGTTTTTATATCATGTCGTTTTTATATCATGTAGTTTTTATATCATGTAGTTTTATATAATGTCGTTTTTATATCATGTCGTTTTTATATAATGTCGTTTTTATATCATGTAGTGTTTATATTATGTCGTTTTTATATCATGTAGTTTTTAAATCATGTAGTTTTTATATCATGTCGTTTTTATATAATGTAGTTTTTATATAATGTAGGTTTTATATCATGTAGTTTTTATATAATGTGGTTTTTATATCATGTAGTTTTTAATATCATGTCATTTTTATATCATGTAGGTTTTATAAAATGTAGTTTTTATATCATCTAGTTTTTATATAATGTGGTTTTTATGTCATGTAGTTTTTATATCATGTAGTTTTTATATCATGTAGTTTTTATATAATGTAGTTTTTATATCATGTAGTTTTTATATCATGTAGTTTTTATATAATGTAAGTTTTATATCATGTAGATTTTATATCATGTAGTTTTTATATAATGTCGTTTTTATATAATGTAGTTTTTATATCATGTCGTTTTTATATCATGTAGTTTTTATATCATGTCGTTTTTATATCATGTAGTTTTTATATAATGTAGTTTTTATATAATGTCGTTTTTATATAATGTCGTTTTTATATAATGTCGTTTTTATATCATGTCGTTTTTATATAATGTCGTTTTTAAATAATGTAGTTTTTATATCATGTCTTTTTTATATCATGTAGTTTTTATATCATGTAGTTTTATATAATGTCGTTTTTAAATAATGTAGTTTTTTTATCATGTCGTTTTTATATCATGTAGTTTTTATATAATGTGGTTTTTATATAATGTAGTTTTTATATCATGTAGTTTTTATATAATGCAGGTTTTATATCATGTAGTTTTTATATAATGTGGTTTTTATATCATGTAGTTTTTATATCATGTCGTTTTTATATCATGTAGTTTTTATATAATGTCGTTTTTATATAATGTAGTTCTTATATCATGTCGTTTTTATATAATGTGGTTTTTATATCATGTCGTTTTTATATAATGTCGTTTTTATATAATGTAGTTTTTATATCATGTAGTTTTTATATCATGTCGTTTTTATATCATGTAGTGTTTATATTATGTCGTTTTTATATCATGTAGTTTTTAAATCATGTAGTGTTTATATCATGTAGTTTTTATATAATGTGGTTTTTATGTCATGTAGTTTTTATATCATGTAGTTTTTATATCATGTAGTTTTTATATAATGTAGTTTTTATATCATGTAGTTTTTATATCATGTAGTTTTTATTTAATGTAGGTTTTATATCATGTAGTTTTTTATATCATGTAGTTTTTATATAATGTCGTTTTTATATAATGTAGTTTTTATATCATGTCGTTTTTATATCATGTAGTTTTTATATCATGTCGTTTTTATATCATGTAGTTTTTATATAATGTAGTTTTTATATAATGTAGTTTTTATATCATGTAGTTTTTATATAATGTGGTTTTTATGTCATGTAGTTTTTATATCATGTAGTTTTTATATCATGTAGTTTTTATATACTGTAGTTTTTATATCATGTAGTTTTTATATCATGTAGTTTTTATATAATGTAGGTTTTATATCATGTAGTTTTTATATCATGTAGTTTTTATATAATGTAGTTTTTATATCATGTAGTTTTTATATAATGTAGGTTTTATATCATGTAGTTTTTATATAATGTGGTTTTTATATCATGTAGTTTTTATATAATGTCGTTTTTATATAATGTAGTTCTTATATCATGTCGTTTTTATATCATGTCGTTTTTATATCATGTAGTTTTTATATCATGTAGTTTTATATAATGTCGTTTTTATATCATGTCGTTTTTATATAATGTCGTTTTTATATCATGTAGTGTTTATATTATGTCGTTTTTATATCATGTAGTTTTTAAATCATGTAGTTTTTATATCATGTCGTTTTTATATAATGTAGTTTTTATATAATGTAGGTTTTATATCATGTAGTTTTTATATAATGTGGTTTTTATATCATGTAGTTTTTAATATCATGTCATTTTTATATCATGTAGGTTTTATAAAATGTAGTTTTTATATCATCTAGTTTTTATATAATGTGGTTTTTATGTCATGTAGTTTTTATATCATGTAGTTTTTATATCATGTAGTTTTTATATAATGTAGTTTTTATATCATGTAGTTTTTATATCATGTAGTTTTTATATAATGTAGGTTTTATATCATGTAGATTTTATATAATGTAGTTTTTATATCATGTCGTTTTTATATCATGTAGTTTTCATATCATGTAGTTTTTATATAATGTAGGTTTTATATCATGTAGTTTTTATATAATGTGGTTTTTATATCATGTAGTTTTTATATCATGTCGTTTTTATTTCATGTAGTTTTTATATAATGTCGTTTTTATATCATGTAGTTTTTATATAATGTAGGTTTTATATAATGTAGTTTTTATATAATGTGGTTTTTGTATCATGTAGTTTTTATATAATGTAGTTTTTATATCATGTAGTTTTTATATCATGTAGTTTTTATATAATGTCGTTTTTATATCATGTAGTTTTTATATCATGTAGTTTTTATATCATGTAGTTTTTATATAATGTAGTTTTTATATGATGTAGTTTTTATATCATGTAGTTTTTATATAATGTAGTTTTTATATAATGTCGTTTTTATATAATGTAGTTTTTATATCATGTAGTTTTTATATCATGTCGTTTTTATATCATGTAGTGTTTATATTATGTCGTTTTTATATCATGTAGTTTTTAAATCATGTAGTTTTTACATTATGTCGTTTTTATATAATGTAGTTTTTATATAATGTAGGTTTTATATCATGTAGTTTTTATATAATGTGGTTTTTATATCATGTAGTTTTTAATATCATGTCGTTTTTATATCATGTAGGTTTTATAAAATGTAGTTTTTATATCATGTAGTTTTTATATAATGTGGTTTTTATGTCATGTAGTTTTTATATCATGTAGTTTTTATATCATGTAGTTTTTATATAATGTAGTTTTTATATCATGTAGTTTTTATATCATGTAGTTTTTATATAATGTATGTTTTATATCATGTAGTTTTTTATATCATGTAGTTTTTATATAATGTCGTTTTTATATAATGTAGTTTTTATATCATGTCGTTTTTATATCATGTAGTTTTTATATCATGTCGTTTTTATATCATGTAGTTTTTATATAATGTAGTTTTTATATAATGTAGTTTTTATATCATGTAGTTTTTATATAATGTGGTTTTTATGTCATGTAGTTTTTATATCATGTAGTTTTTATATCATGTAGTTTTTATATACTGTAGTTTTTATATCATGTAGTTTTTATATCATGTAGTTTTTATATAATGTAGGTTTTATATCATGTAGTTTTTATATCATGTAGTTTTTATATAATGTAGTTTTTATATCATGTAGTTTTTATATAATGTAGGTTTTATATCATGTAGTTTTTATATAATGTGGTTTTTATATCATGTAGTTTTTATATCATGTCGTTTTTATATCATGTAGTTTTTATATAATGTCGTTTTTATATAATGTAGTTCTTATATCATGTCGTTTTTATATAATGTGGTTTTTATATCATGTCGTTTTTATATCATGTAGTTTTTATATCATGTAGTTTTTATATCATGTCGTTTTTATATCATGTCGTTTTTATATCATGTAGTTTTTATATCATGTAGTTTTATATAATGTCGTTTTTATATCATGTCGTTTTTATATAATGTCGTTTTTATATCATGTAGTGTTTATATTATGTCGTTTTTATATCATGTAGTTTTTAAATCATGTAGTTTTTATATCATGTCGTTTTTATATAATGTAGTTTTTATATAATGTAGGTTTTATATCATGTAGTTTTTATATAATGTGGTTTTTATATCATGTAGTTTTTAATATCATGTCATTTTTATATCATGTAGGTTTTATAAAATGTAGTTTTTATATCATCTAGTTTTTATATAATGTGGTTTTTATGTCATGTAGTTTTTATATAATGTAGTTTTTATATCATGTAGTTTTTATATCATGTAGTTTTTATATAATGTAGGTTTTATATCATGTAGATTTTATATAATGTAGTTTTTATATAATGTCGTTTTTATATAATGTCGTTTTTATATAATGTCGTTTTTATATCATGTCGTTTTTATATAATGTCGTTTTTAAATAATGTAGTTTTTATATCATGTCGTTTTTATATCATGTAGTTTTTATATAATGTGGTTTTTATATAATGTAGTTTTTATATCATGTAGTTTTTATATAATGCAGGTTTTATATCATGTAGTTTTTATATAATGTGGTTTTTATATCATGTAGTTTTTATATCATGTCGTTTTTATATCATGTAGTTTTTATATAATGTCGTTTTTATATAATGTAGTTCTTATATCATGTCGTTTTTATATAATGTGGTTTTTATATCATGTCGTTTTTATATCATGTAGTTTTTATATCATGTAGTTTTTATATAATGTAGGTTTTATATCATGTAGTTTTTATATAATGTGGTTTTTATATCATGTAGTTTTTATATCATGTCGTTTTTATTTCATGTAGTTTTTATATAATGTCGTTTTTATATCATGTAGTTTTTATATAATGTCGTTTTTATATCATGTAGTTTTTATATCATGTAGTTTTTATATCATGTAGTTTTTATATAATGTAGTTTTTATATGATGTAGTTTTTATATCATGTAGTTTTTATATAATGTAGTTTTTATATAATGTCGTTTTTATATAATGTAGTTTTTATATCATGTAGTTTTTATATCATGTCGTTTTTATATCATGTAGTGTTTATATTATGTCGTTTTTATATCATGTAGTTTTTAAATCATGTAGTTTTTATATTATGTCGTTTTTATATAATGTAGTTTTTATATAATGTAGGTTTTATATCATGTAGTTTTTATATAATGTGGTTTTTATATCATGTAGTTTTTAATATCATGTCGTTTTTATATCATGTAGGTTTTATAAAATGTAGTTTTTATATCATGTAGTTTTTATATAATGTGGTTTTTATGTCATGTAGTTTTTATATCATGTAGTTTTTATATCATGTAGTTTTTATATAATGTAGTTTTTATATCATGTAGTTTTTATATCATGTAGTTTTTATATAATGTAGGTTTTATATCATGTAGTTTTTTATATCATGTAGTTTTTATATAATGTCGTTTTTATATAATGTAGTTTTTATATCATGTCGTTTTTATATCATGTAGTTTTTATATCATGTCGTTTTTATATCATGTAGTTTTTATATCATGTCGTTTTTATATCATGTAGTTTTTATATAATGTAGTTTTTATATAATGTAGTTTTTATATCATGTAGTTTTTATATAATGTAGTTTTTATATAATGTAGTTTTTATATCATGTCGTTTTTATATCATGTAGTGTTTATATTATGTCGTTTTTATATCATGTAGTTTTTAAATCATGTAGTTTTTATATCATGTCGTTTTTATATAATGTAGTTTTTATATAATGTAGGTTTTATATCATGTAGTTTTTATATAATGTAGTTTTTATATAATGTAGTTTTTATATCATGTCGTTTTTATATCATGTAGTGTTTATATTATGTCGTTTTTATATCATGTAGTTTTTAAATCATGTAGTTTTTATATCATGTCGTTTTTATATAATGTAGTTTTTATATAATGTAGGTTTTATATCATGTAGTTTTTATATCATGTAGTTTTTAATATCATGTCGTTTTTATATCATGTAGGTTTTATAAAATGTAGTTTTTATATCATGTAGTTTTTATATAATGTGGTTTTTATGTCATGTAGTTTTTATATCATGTAGTTTTTATATCATGTAGTTTTTATATAATGTAGTTTTTATATCATGTAGTTTTTATATCATGTAGTTTTTATATAATGTAGGTTTTATATCATGTAGTTTTTTATATCATGTAGTTTTTATATAATGTCGTTTTTATATAATGTAGTTTTTATATCATGTCGTTTTTATATCATGTAGTTTTTATATCATGTCGTTTTTATATCATGTAGTTTTTATATAATGTAGTTTTTATATAATATAGTTTTTATATCATGTAGTTTTTATATAATGTAGTTTTTATATAATGTAGTTTTTATATCATGTCGTTTTTATATCATGTAGTGTTTATATTATGTCGTTTTTATATCATGTAGTTTTTAAATCATGTAGTTTTTATATCATGTCGTTTTTATATAATGTAGTTTTTATATAATGTAGGTTTTATATCATGTAGTTTTTATATAATGTGGTTTTTATATCATGTAGTTTTTAATATCATGTCGTTTTTATATCATGTAGGTTTTATAAAATGTAGTTTTTATATCATGTAGTTTTTATATAATGTGGTTTTTATGTCATGTAGTTTTTATATCATGTAGTTTTTATATCATGTAGTTTTTATATAATGTAGTTTTTATATCATGTAGTTTTTATATCATGTAGTTTTTATATAATGTAGGTTTTATATCATGTAGTTTTTATATCATGTAGTTTTTATATAATGTCGTTTTTATATAATGTAGTTTTTATATCATGTCGTTTTTATATCATGTAGTTTTTATATCATGTCGTTTTTATATCATGTAGTTTTTATATAATGTAGTTTTTAAATAATGTCGTTTTTATATAATGTAGTTTTTATATCATGTCGTTTTTATATCACGTCGTTTTTTATATCATGTAGTTTTTATATCATGTAGTTTTTATATAATGTAGTTTTTATATAATGTCGTTTTTATATCATGTAGTTTTTATATCATGTAGTTTTTATATAATGTAGTTTTTATATCATGTAGTTTTATATAATGCAGGTTTTATATCATGTAGTTTTTATATAATGTGGTTTTTATATCATGTAGTTTTTATATCATGTCGTTTTTATATCATGTAGTTTTTATATAATGTCGTTTTTATATAATGTAGTTCTTATATCATGTCGTTTTTATATAATGTGGTTTTTATATCATGTCGTTTTTATATCATGTAGTTTTTATATCATGTAGTTTTTATATAATGTAGTTTTTATATCATGTCGTTTTTTTTTCATGTAGTTTTTATATAATGTCGTTTTTATATCATGTAGTTTTTATATAATGTAGGTTTTATATAATGTAGTTTTTATATAATGTGGTTTTTGTATCATGTAGTTTTTATATAATGTAGTTTTTATATCATGTAGTTTTTATATCATGTAGTTTTTATATAATGTCGTTTTTATATCATGTAGTTTTTATATCATGTAGTTTTTATATAATGTAGTTTTTATATAATGTAGTTTTTATATAATGTCGTTTTTATATAATGTAGTTTTTATATCATGTAGTTTTTATATCATGTCGTTTTTATATCATGTAGTGTTTATATTATGTCGTTTTTATATCATGTAGTTTTTAAATAATGTAGTTTTTATATCATGTCGTTTTTATATAATGTAGTTTTTATATAATGTAGGTTTTATATCATGTAGTTTTTATATAATGTGGTTTTTATATCATGTAGTTTTTAATATCATGTCGTTTTTATATCATGTAGGTTTTATAAAATGTAGTTTTTATATCATGTAGTTTTTATATAATGTGGTTTTTATGTCATGTAGTTTTTATATCATGTAGTTTTTATATCATGTAGTTTTTATATAATGTAGTTTTTATATCATGTAGTTTTTATATCATGTAGTTTTTATATCATGTAGTTTTTATATAATGTAGGTTTTATATCATGTAGTTTTTATATCATGTAGTTTTTATATAATGTAGTTTTTATATCATGTAGTTTTTATATAATGTAGGTTTTATATCATGTAGTTTTTATATAATGTGGTTTTTATATCATGTAGTTTTTATATCATGTCGTTTTTATATCATGTAGTTTTTATATAATGTCGTTTTTATATAATGTAGTTCTTATATCATGTCGTTTTTATATAATGTGGTTTTTATATCATGTCGTTTTTATATCATGTAGTTTTTATATCATGTAGTTTTTATATCATGTCGTTTTTATATCATGTCGTTTTTATATCATGTAGTTTTTATATCATGTAGTTTTATATAATGTCGTTTTTATATCATGTCGTTTTTATATAATGTCGTTTTTATATCATGTAGTGTTTATATTATGTCGTTTTTATATCATGTAGTTTTTAAATCATGTAGTTTTTATATCATGTCGTTTTTATATAATGTAGTTTTTATATAATGTAGGTTTTATATCATGTAGTTTTTATATAATGTGGTTTTTATATCATGTAGTTTTTAATATCATGTCATTTTTATATCATGTAGGTTTTATAAAATGTAGTTTTTATATCATCTAGTTTTTATATAATGTGGTTTTTATGTCATGTAGTTTTTATATCATGTAGTTTTTATATCATGTAGTTTTTATATAATGTAGTTTTTATATCATGTAGTTTTTATATCATGTAGTTTTTATATAATGTAAGTTTTATATCATGTAGATTTTATATCATGTAGTTTTTATATAATGTCGTTTTTATATAATGTAGTTTTTATATCATGTCGTTTTTATATCATGTAGTTTTTATATCATGTCGTTTTTATATCATGTAGTTTTTATATAATGTAGTTTTTATATAATGTCGTTTTTATATAATGTCGTTTTTATATAATGTCGTTTTTATATCATGTCGTTTTTATATAATGTCGTTTTTAAATAATGTAGTTTTTATATCATGTCTTTTTTATATCATGTAGTTTTTATATCATGTAGTTTTATATAATGTCGTTTTTAAATAATGTAGTTTTTTTATCATGTCGTTTTTATATCATGTAGTTTTTATATAATGTGGTTTTTATATAATGTAGTTTTTATATCATGTAGTTTTTATATAATGCAGGTTTTATATCATGTAGTTTTTATATAATGTGGTTTTTATATCATGTAGTTTTTATATCATGTCGTTTTTATATCATGTAGTTTTTATATAATGTCGTTTTTATATAATGTAGTTCTTATATCATGTCGTTTTTATATAATGTGGTTTTTATATCATGTCGTTTTTATATAATGTCGTTTTTATATAATGTAGTTTTTATATCATGTAGTTTTTATATCATGTCGTTTTTATATCATGTAGTGTTTATATTATGTCGTTTTTATATCATGTAGTTTTTAAATCATGTAGTTTTTACATTATGTCGTTTTTATATAATGTAGTTTTTATATAATGTAGGTTTTATATCATGTAGTTTTTATATAATGTGGTTTTTATATCATGTAGTTTTTAATATCATGTCGTTTTTATATCATGTAGGTTTTATAAAATGTAGTTTTTATATCATGTAGTTTTTATATAATGTGGTTTTTATGTCATGTAGTTTTTATATCATGTAGTTTTTATATCATGTAGTTTTTATATAATGTAGTTTTTATATCATGTAGTTTTTATATCATGTAGTTTTTATTTAATGTAGGTTTTATATCATGTAGTTTTTTATATCATGTAGTTTTTATATAATGTCGTTTTTATATAATGTAGTTTTTATATCATGTCGTTTTTATATCATGTAGTTTTTATATCATGTCGTTTTTATATCATGTAGTTTTTATATAATGTAGTTTTTATATAATGTAGTTTTTATATCATGTAGTTTTTATATAATGTGGTTTTTATGTCATGTAGTTTTTATATCATGTAGTTTTTATATCATGTAGTTTTTATATACTGTAGTTTTTATATCATGTAGTTTTTATATCATGTAGTTTTTATATAATGTAGGTTTTATATCATGTAGTTTTTATATCATGTAGTTTTTATATAATGTAGTTTTTATATCATGTAGTTTTTATATAATGTAGGTTTTATATCATGTAGTTTTTATATAATGTGGTTTTTATATCATGTAGTTTTTATATCATGTCGTTTTTATATCATGTAGTTTTTATATAATGTCGTTTTTATATAATGTAGTTCTTATATCATGTCGTTTTTATATAATGTGTTTTTTATATCATGTCGTTTTTATATCATGTAGTTTTTATATCATGTAGTTTTTATATCATGTCGTTTTTATATCATGTCGTTTTTATATCATGTAGTTTTTATATCATGTAGTTTTATATAATGTCGTTTTTATATCATGTCGTTTTTATATAATGTCGTTTTTATATCATGTAGTGTTTATATTATGTCGTTTTTATATCATGTAGTTTTTAAATCATGTAGTTTTTATATCATGTCGTTTTTATATAATGTAGTTTTTATATAATGTAGGTTTTATATCATGTAGTTTTTATATAATGTGGTTTTTATATCATGTAGTTTTTAATATCATGTCATTTTTATATCATGTAGGTTTTATAAAATGTAGTTTTTATATCATCTAGTTTTTATATAATGTGGTTTTTATGTCATGTAGTTTTTATATCATGTAGTTTTTATATCATGTAGTTTTTATATAATGTAGTTTTTATATCATGTAGTTTTTATATCATGTAGTTTTTATATAATGTAGGTTTTATATCATGTAGATTTTATATAATGTAGTTTTTATATCATGTCGTTTTTATATCATGTAGTTTTCATATCATGTAGTTTTTATATAATGTAGGTTTTATATCATGTAGTTTTTATATAATGTGGTTTTTATATCATGTAGTTTTTATATCATGTCGTTTTTATTTCATGTAGTTTTTATATAATGTCGTTTTTATATCATGTAGTTTTTATATAATGTAGGTTTTATATAATGTAGTTTTTATATAATGTGGTTTTTGTATCATGTAGTTTTTATATAATGTAGTTTTTATATCATGTAGTTTTTATATCATGTAGTTTTTATATAATGTCGTTTTTATATCATGTAGTTTTTATATCATGTAGTTTTTATATCATGTAGTTTTTATATAATGTAGTTTTTATATGATGTAGTTTTTATATCATGTAGTTTTTATATAATGTAGTTTTTATATAATGTCGTTTTTATATAATGTAGTTTTTATATCATGTAGTTTTTATATCATGTCGTTTTTATATCATGTAGTGTTTATATTATGTCGTTTTTATATCATGTAGTTTTTAAATCATGTAGTTTTTACATTATGTCGTTTTTATATAATGTAGTTTTTATATAATGTAGGTTTTATATCATGTAGTTTTTATATAATGTGGTTTTTATATCATGTAGTTTTTAATATCATGTCGTTTTTATATCATGTAGGTTTTATAAAATGTAGTTTTTATATCATGTAGTTTTTATATAATGTGGTTTTTATGTCATGTAGTTTTTATATCATGTAGTTTTTATATCATGTAGTTTTTATATAATGTAGTTTTTATATCATGTAGTTTTTATATCATGTAGTTTTTATATAATGTATGTTTTATATCATGTAGTTTTTTATATCATGTAGTTTTTATATAATGTCGTTTTTATATAATGTAGTTTTTATATCATGTCGTTTTTATATCATGTAGTTTTTATATCATGTCGTTTTTATATCATGTAGTTTTTATATAATGTAGTTTTTATATAATGTAGTTTTTATATCATGTAGTTTTTATATAATGTGGTTTTTATGTCATGTAGTTTTTATATCATGTAGTTTTTATATCATGTAGTTTTTATATACTGTAGTTTTTATATCATGTAGTTTTTATATCATGTAGTTTTTATATAATGTAGGTTTTATATCATGTAGTTTTTATATCATGTAGTTTTTATATAATGTAGTTTTTATATCATGTAGTTTTTATATAATGTAGGTTTTATATCATGTAGTTTTTATATAATGTGGTTTTTATATCATGTAGTTTTTATATCATGTCGTTTTTATATCATGTAGTTTTTATATAATGTCGTTTTTATATAATGTAGTTCTTATATCATGTCGTTTTTATATAATGTGGTTTTTATATCATGTCGTTTTTATATCATGTAGTTTTTATATCATGTAGTTTTTATATCATGTCGTTTTTATATCATGTCGTTTTTATATCATGTAGTTTTTATATCATGTAGTTTTATATAATGTCGTTTTTATATCATGTCGTTTTTATATAATGTCGTTTTTATATCATGTAGTGTTTATATTATGTCGTTTTTATATCATGTAGTTTTTAAATCATGTAGTTTTTATATCATGTCGTTTTTATATAATGTAGTTTTTATATAATGTAGGTTTTATATCATGTAGTTTTTATATAATGTGGTTTTTATATCATGTAGTTTTTAATATCATGTCATTTTTATATCATGTAGGTTTTATAAAATGTAGTTTTTATATCATCTAGTTTTTATATAATGTGGTTTTTATGTCATGTAGTTTTTATATAATGTAGTTTTTATATCATGTAGTTTTTATATCATGTAGTTTTTATATAATGTAGGTTTTATATCATGTAGATTTTATATAATGTAGTTTTTATATAATGTCGTTTTTATATAATGTCGTTTTTATATAATGTCGTTTTTATATCATGTCGTTTTTATATAATGTCGTTTTTAAATAATGTAGTTTTTATATCATGTCGTTTTTATATCATGTAGTTTTTATATAATGTGGTTTTTATATAATGTAGTTTTTATATCATGTAGTTTTTATATAATGCAGGTTTTATATCATGTAGTTTTTATATAATGTGGTTTTTATATCATGTAGTTTTTATATCATGTCGTTTTTATATCATGTAGTTTTTATATAATGTCGTTTTTATATAATGTAGTTCTTATATCATGTCGTTTTTATATAATGTGGTTTTTATATCATGTCGTTTTTATATCATGTAGTTTTTATATCATGTAGTTTTTATATAATGTAGGTTTTATATCATGTAGTTTTTATATAATGTGGTTTTTATATCATGTAGTTTTTATATCATGTCGTTTTTATTTCATGTAGTTTTTATATAATGTCGTTTTTATATCATGTAGTTTTTATATAATGTCGTTTTTATATCATGTAGTTTTTATATCATGTAGTTTTTATATCATGTAGTTTTTATATAATGTAGTTTTTATATGATGTAGTTTTTATATCATGTAGTTTTTATATAATGTAGTTTTTATATAATGTCGTTTTTATATAATGTAGTTTTTATATCATGTAGTTTTTATATCATGTCGTTTTTATATCATGTAGTGTTTATATTATGTCGTTTTTATATCATGTAGTTTTTAAATCATGTAGTTTTTATATTATGTCGTTTTTATATAATGTAGTTTTTATATGATGTAGGTTTTATATCATGTAGTTTTTATATAATGTGGTTTTTATATCATGTAGTTTTTAATATCATGTCGTTTTTATATCATGTAGGTTTTATAAAATGTAGTTTTTATATCATGTAGTTTTTATATAATGTGGTTTTTATGTCATGTAGTTTTTATATCATGTAGTTTTTATATCATGTAGTTTTTATATAATGTAGTTTTTATATCATGTAGTTTTTATATCATGTAGTTTTTATATAATGTAGGTTTTATATCATGTAGTTTTTTATATCATGTAGTTTTTATATAATGTCGTTTTTATATAATGTAGTTTTTATATCATGTCGTTTTTATATCATGTAGTTTTTATATCATGTCGTTTTTATATCATGTAGTTTTTATATCATGTCGTTTTTATATCATGTAGTTTTTATATAATGTAGTTTTTATATAATGTAGTTTTTATATCATGTAGTTTTTATATAATGTAGTTTTTATATAATGTAGTTTTTATATCATGTCGTTTTTATATCATGTAGTGTTTATATTATGTCGTTTTTATATCATGTAGTTTTTAAATCATGTAGTTTTTATATCATGTCGTTTTTATATAATGTAGTTTTTATATAATGTAGGTTTTATATCATGTAGTTTTTATATAATGTGGTTTTTATATCATGTAGTTTTTAATATCATGTCGTTTTTATATCATGTAGGTTTTATAAAATGTAGTTTTTATATCATGTAGTTTTTATATAATGTGGTTTTTATGTCATGTAGTTTTTATATCATGTAGTTTTTATATCATGTAGTTTTTATATAATGTAGTTTTTATATCATGTAGTTTTTATATCATGTAGTTTTTATATAATGTAGGTTTTATATCATGTAGTTTTTATATCATGTAGTTTTTATATAATGTCGTTTTTATATAATGTAGTTTTTATATCATGTCGTTTTTATATCATGTAGTTTTTATATCATGTCGTTTTTATATCATGTAGTTTTTATATAATGTAGTTTTTAAATAATGTCGTTTTTATATAATGTAGTTTTTATATCATGTCGTTTTTATATCACGTCGTTTTTTATATCATGTAGTTTTTATATAATGTAGTTTTTATATCATGTAGTTTTATATAATGCAGGTTTTATATCATGTAGTTTTTATATAATGTGGTTTTTATATCATGTAGTTTTTATATCATGTCGTTTTTATATCATGTAGTTTTTATATAATGTCGTTTTTATATAATGTAGTTCTTATATCATGTCGTTTTTATATAATGTGGTTTTTATATCATGTCGTTTTTATATCATGTAGTTTTTATATCATGTAGTTTTTATATAATGTAGGTTTTATATCATGTAGTTTTTATATAATGTGGTTTTTATATCATGTAGTTTTTATATCATGTAGTTTTTATATAATGTAGGTTTTATATCATGTAGTTTTTATATAATGTGGTTTTTATATCATGTAGTTTTTATATCATGTCGTTTTTATATAATGTAGGTTTTATATCATGTAGTTTTTATATAATGTGGTTTTTATATCATGTAGTTTTCATATCATGTCATTTTTATATCATGTAGTTTTTATATAATGTCGTTTTTATATCATGTAGTTTTTATATAATGTAGGTTTTATATAATGTAGTTTTTATATAATGTGGTTTTTGTATCATGTAGTTTTTATATAATGTAGTTTTTATATCATGTAGTTTTTATATCATGTAGTTTTTATATCATGTAGTTTTTATATCATGTAGTTTTTATATAATGTAGTTTTTATATCATGTAGTTTTTATATCATGTAGTTTTTATATAATGTAGGTTTTATATCATGTAGTTTTTATATCATGTAGTTTTTATATAATGTCGTTTTTATATAATGTAGTTTTTATATAATGTAGTTTTTATATCATGTTGTTTTTATATCATGTAGTTTTTATATAATGTAGTTTTTATATCATGTTGTTTTTATATCATGTAGTTTTTATATCATGTTGTTTTTATATCATGTCGTTTTTATATCATGTCGTTTTTATATCATGTAGTTTTTATATCATGTAGTTTTATCTAATGTCGTTTTTATATCATGTCGTTTTTATATAATGTCGTTTTTATATCATGTAGTGTTTATATTAGGTGTCGTTTTTATATCATGTAGTTTTTAAATCATGTAGTTTTTATATCATGTCGTTTTTATATAATGTAGTTTTTATATAATGTAGGTTTTATATCATGTAGTTTTTATATAATGTGGTTTTTATATCATGTAGTTTTTAATATCATGTCATTTTTATATCATGTAGGTTTTATAAAATGTAGTTTTTATATCATGTCGTTTTTATATAATGTCGTTTTTAAATAATGTAGTTTTTATATCATGTCGTTTTTATATCATGTAGTTTTTATATCATGTAGTTTTATATAATGTCGTTTTTATATAATGTAGTTTTTTTATCATGTCGTTTTTATATCATGTAGTTTTTTATCATGTCGTTTTTATATCATGTAGTTTTTATATCATGTAGTTTTTATATCATGTCGTTTTTATATCATGTAGTTTTTATATAATGTCGTTTTTACATCATGTAGTTTTTATATCATGTAGTTTTTATATCATGTCGTTTTTATATCATGTCGTTTTTATATAATGTAGTTTTTATATAATGTAGGTTTTATATCATGTAGTTTTTATATAATGTGGTTTTTATATCATGTAGTTTTTAATATCATGTCGTTTTTATATCATGTAGGTTTTATAAAATGTAGTTTTTATATCATGTAGTTTTTATATAATGTGGTTTTTATGTCATGTAGTTTTTATATCATGTAGTTTTTATATCATGTAGTTTTTATATACTGTAGTTTTTATATCATGTAGTTTTTATATCATGTAGTTTTTATATAATGTAGGTTTTATATCATGTAGTTTTTATATCATGTAGTTTTTATATAATGTAGTTTTTATATCATGTAGTTTTTATATAATGTAGGTTTTATATCATGTAGTTTTTATATAATGTGGTTTTTATATCATGTAGTTTTTATATCATGTCGTTTTTATATCATGTAGTTTTTATATAATGTCGTTTTTATATAATGTAGTTCTTATATCATGTCGTTTTTATATAATGTGGTTTTTATATCATGTCGTTTTTATATCATGTAGTTTTTATATCATGTAGTTTTTATATCATGTCGTTTTTATATCATGTCGTTTTTATATCATGTCGTTTTTATATCATGTAGTTTTTATATCATGTCGTTTTTATATCATGTAGTTTTTATATAATGTAGTTTTTATATAATGTCGTTTTTATATAATGTCGTTTTTATATAATGTCGTTTTTATATCATGTCGTTTTTATATAATGTCGTTTTTAAATAATGTAGTTTTTATATCATGTCGTTTTTATATCATGTAGTTTTTATATCATGTAGTTTTATATAATGTCGTTTTTAAATAATGTAGTTTTTTTATCATGTCGTTTTTATATCATGTAGTTTTTATATAATGTGGTTTTTATATAATGTAGTTTTTATATCATGTAGTTTTTATATAATGCAGGTTTTATATCATGTAGTTTTTATATAATGTGGTTTTTATATCATGTAGTTTTTATATCATGTCGTTTTTATATCATGTAGTTTTTATATAATGTCGTTTTTATATAATGTAGTTCTTATATCATGTCGTTTTTATATAATGTGGTTTTTATATCATGTCGTTTTTATATCATGTAGTTTTTATATCATGTAGTTTTTATATAATGTAGGTTTTATATCATGTAGTTTTTATATAATGTGGTTTTTATATCATGTAGTTTTTATATCATGTCGTTTTTATTTCATGTAGTTTTTATATAATGTCGTTTTTATATCATGTAGTTTTTATATAATGTAGGTTTTATATAATGTAGTTTTTATATAATGTGGTTTTTGTATCATGTAGTTTTTATATAATGTAGTTTTTATATCATGTAGTTTTTATATCATGTAGTTTTTATATAATGTCGTTTTTATATCATGTAGTTTTTATATCATGTAGTTTTTATATCATGTAGTTTTTATATAATGTAGTTTTTATATGATGTAGTTTTTATATCATGTAGTTTTTATATAATGTAGTTTTTATATAATGTCGTTTTTATATAATGTAGTTTTTATATCATGTAGTTTTTATATCATGTCGTTTTTATATCATGTAGTGTTTATATTATGTCGTTTTTATATCATGTAGTTTTTAAATCATGTAGTTTTTATATTATGTCGTTTTTATATAATGTAGTTTTTATATAATGTAGGTTTTATATCATGTAGTTTTTATATAATGTGGTTTTTATATCATGTAGTTTTTAATATCATGTCGTTTTTATATCATGTAGGTTTTATAAAATGTAGTTTTTATATCATGTAGTTTTTATATAATGTGGTTTTTATGTCATGTAGTTTTTATATCATGTAGTTTTTATATCATGTAGTTTTTATATAATGTAGTTTTTATATCATGTAGTTTTTATATCATGTAGTTTTTATATAATGTAGGTTTTATATCATGTAGTTTTTTATATCATGTAGTTTTTATATAATGTCGTTTTTATATAATGTAGTTTTTATATCATGTCGTTTTTATATCATGTAGTTTTTATATCATGTCGTTTTTATATCATGTAGTTTTTATATAATGTAGTTTTTATATAATATAGTTTTTATATCATGTAGTTTTTATATAATGTAGTTTTTATATAATGTAGTTTTTATATCATGTCGTTTTTATATCATGTAGTGTTTATATTATGTCGTTTTTATATCATGTAGTTTTTAAATCATGTAGTTTTTATATCATGTCGTTTTTATATAATGTAGTTTTTATATAATGTAGGTTTTATATCATGTAGTTTTTATATAATGTGGTTTTTATATCATGTAGTTTTTAATATCATGTCGTTTTTATATCATGTAGGTTTTATAAAATGTAGTTTTTATATCATGTAGTTTTTATATAATGTGGTTTTTATGTCATGTAGTTTTTATATCATGTAGTTTTTATATCATGTAGTTTTTATATAATGTAGTTTTTATATCATGTAGTTTTTATATCATGTAGTTTTTATATAATGTAGGTTTTATATCATGTAGTTTTTATATCATGTAGTTTTTATATAATGTCGTTTTTATATAATGTAGTTTTTATATCATGTCGTTTTTATATCATGTAGTTTTTATATCATGTCGTTTTTATATCATGTAGTTTTTATATAATGTAGTTTTTAAATAATGTCGTTTTTATATAATGTAGTTTTTATATCATGTCGTTTTTATATCACGTCGTTTTTTATATCATGTAGTTTTTATATCATGTAGTTTTTATATAATGTAGTTTTTATATAATGTCGTTTTTATATCATGTAGTTTTTATATCATGTAGTTTTTATATAATGTAGTTTTTATATCATGTAGTTTTATATAATGCAGGTTTTATATCATGTAGTTTTTATATAATGTGGTTTTTATATCATGTAGTTTTTATATCATGTCGTTTTTATATCATGTAGTTTTTATATAATGTCGTTTTTATATAATGTAGTTCTTATATCATGTCGTTTTTATATAATGTGGTTTTTATATCATGTCGTTTTTATATCATGTAGTTTTTATATCATGTAGTTTTTATATAATGTAGGTTTTATATCATGTAGTTTTTATATAATGTGGTTTTTATATCATGTAGTTTTTATATCATGTCGTTTTTTTTCATGTAGTTTTTATATAATGTCGTTTTTATATCATGTAGTTTTTATATAATGTAGGTTTTATATAATGTAGTTTTTATATAATGTGGTTTTTGTATCATGTAGTTTTTATATAATGTAGTTTTTATATCATGTAGTTTTTATATCATGTAGTTTTTATATAATGTCGTTTTTATATCATGTAGTTTTTATATCATGTAGTTTTTATATAATGTAGTTTTTATATAATGTAGTTTTTATATAATGTCGTTTTTATATAATGTAGTTTTTATATCATGTAGTTTTTATATCATGTCGTTTTTATATCATGTAGTGTTTATATTATGTCGTTTTTATATCATGTAGTTTTTAAATAATGTAGTTTTTATATCATGTCGTTTTTATATAATGTAGTTTTTATATAATGTAGGTTTTATATCATGTAGTTTTTATATAATGTGGTTTTTATATCATGTAGTTTTTAATATCATGTCGTTTTTATATCATGTAGGTTTTATAAAATGTAGTTTTTATATCATGTAGTTTTTATATAATGTGGTTTTTATGTCATGTAGTTTTTATATCATGTAGTTTTTATATCATGTAGTTTTTATATAATGTAGTTTTTATATCATGTAGTTTTTATATCATGTAGTTTTTATATCATGTAGTTTTTATATAATGTAGGTTTTATATCATGTAGTTTTTATATCATGTAGTTTTTATATAATGTAGTTTTTATATCATGTAGTTTTTATATAATGTAGGTTTTATATCATGTAGTTTTTATATAATGTGGTTTTTATATCATGTAGTTTTTATATCATGTCGTTTTTATATCATGTAGTTTTTATATAATGTCGTTTTTATATAATGTAGTTCTTATATCATGTCGTTTTTATATAATGTGGTTTTTATATCATGTCGTTTTTATATCATGTAGTTTTTATATCATGTAGTTTTTATATCATGTCGTTTTTATATCATGTCGTTTTTATATCATGTAGTTTTTATATCATGTAGTTTTATATAATGTCGTTTTTATATCATGTCGTTTTTATATAATGTCGTTTTTATATCATGTAGTGTTTATATTATGTCGTTTTTATATCATGTAGTTTTTAAATCATGTAGTTTTTATATCATGTCGTTTTTATATAATGTAGTTTTTATATAATGTAGGTTTTATATCATGTAGTTTTTATATAATGTGGTTTTTATATCATGTAGTTTTTAATATCATGTCATTTTTATATCATGTAGGTTTTATAAAATGTAGTTTTTATATCATCTAGTTTTTATATAATGTGGTTTTTATGTCATGTAGTTTTTATATCATGTAGTTTTTATATCATGTAGTTTTTATATAATGTAGTTTTTATATCATGTAGTTTTTATATCATGTAGTTTTTATATAATGTAAGTTTTATATCATGTAGATTTTATATCATGTAGTTTTTATATAATGTCGTTTTTATATAATGTAGTTTTTATATCATGTCGTTTTTATATCATGTAGTTTTTATATCATGTCGTTTTTATATCATGTAGTTTTTATATAATGTAGTTTTTATATAATGTCGTTTTTATATAATGTCGTTTTTATATAATGTCGTTTTTATATCATGTCGTTTTTATATAATGTCGTTTTTAAATAATGTAGTTTTTATATCATGTAGTTTTTATATAATGTAGGTTTTATATCATGTAGTTTTTATATAATGTGGTTTTTATATCATGTAGTTTTTATATCATGTCGTTTTTATATCATGTAGTTTTTATATAATGTCGTTTTTATATAATGTAGTTCTTATATCATGTCGTTTTTATATAATGTGGTTTTTATATCATGTCGTTTTTATATCATGTAGTTTTTATATCATGTAGTTTTTATATCATGTCGTTTTTATATCATGTCGTTTTTATATCATGTAGTTTTTATATCATGTAGTTTTATATAATGTCGTTTTTATATCATGTCGTTTTTATATAATGTCGTTTTTATATCATGTAGTGTTTATATTATGTCGTTTTTATATCATGTAGTTTTTAAATCATGTAGTTTTTATATCATGTCGTTTTTATATAATGTAGTTTTTATATAATGTAGGTTTTATATCATGTAGTTTTTATATAATGTGGTTTTTATATCATGTAGTTTTTAATATCATGTCATTTTTATATCATGTAGGTTTTATAAAATGTAGTTTTTATATCATCTAGTTTTTATATAATGTGGTTTTTATGTCATGTAGTTTTTATATCATGTAGTTTTTATATCATGTAGTTTTTATATAATGTAGTTTTTATATCATGTAGTTTTTATATCATGTAGTTTTTATATAATGTAAGTTTTATATCATGTAGATTTTATATCATGTAGTTTTTATATAATGTCGTTTTTATATAATGTAGTTTTTATATCATGTCGTTTTTATATCATGTAGTTTTTATATCATGTCGTTTTTATATCATGTAGTTTTTATATAATGTAGTTTTTATATAATGTCGTTTTTATATAATGTCGTTTTTATATAATGTCGTTTTTATATCATGTCGTTTTTATATAATGTCGTTTTTAAATAATGTAGTTTTTATATCATGTCGTTTTTATATCATGTAGTTTTTATATCATGTAGTTTTATATAATGTCGTTTTTAAATAATGTAGTTTTTTTATCATGTCGTTTTTATATCATGTAGTTTTTATATCATGTAGTTTTTATATCATGTCGTTTTTATATCATGTCGTTTTTATATCATGTAGTTTTTATATCATGTAGTTTTATATAATGTCGTTTTTATATCATGTCGTTTTTATATAATGTCGTTTTTATATCATGTAGTGTTTATATTATGTCGTTTTTATATCATGTAGTTTTTAAATCATGTAGTTTTTATATCATGTCGTTTTTATATAATGTAGTTTTTATATAATGTAGGTTTTATATCATGTAGTTTTTATATAATGTGGTTTTTATATCATGTAGTTTTTAATATCATGTCATTTTTATATCATGTAGGTTTTATAAAATGTAGTTTTTATATCATCTAGTTTTTATATAATGTGGTTTTTATGTCATGTAGTTTTTATATCATGTAGTTTTTATATCATGTAGTTTTTATATAATGTAGTTTTTATATCATGTAGTTTTTATATCATGTAGTTTTTATATAATGTAAGTTTTATATCATGTAGATTTTATATCATGTAGTTTTTATATAATGTCGTTTTTATATAATGTAGTTTTTATATCATGTCGTTTTTATATCATGTAGTTTTTATATCATGTCGTTTTTATATCATGTAGTTTTTATATAATGTAGTTTTTATATAATGTCGTTTTTATATAATGTCGTTTTTATATAATGTCGTTTTTATATCATGTCGTTTTTATATAATGTCGTTTTTAAATAATGTAGTTTTTATATCATGTCGTTTTTATATCATGTAGTTTTTATATCATGTAGTTTTATATAATGTCGTTTTTAAATAATGTAGTTTTTTTATCATGTCGTTTTTATATCATGTAGTTTTTATATAATGTGGTTTTTATATAATGTAGTTTTTATATCATGTAGTTTTTATATAATGCAGGTTTTATATCATGTAGTTTTTATATAATGTGGTTTTTATATCATGTAGTTTTTATATCATGTCGTTTTTATATCATGTAGTTTTTATATAATGTCGTTTTTATATAATGTAGTTCTTATATCATGTCGTTTTTATATAATGTGGTTTTTATATCATGTCGTTTTTATATAATGTCGTTTTTATATAATGTAGTTTTTATATCATGTAGTTTTTATATCATGTCGTTTTTATATCATGTAGTGTTTATATTATGTCGTTTTTATATCATGTAGTTTTTAAATCATGTAGTTTTTACATTATGTCGTTTTTATATAATGTAGTTTTTATATAATGTAGGTTTTATATCATGTAGTTTTTATATAATGTGGTTTTTATATCATGTAGTTTTTAATATCATGTCGTTTTTATATCATGTAGGTTTTATAAAATGTAGTTTTTATATCATGTAGTTTTTATATAATGTGGTTTTTATGTCATGTAGTTTTTATATCATGTAGTTTTTATATCATGTAGTTTTTATATAATGTAGTTTTTATATCATGTAGTTTTTATATCATGTAGTTTTTATTTAATGTAGGTTTTATATCATGTAGTTTTTTATATCATGTAGTTTTTATATAATGTCGTTTTTATATAATGTAGTTTTTATATCATGTCGTTTTTATATCATGTAGTTTTTATATCATGTCGTTTTTATATCATGTAGTTTTTATATAATGTAGTTTTTATATAATGTAGTTTTTATATCATGTAGTTTTTATATAATGTGGTTTTTATGTCATGTAGTTTTTATATCATGTAGTTTTTATATCATGTAGTTTTTATATACTGTAGTTTTTATATCATGTAGTTTTTATATCATGTAGTTTTTATATAATGTAGGTTTTATATCATGTAGTTTTTATATCATGTAGTTTTTATATAATGTAGTTTTTATATCATGTAGTTTTTATATAATGTAGGTTTTATATCATGTAGTTTTTATATAATGTGGTTTTTATATCATGTAGTTTTTATATCATGTCGTTTTTATATCATGTAGTTTTTATATAATGTCGTTTTTATATAATGTAGTTCTTATATCATGTCGTTTTTATATAATGTGTTTTTTATATCATGTCGTTTTTATATCATGTAGTTTTTATATCATGTAGTTTTTATATCATGTCGTTTTTATATCATGTCGTTTTTATATCATGTAGTTTTTATATCATGTAGTTTTATATAATGTCGTTTTTATATCATGTCGTTTTTATATAATGTCGTTTTTATATCATGTAGTGTTTATATTATGTCGTTTTTATATCATGTAGTTTTTAAATCATGTAGTTTTTATATCATGTCGTTTTTATATAATGTAGTTTTTATATAATGTAGGTTTTATATCATGTAGTTTTTATATAATGTGGTTTTTATATCATGTAGTTTTTAATATCATGTCATTTTTATATCATGTAGGTTTTATAAAATGTAGTTTTTATATCATCTAGTTTTTATATAATGTGGTTTTTATGTCATGTAGTTTTTATATCATGTAGTTTTTATATCATGTAGTTTTTATATAATGTAGTTTTTATATCATGTAGTTTTTATATCATGTAGTTTTTATATAATGTAGGTTTTATATCATGTAGATTTTATATAATGTAGTTTTTATATCATGTCGTTTTTATATCATGTAGTTTTCATATCATGTAGTTTTTATATAATGTAGGTTTTATATCATGTAGTTTTTATATAATGTGGTTTTTATATCATGTAGTTTTTATATCATGTCGTTTTTATTTCATGTAGTTTTTATATAATGTCGTTTTTATATCATGTAGTTTTTATATAATGTAGGTTTTATATAATGTAGTTTTTATATAATGTGGTTTTTGTATCATGTAGTTTTTATATAATGTAGTTTTTATATAATGTAGGTTTTATATCATGTAGTTTTTATATAATGTGGTTTTTATATCATGTAGTTTTTAATATCATGTCGTTTTTATATCATGTAGGTTTTATAAAATGTAGTTTTTATATCATGTAGTTTTTATATAATGTGGTTTTTATGTCATGTAGTTTTTATATCATGTAGTTTTTATATAATGTATGTTTTATATCATGTAGTTTTTTATATCATGTAGTTTTTATATAATGTCGTTTTTATATAATGTAGTTTTTATATCATGTCGTTTTTATATCATGTAGTTTTTATATCATGTCGTTTTTATATCATGTAGTTTTTATATAATGTAGTTTTTATATAATGTAGTTTTTATATCATGTAGTTTTTATATAATGTGGTTTTTATGTCATGTAGTTTTTATATCATGTAGTTTTTATATCATGTAGTTTTTATATACTGTAGTTTTTATATCATGTAGTTTTTATATCATGTAGTTTTTATATAATGTAGGTTTTATATCATGTAGTTTTTATATCATGTAGTTTTTATATAATGTAGTTTTTATATCATGTAGTTTTTATATAATGTAGGTTTTATATCATGTAGTTTTTATATAATGTGGTTTTTATATCATGTAGTTTTTATATCATGTCGTTTTTATATCATGTAGTTTTTATATAATGTCGTTTTTATATAATGTAGTTCTTATATCATGTCGTTTTTATATAATGTGGTTTTTATATCATGTCGTTTTTATATCATGTAGTTTTTATATCATGTAGTTTTTATATCATGTCGTTTTTATATCATGTCGTTTTTATATCATGTAGTTTTTATATCATGTAGTTTTATATAATGTCGTTTTTATATCATGTCGTTTTTATATAATGTCGTTTTTATATCATGTAGTGTTTATATTATGTCGTTTTTATATCATGTAGTTTTTAAATCATGTAGTTTTTATATCATGTCGTTTTTATATAATGTAGTTTTTATATAATGTAGGTTTTATATCATGTAGTTTTTATATAATGTGGTTTTTATATCATGTAGTTTTTAATATCATGTCATTTTTATATCATGTAGGTTTTATAAAATGTAGTTTTTATATCATCTAGTTTTTATATAATGTGGTTTTTATGTCATGTAGTTTTTATATAATGTAGTTTTTATATCATGTAGTTTTTATATCATGTAGTTTTTATATAATGTAGGTTTTATATCATGTAGATTTTATATAATGTAGTTTTTATATAATGTCGTTTTTATATAATGTCGTTTTTATATAATGTCGTTTTTATATCATGTCGTTTTTATATAATGTCGTTTTTAAATAATGTAGTTTTTATATCATGTCGTTTTTATATCATGTAGTTTTTATATAATGTGGTTTTTATATAATGTAGTTTTTATATCATGTAGTTTTTATATAATGTAGTTTTTATATGATGTAGTTTTTATATCATGTAGTTTTTATATAATGTAGTTTTTATATAATGTCGTTTTTATATAATGTAGTTTTTATATCATGTAGTTTTTATATCATGTCGTTTTTATATCATGTAGTGTTTATATTATGTCGTTTTTATATCATGTAGTTTTTAAATCATGTAGTTTTTATATTATGTCGTTTTTATATAATGTAGTTTTTATATAATGTAGGTTTTATATCATGTAGTTTTTATATAATGTGGTTTTTATATCATGTAGTTTTTAATATCATGTCGTTTTTATATCATGTAGGTTTTATAAAATGTAGTTTTTATATCATGTAGTTTTTATATAATGTGGTTTTTATGTCATGTAGTTTTTATATCATGTAGTTTTTATATCATGTAGTTTTTATATAATGTAGTTTTTATATCATGTAGTTTTTATATCATGTAGTTTTTATATAATGTAGGTTTTATATCATGTAGTTTTTTATATCATGTAGTTTTTATATAATGTCGTTTTTATATAATGTAGTTTTTATATCATGTCGTTTTTATATCATGTAGTTTTTATATCATGTCGTTTTTATATCATGTAGTTTTTATATCATGTCGTTTTTATATCATGTAGTTTTTATATAATGTAGTTTTTATATAATGTAGTTTTTATATCATGTAGTTTTTATATAATGTAGTTTTTATATAATGTAGTTTTTATATCATGTCGTTTTTATATCATGTAGTGTTTATATTATGTCGTTTTTATATCATGTAGTTTTTAAATCATGTAGTTTTTATATCATGTCGTTTTTATATAATGTAGTTTTTATATAATGTAGGTTTTATATCATGTAGTTTTTATATAATGTGGTTTTTATATCATGTAGTTTTTAATATCATGTCGTTTTTATATCATGTAGGTTTTATAAAATGTAGTTTTTATATCATGTAGTTTTTATATAATGTGGTTTTTATGTCATGTAGTTTTTATATCATGTAGTTTTTATATCATGTAGTTTTTATATAATGTAGTTTTTATATCATGTAGTTTTTATATCATGTAGTTTTTATATAATGTAGGTTTTATATCATGTAGTTTTTATATCATGTAGTTTTTATATAATGTCGTTTTTATATAATGTAGTTTTTATATCATGTCGTTTTTATATCATGTAGTTTTTATATCATGTCGTTTTTATATCATGTAGTTTTTATATAATGTAGTTTTTAAATAATGTCGTTTTTATATAATGTAGTTTTTATATCATGTCGTTTTTATATCACGTCGTTTTTTATATCATGTAGTTTTTATATAATGTAGTTTTTATATCATGTAGTTTTATATAATGCAGGTTTTATATCATGTAGTTTTTATATAATGTGGTTTTTATATCATGTAGTTTTTATATCATGTCGTTTTTATATCATGTAGTTTTTATATAATGTCGTTTTTATATAATGTAGTTCTTATATCATGTCGTTTTTATATAATGTGGTTTTTATATCATGTCGTTTTTATATCATGTAGTTTTTATATCATGTAGTTTTTATATAATGTAGGTTTTATATCATGTAGTTTTTATATAATGTGGTTTTTATATCATGTAGTTTTTATATCATGTCGTTTTTTTTTCATGTAGTTTTTATATAATGTCGTTTTTATATCATGTAGTTTTTATATAATGTAGGTTTTATATAATGTAGTTTTTATATAATGTGGTTTTTGTATCATGTAGTTTTTATATAATGTAGTTTTTATATCATGTAGTTTTTATATCATGTAGTTTTTATATAATGTCGTTTTTATATCATGTAGTTTTTATATAATGTAGGTTTTATATCATGTAGTTTTTATATCATGTAGTTTTTATATAATGTCGTTTTTATATAATGTAGTTTTTATATCATGTCGTTTTTATATCATGTAGTTTTTATATCATGTCGTTTTTATATCATGTAGTTTTTATATAATGTAGTTTTTAAATAATGTCGTTTTTATATAATGTAGTTTTTATATCATGTCGTTTTTATATCACGTCGTTTTTTATATCATGTAGTTTTTATATCATGTAGTTTTTATATAATGTAGTTTTTATATAATGTCGTTTTTATATCATGTAGTTTTTATATCATGTAGTTTTTATATAATGTAGTTTTTATATCATGTAGTTTTATATAATGCAGGTTTTATATCATGTAGTTTTTATATAATGTGGTTTTTATATCATGTAGTTTTTATATCATGTCGTTTTTATATCATGTAGTTTTTATATAATGTCGTTTTTATATAATGTAGTTCTTATATCATGTCGTTTTTATATAATGTGGTTTTTATATCATGTCGTTTTTATATCATGTAGTTTTTATATCATGTAGTTTTTATATAATGTAGGTTTTATATCATGTAGTTTTTATATAATGTGGTTTTTATATCATGTAGTTTTTATATCATGTCGTTTTTTTTCATGTAGTTTTTATATAATGTCGTTTTTATATCATGTAGTTTTTATATAATGTAGTTTTTATATCATGTCGTTTTTATATCATGTAGTGTTTATATTATGTCGTTTTTATATCATGTAGTTTTTAAATCATGTAGTTTTTATATCATGTCGTTTTTATATAATGTAGTTTTTATATAATGTAGGTTTTATATCATGTAGTTTTTATATAATGTGGTTTTTATATCATGTAGTTTTTAATATCATGTCGTTTTTATATCATGTAGGTTTTATAAAATGTAGTTTTTATATCATGTAGTTTTTATATAATGTGGTTTTTATGTCATGTAGTTTTTATATCATGTAGTTTTTATATCATGTAGTTTTTATATAATGTAGTTTTTATATCATGTAGTTTTTATATCATGTAGTTTTTATATAATGTAGGTTTTATATCATGTAGTTTTTATATCATGTAGTTTTTATATAATGTCGTTTTTATATAATGTAGTTTTTATATCATGTCGTTTTTATATCATGTAGTTTTTATATCATGTCGTTTTTATATCATGTAGTTTTTATATAATGTAGTTTTTAAATAATGTCGTTTTTATATAATGTAGTTTTTATATCATGTCGTTTTTATATCACGTCGTTTTTTATATCATGTAGTTTTTATATCATGTAGTTTTTATATAATGTAGTTTTTATATAATGTCGTTTTTATATCATGTAGTTTTTATATCATGTAGTTTTTATATAATGTAGTTTTTATATCATGTAGTTTTATATAATGCAGGTTTTATATCATGTAGTTTTTATATAATGTGGTTTTTATATCATGTAGTTTTTATATCATGTCGTTTTTATATCATGTAGTTTTTATATAATGTCGTTTTTATATAATGTAGTTCTTATATCATGTCGTTTTTATATAATGTGGTTTTTATATCATGTCGTTTTTATATCATGTAGTTTTTATATCATGTAGTTTTTATATAATGTAGGTTTTATATCATGTAGTTTTTATATAATGTGGTTTTTATATCATGTAGTTTTTATATCATGTCGTTTTTTTTTCATGTAGTTTTTATATAATGTCGTTTTTATATCATGTAGTTTTTATATAATGTAGGTTTTATATAATGTAGTTTTTATATAATGTGGTTTTTGTATCATGTAGTTTTTATATAATGTAGTTTTTATATCATGTAGTTTTTATATCATGTAGTTTTTATATAATGTCGTTTTTATATCATGTAGTTTTTATATAATGTAGGTTTTATATCATGTAGTTTTTATATCATGTAGTTTTTATATAATGTCGTTTTTATATAATGTAGTTTTTATATCATGTCGTTTTTATATCATGTAGTTTTTATATCATGTCGTTTTTATATCATGTAGTTTTTATATAATGTAGTTTTTAAATAATGTCGTTTTTATATAATGTAGTTTTTATATCATGTCGTTTTTATATCACGTCGTTTTTTATATCATGTAGTTTTTATATCATGTAGTTTTTATATAATGTAGTTTTTATATAATGTCGTTTTTATATCATGTAGTTTTTATATCATGTAGTTTTTATATAATGTAGTTTTTATATCATGTAGTTTTATATAATGCAGGTTTTATATCATGTAGTTTTTATATAATGTGGTTTTTATATCATGTAGTTTTTATATCATGTCGTTTTTATATCATGTAGTTTTTATATAATGTCGTTTTTATATAATGTAGTTCTTATATCATGTCGTTTTTATATAATGTGGTTTTTATATCATGTCGTTTTTATATCATGTAGTTTTTACATCATGTAGTTTTTATATAATGTAGGTTTTATATCATGTAGTTTTTATATAATGTGGTTTTTATATCATGTAGTTTTTATATCATGTCGTTTTTTTTTCATGTAGTTTTTATATAATGTCGTTTTTATATCATGTAGTTTTTATATAATGTAGGTTTTATATAATGTAGTTTTTATATAATGTGGTTTTTGTATCATGTAGTTTTTATATAATGTAGTTTTTATATCATGTAGTTTTTATATCATGTAGTTTTTATATAATGTCGTTTTTATATCATGTAGATTTTATATCATGTAGTTTTTAATATCATGTCGTTTTTATATCATGTAGGTTTTATAAAATGTAGTTTTTATATCATGTAGTTTTTATATAATGTGGTTTTTATGTCATGTAGTTTTTATATCATGTAGTTTTTATATCATGTAGTTTTTATATAATGTAGTTTTTATATCATGTAGTTTTTATATCATGTAGTTTTTATATAATGTAGGTTTTATATCATGTAGTTTTTATATCATGTAGTTTTTATATAATGTCGTTTTTATATAATGTAGTTTTTATATCATGTCGTTTTTATATCATGTAGTTTTTATATCATGTCGTTTTTATATCATGTAGTTTTTATATAATGTAGTTTTTATATAATGTAGTTTTTATATCATGTAGTTTTTATATAATGTAGTTTTTATATCATGTCGTTTTTATATCATGTAGTGTTTATATTATGTCGTTTTTATATCATGTAGTTTTTAAATCATGTAATTTTTATATCATGTCGTTTTTATATAATGTAGTTTTTATATAATGTAGGTTTTATATCATGTAGTTTTTATATAATGTGGTTTTTATATCATGTAGTTTTTAATATCATGTCGTTTTTATATCATGTAGGTTTTATAAAATGTAGTTTTTATATCATGTAGTTTTTATATAATGTGGTTTTTATGTCATGTAGTTTTTATATCATGTAGTTTTTATATCATGTAGTTTTTATATAATGTAGTTTTTATATCATGTAGTTTTTATATCATGTAGTTTTTATATAATGTAGGTTTTATATCATGTAGTTTTTATATCATGTAGTTTTTATATAATGTGGTTTTTATATCATGTAGTTTTTATATCATGTCGTTTTTATATCATGTAGTTTTTATATAATGTCGTTTTTATATAATGTAGTTCTTATATCATGTCGTTTTTATATAATGTGGTTTTTATATCATGTCGTTTTTATATCATGTAGTTTTTATATCATGTAGTTTTTATATAATGTAGGTTTTATATCATGTAGTTTTTATATAATGTGGTTTTTATATCATGTAGTTTTTATATCATGTCGTTTTTTTTTCATGTAGTTTTTATATAATGTCGTTTTTATATCATGTAGTTTTTATATAATGTAGGTTTTATATAATGTAGTTTTTATATAATGTGGTTTTTGTATCATGTAGTTTTTATATAATGTAGTTTTTATATCATGTAGTTTTTATATCATGTAGTTTTTATATAATGTCGTTTTTATATCATGTAGTTTTTATATAATGTAGGTTTTATATCATGTAGTTTTTATATCATGTAGTTTTTATATAATGTCGTTTTTATATAATGTAGTTTTTATATCATGTCGTTTTTATATCATGTAGTTTTTATATCATGTCGTTTTTATATCATGTAGATTTTATATAATGTAGTTTTTAAATAATGTCGTTTTTATATAATGTAGTTTTTATATCATGTCGTTTTTATATCACGTCGTTTTTTATATCATGTAGTTTTTATATCATGTAGTTTTTATATAATGTAGTTTTTATATAATGTCGTTTTTATATCATGTAGTTTTTATATCATGTAGTTTTTATATAATGTAGTTTTTATATCATGTAGTTTTATATAATGCAGGTTTTATATCATGTAGTTTTTATATAATGTGGTTTTTATATCATGTAGTTTTTATATCATGTCGTTTTTATATCATGTAGTTTTTATATAATGTCGTTTTTATATAATGTAGTTCTTATATCATGTCGTTTTTATATAATGTGGTTTTTATATCATGTCGTTTTTATATCATGTAGTTTTTATATCATGTAGTTTTTATATAATGTAGGTTTTATATCATGTAGTTTTTATATAATGTGGTTTTTATATCATGTAGTTTTTATATCATGTCGTTTTTTTTTCATGTAGTTTTTATATAATGTCGTTTTTATATCATGTAGTTTTTATATAATGTAGGTTTTATATAATGTAGTTTTTATATAATGTGGGTTTTGTATCATGTAGTTTTTATATAATGTAGTTTTTATATCATGTAGTTTTTATATCATGTAGTTTTTATATAATGTCGTTTTTATATCATGTAGATTTTATATCATGTAGTTTTTAATATCATGTCGTTTTTATATCATGTAGGTTTTATAAAATGTAGTTTTTATATCATGTAGTTTTTATATAATGTGGTTTTTATGTCATGTAGTTTTTATATCATGTAGTTTTTATATCATGTAGTTTTTATATAATGTAGTTTTTATATCATGTAGTTTTTATATCATGTAGTTTTTATATAATGTAGGTTTTATATCATGTAGTTTTTATATCATGTAGTTTTTATATAATGTCGTTTTTATATAATGTAGTTTTTATATCATGTCGTTTTTATATCATGTAGTTTTTATATCATGTCGTTTTTATATCATGTAGTTTTTATATAATGTAGTTTTTATATAATGTAGTTTTTATATCATGTAGTTTTTATATAATGTAGTTTTTATATCATGTCGTTTTTATATCATGTAGTGTTTATATTATGTCGTTTTTATATCATGTAGTTTTTAAATCATGTAGTTTTTATATCATGTCGTTTTTATATAATGTAGTTTTTATATAATGTAGGTTTTATATCATGTAGTTTTTATATAATGTGGTTTTTATATCATGTAGTTTTTAATATCATGTCGTTTTTATATCATGTAGGTTTTATAAAATGTAGTTTTTATATCATGTAGTTTTTATATAATGTGGTTTTTATGTCATGTAGTTTTTATATCATGTAGTTTTTATATCATGTAGTTTTTATATAATGTAGTTTTTATATCATGTAGTTTTTATATCATGTAGTTTTTATATAATGTAGGTTTTATATCATGTAGTTTTTATATCATGTAGTTTTTATATAATGTAGTTTTTATATCATGTCGTTTTTATATCATGTAGTGTTTATATTATGTCGTTTTTATATCATGTAGTTTTTAAATCATGTAGTTTTTATATCATGTCGTTTTTATATAATGTAGTTTTTATATAATGTAGGTTTTATATCATGTAGTTTTTATATAATGTGGTTTTTATATCATGTAGTTTTTAATATCATGTCGTTTTTATATCATGTAGGTTTTATAAAATGTAGTTTTTATATCATGTAGTTTTTATATAATGTGGTTTTTATGTCATGTAGTTTTTATATCATGTAGTTTTTATATCATGTAGTTTTTATATAATGTAGTTTTTATATCATGTAGTTTTTATATCATGTAGTTTTTATATAATGTAGGTTTTATATCATGTAGTTTTTATATCATGTAGTTTTTATATAATGTCGTTTTTATATAATGTAGTTTTTATATCATGTCGTTTTTATATCATGTAGTTTTTATATCATGTCGTTTTTATATCATGTAGTTTTTATATAATGTAGTTTTTAAATAATGTCGTTTTTATATCATGTAGTTTTTATATAATGCAGGTTTTATATCATGTAGTTTTTATATAATGTGGTTTTTATATAATGTAGTTTTTATATCATGTAGTTTTTATATCATGTCGTTTTTATATCATGTAGTTTTTATATAATGTCGTTTTTATATAATGTAGTTCTTATATCATGTCGTTTTTATATAATGTGGTTTTTATATCATGTCGTTTTTATATCATGTAGTTTTTATATCATGTAGTTTTTATATAATGTAGGTTTTATATCATGTAGTTTTTATATAATGTGGTTTTTATATCATGTAGTTTTTATATCATGTCGTTTTTATTTCATGTAGTTTTTATATAATGTCGTTTTTATATCATGTAGTTTTTATATAATGTAGGTTTTATATAATGTAGTTTTTATATAATGTGGTTTTTGTATCATGTAGTTTTTATATAATGTAGTTTTTATATCATGTAGTTTTTATATCATGTAGTTTTTATATAATGTCGTTTTTATATCATGTAGTTTTTATATCATGTAGTTTTTATATCATGTAGTTTTTATATAATGTAGTTTTTATATGATGTAGTTTTTAATATCATGTCGTTTTTATATCATGTAGGTTTTATAAAATGTAGTTTTTATATCATGTAGTTTTTATATAATGTGGTTTTTATGTCATGTAGTTTTTATATCATGTAGTTTTTATATCATGTAGTTTTTATATAATGTAGTTTTTATATCATGTAGTTTTTATATCATGTAGTTTTTATATAATGTAGGTTTTATATCATGTAGTTTTTATATCATGTAGTTTTTATATAATGTCGTTTTTATATAATGTAGTTTTTATATCATGTCGTTTTTATATCATGTAGTTTTTATATCATGTAGTTTTTATATAATGTAGTTTTTAAATAATGTCGTTTTTATATAATGTAGTTTTTATATCATGTCGTTTTTATATCACGTCGTTTTTTATATCATGTAGTTTTTATATCATGTAGTTTTTATATAATGTAGTTTTTATATAATGTCGTTTTATATCATGTAGTTTTTATATCATGTAGTTTTTATATAATGTAGTTTTTATATCATGTAGTTTTTATATAATGCAGGTTTTATATCATGTAGTTTTTATATAATGTGGTTTTTATATAATGTAGTTTTTATATCATGTAGTTCTTATATCATGTCGTTTTTATATAATGTGGTTTTTATATCATGTCGTTTTTATATCATGTAGTTTTTATATCATGTAGTTTTTATATAATGTAGGTTTTATATCATGTAGTTTTTATATAATGTGGTTTTTATATCATGTAGTTTTTATATCATGTCGTTTTTATTTCATGTAGTTTTTATATAATGTCGTTTTTATATCATGTAGTTTTTATATAATGTAGGTTTTATATAATGTAGTTTTTATATAATGTGGTTTTTGTATCATGTAGTTTTTCTATAATGTAGTTTTTATATCATGTAGTTTTTATATCATGTAGTTTTTATATAATGTCGTTTTTATATCATGTAGTTTTTATATCATGTAGTTTTTATATCATGTAGTTTTTATATAATGTAGTTTTTATATGATGTAGTTTTTATATCATGTATTTTTTATATAATGTAGTTTTTATATAATGTCGTTTTTATATAATGTAGTTTTTATATCATGTAGTTTTTATATCATGTCGTTTTTATATCATGTAGTGTTTATATTATGTCGTTTTTATATCATGTAGTTTTTAAATCATGTAGTTTTTATATCATGTCGTTTTTATATAATGTAGTTTTTATATAATGTAGGTTTTATATCATGTAGTTTTTATATAATGTGGTTTTTATATCATGTAGTTTTTAATATCATGTCGTTTTTATATCATGTAGGTTTTATAAAATGTAGTTTTTATATCATGTAGTTTTTATATAATGTGGTTTTTATATCATGTAGTTTTTAATATCATGTCGTTTTTATATCATGTAGGTTTTATAAAATGTAGTTTTTATATCATGTAGTTTTTATATAATGTGGTTTTTATGTCATGTAGTTTTTATATCATGTAGTTTTTATATCATGTAGTTTTTATATAATGTAGTTTTTATATCATGTAGTTTTTATATCATGTAGTTTTTATATAATGTAGTTTTTATATCATGTAGTTTTTATATCATGTAGTTTTTATATAATGTCGTTTTTATATCATGTAGTTTTTATATCATGTAGTTTTTATATCATGTAGTTTTTATATAATGTAGTTTTTATATGATGTAGTTTTTATATCATGTATTTTTTATATAATGTAGTTTTTATATAATGTCGTTTTTATATAATGTAGTTTTTATATCATGTAGTTTTTATATCATGTCGTTTTTATATCATGTAGTGTTTATATTATGTCGTTTTTATATCATGTAGTTTTTAAATCATGTAGTTTTTATATCATGTCGTTTTTATATAATGTAGTTTTTATATAATGTAGGTTTTATATCATGTAGTTTTTATATAATGTGGTTTTTATATCATGTAGTTTTTAATATCATGTCGTTTTTATATCATGTAGGTTTTATAAAATGTAGTTTTTATATCATGTAGTTTTTATATAATGTGGTTTTTATATCATGTAGTTTTTAATATCATGTCGTTTTTATATCATGTAGGTTTTATAAAATGTAGTTTTTATATCATGTAGTTTTTATATAATGTGGTTTTTATGTCATGTAGTTTTTATATCATGTAGTTTTTATATCATGTAGTTTTTATATAATGTAGTTTTTATATCATGTAGTTTTTATATCATGTAGTTTTTATATAATGTGGTTTTTATATCATGTAGTTTTTATATCATGTCGTTTTTATTTCATGTAGTTTTTATATAATGTCGTTTTTATATCATGTAGTTTTTATATAATGTAGGTTTTATATAATGTAGTTTTTATATAATGTGGTTTTTGTATCATGTAGTTTTTATATAATGTAGTTTTTATATCATGTAGTTTTTATATCATGTAGTTTTTATATAATGTCGTTTTTATATCATGTAGTTTTTATATCATGTAGTTTTTATATCATGTAGTTTTTATATAATGTAGTTTTTATATGATGTAGTTTTTAATATCATGTCGTTTTTATATCATGTAGGTTTTATAAAATGTAGTTTTTATATCATGTAGTTTTTATATAATGTGGTTTTTATGTCATGTAGTTTTTATATCATGTAGTTTTTATATCATGTAGTTTTTATATAATGTAGTTTTTATATCATGTAGTTTTTATATCATGTAGTTTTTATATAATGTAGGTTTTATATCATGTAGTTTTTATATCATGTAGTTTTTATATAATGTCGTTTTTATATAATGTAGTTTTTATATCATGTCGTTTTTATATCATGTAGTTTTTATATCATGTAGTTTTTATATAATGTAGTTTTTAAATAATGTCGTTTTTATATAATGTAGTTTTTATATCATGTCGTTTTTATATCACGTCGTTTTTTATATCATGTAGTTTTTATATCATGTAGTTTTTATATAATGTAGTTTTTATATAATGTCGTTTTTATATCATGTAGTTTTTATATCATGTAGTTTTTATATAATGTAGTTTTTATATCATGTAGTTTTTATATAATGCAGGTTTTATATCATGTAGTTTTTATATAATGTGGTTTTTATATAATGTAGTTTTTATATCATGTAGTTCTTATATCATGTCGTTTTTATATAATGTGGTTTTTATATCATGTCGTTTTTATATCATGTAGTTTTTATATCATGTAGTTTTTATATAATGTAGGTTTTATATCATGTAGTTTTTATATAATGTGGTTTTTATATCATGTAGTTTTTATATCATGTCGTTTTTATTTCATGTAGTTTTTATATAATGTCGTTTTTATATCATGTAGTTTTTATATAATGTAGGTTTTATATAATGTAGTTTTTATATAATGTGGTTTTTGTATCATGTAGTTTTTCTATAATGTAGTTTTTATATCATGTAGTTTTTATATCATGTAGTTTTTATATAATGTCGTTTTTATATCATGTAGTTTTTATATCATGTAGTTTTTATATCATGTAGTTTTTATATAATGTAGTTTTTATATGATGTAGTTTTTATATCATGTATTTTTTATATAATGTAGTTTTTATATAATGTCGTTTTTATATAATGTAGTTTTTATATCATGTAGTTTTTATATCATGTCGTTTTTATATCATGTAGTGTTTATATTATGTCGTTTTTATATCATGTAGTTTTTAAATCATGTAGTTTTTATATCATGTCGTTTTTATATAATGTAGTTTTTATATAATGTAGGTTTTATATCATGTAGTTTTTATATAATGTGGTTTTTATATCATGTAGTTTTTAATATCATGTCGTTTTTATATCATGTAGGTTTTATAAAATGTAGTTTTTATATCATGTAGTTTTTATATAATGTGGTTTTTATATCATGTAGTTTTTAATATCATGTCGTTTTTATATCATGTAGGTTTTATAAAATGTAGTTTTTATATCATGTAGTTTTTATATAATGTGGTTTTTATGTCATGTAGTTTTTATATCATGTAGTTTTTATATCATGTAGTTTTTATATAATGTAGTTTTTATATCATGTAGTTTTTATATCATGTAGTTTTTATATAATGTAGTTTTTATATCATGTAGTTTTTATATCATGTAGTTTTTATATAATGTCGTTTTTATATCATGTAGTTTTTATATCATGTAGTTTTTATATCATGTAGTTTTTATATAATGTAGTTTTTATATGATGTAGTTTTTATATCATGTATTTTTTATATAATGTAGTTTTTATATAATGTCGTTTTTATATAATGTAGTTTTTATATCATGTAGTTTTTATATCATGTCGTTTTTATATCATGTAGTGTTTATATTATGTCGTTTTTATATCATGTAGTTTTTAAATCATGTAGTTTTTATATCATGTCGTTTTTATATAATGTAGTTTTTATATAATGTAGGTTTTATATCATGTAGTTTTTATATAATGTGGTTTTTATATCATGTAGTTTTTAATATCATGTCGTTTTTATATCATGTAGGTTTTATAAAATGTAGTTTTTATATCATGTAGTTTTTATATAATGTGGTTTTTATATCATGTAGTTTTTAATATCATGTCGTTTTTATATCATGTAGGTTTTATAAAATGTAGTTTTTATATCATGTAGTTTTTATATAATGTGGTTTTTATGTCATGTAGTTTTTATATCATGTAGTTTTTATATCATGTAGTTTTTATATAATGTAGTTTTTATATCATGTAGTTTTTATATCATGTAGTTTTTATATAATGTAGGTTTTATATCATGTAGTTTTTATATCATGTAGTTTTTATATAATGTCGTTTTTATATAATGTAGTTTTTATATCATGTCGTTTTTATATCATGTAGTTTTTATATCATGTCGTTTTTATATCATGTAGTTTTTATATAATGTAGTTTTTAAATAATGTCGTTTTTATATAATGTAGTTTTTATATCATGTCGTTTTTATATCACGTCGTTTTTTATATCATGTAGTTTTTATATCATGTAGTTTTTATATAATGTAGTTTTTATATAATGTCGTTTTTATATCATGTAGTTTTTATATCATGTAGTTTTTATATAATGTAGTTTTTATATCATGTAGTTTTTATATAATGCAGGTTTTATATCATGTAGTTTTTATATAATGTGGTTTTTATATAATGTAGTTTTTATATCATGTAGTTTTTATATCATGTCGTTTTTATATCATGTAGTTTTTATATAATGTCGTTTTTATATAATGTAGTTCTTATATCATGTCGTTTTTATATAATGTGGTTTTTATATCATGTCGTTTTTATATCATGTAGTTTTTATATCATGTAGTTTTTATATAATGTAGGTTTTATATCATGTAGTTTTTATATAATGTGGTTTTTATATCATGTAGTTTTTATATCATGTCGTTTTTATTTCATGTAGTTTTTATATAATGTCGTTTTTATATCATGTAGTTTTTATATAATGTAGGTTTTATATAATGTAGTTTTTATATAATGTGGTTTTTGTATCATGTAGTTTTTATATAATGTAGTTTTTATATCATGTAGTTTTTATATCATGTAGTTTTTATATAATGTCGTTTTTATATCATGTAGTTTTTATATCATGTAGTTTTTATATCATGTAGTTTTTATATAATGTAGTTTTTATATGATGTAGTTTTTATATCATGTAGTTTTTATATAATGTAGTTTTTATATAATGTCGTTTTTATATAATGTAGTTTTTATATCATGTAGTTTTTATATCATGTCGTTTTTATATCATGTAGTGTTTATATTATGTCGTTTTTATATCATGTAGTTTTTAAATCATGTAGTTTTTATATCATGTCGTTTTTATATAATGTAGTTTTTATATAATGTAGGTTTTATATCATGTAGTTTTTATATAATGTGGTTTTTATATCATGTAGTTTTTAATATCATGTCGTTTTTATATCATGTAGGTTTTATAAAATGTAGTTTTTATATCATGTAGTTTTTATATAATGTGGTTTTTATGTCATGTAGTTTTTATATCATGTAGTTTTTAATATCATGTCGTTTTTATATCATGTAGGTTTTATAAAATGTAGTTTTTATATCATGTAGTTTTTATATAATGTGGTTTTTATGTCATGTAGTTTTTATATCATGTAGTTTTTATATCATGTAGTTTTTATATAATGTAGTTTTTATATCATGTAGTTTTTATATAATGTAGGTTTTATATCATGTAGTTTTTATATCATGTAGTTTTTATATAATGTCGTTTTTATATAATGTAGTTTTTATATCATGTCGTTTTTATATCATGTAGTTTTTATATCATGTAGTTTTTATATAATGTAGTTTTTAAATAATGTCGTTTTTATATAATGTAGTTTTTATATCATGTCGTTTTTATATCACGTCGTTTTTTATATCATGTAGTTTTTATATCATGTAGTTTTTATATAATGTAGTTTTTATATAATGTCGTTTTTATATCATGTAGTTTTTATATCATGTAGTTTTTATATAATGTAGTTTTTATATCATGTAGTTTTTATATAATGCAGGTTTTATATCATGTAGTTTTTATATAATGTGGTTTTTATATAATGTAGTTTTTATATCATGTAGTTCTTATATCATGTCGTTTTTATATAATGTGGTTTTTATATCATGTCGTTTTTATATCATGTAGTTTTTATATCATGTAGTTTTTATATAATGTAGGTTTTATATCATGTAGTTTTTATATAATGTGGTTTTTATATCATGTAGTTTTTATATCATGTCGTTTTTATTTCATGTAGTTTTTATATAATGTCGTTTTTATATCATGTAGTTTTTATATAATGTAGGTTTTATATAATGTAGTTTTTATATAATGTGGTTTTTGTATCATGTAGTTTTTCTATAATGTAGTTTTTATATCATGTAGTTTTTATATCATGTAGTTTTTATATAATGTCGTTTTTATATCATGTAGTTTTTATATCATGTAGTTTTTATATCATGTAGTTTTTATATAATGTAGTTTTTATATGATGTAGTTTTTATATCATGTATTTTTTATATAATGTAGTTTTTATATAATGTCGTTTTTATATAATGTAGTTTTTATATCATGTAGTTTTTATATCATGTCGTTTTTATATCATGTAGTGTTTATATTATGTCGTTTTTATATCATGTAGTTTTTAAATCATGTAGTTTTTATATCATGTCGTTTTTATATAATGTAGTTTTTATATAATGTAGGTTTTATATCATGTAGTTTTTATATAATGTGGTTTTTATATCATGTAGTTTTTAATATCATGTCGTTTTTATATCATGTAGGTTTTATAAAATGTAGTTTTTATATCATGTAGTTTTTATATAATGTGGTTTTTATGTCATGTAGTTTTTATATCATGTAGTTTTTATATCATGTAGTTTTTATATAATGTAGTTTTTATATCATGTAGTTTTTATATCATGTAGTTTTTATATAATGTGGTTTTTATATCATGTAGTTTTTAATATCATGTCGTTTTTATATCATGTAGGTTTTATAAAATGTAGTTTTTATATCATGTAGTTTTTATATAATGTGGTTTTTATGTCATGTAGTTTTTATATCATGTAGTTTTTATATCATGTAGTTTTTATATAATGTAGTTTTTATATCATGTAGTTTTTATATAATTTAGTTTTTATATAATGTAGTTTTTATATCATGTCGTTTTTATATCATGTAGTTTTTATATCATGTCGTTTTTATATCATGTAGTTTTTATATAATGTAGTTTTTATATAATGTCGTTTTTATATCATGTAGTTTTTATATAATGTAGTTTTTATATAATGTAGTTTTTATATCATGTCGTTTTTATATCATGTAGTGTTTATATTATGTCGTTTTTATATCATGTAGTTTTTAAATCATGTAGTTTTTATATCATGTCGTTTTTATATAATGTAGTTTTTATATAATGTAGGTTTTATATCATGTAGTTTTTATATAATGTGGTTTTTATATCATGTAGTTTTTAATATCATGTCGTTTTTATATCATGTAGGTTTTATAAAATGTAGTTTTTATATCATGTAGTTTTTATATCATGTAGTTTTTATATAATGTAGTTTTTATATCATGTAGTTTTTATATCATGTAGTTTTTATATAATGTAGGTTTTATATCATGTAGTTTTTATATCATGTAGTTTTTATATAATGTCGTTTTTATATAATGTAGTTTTTATATAATGTAGTTTTTATATCATGTTGTTTTTATATCATGTAGTTTTTATATAATGCAGTTTTTATATCATGTTGTTTTTATATCATGTAGTTTTTATATCATGTTGTTTTTATATCATGTCGTTTTTATATCATGTCGTTTTTATATCATGTAGTTTTTATATCATGTAGTTTTATCTAATGTCGTTTTTATATCATGTCGTTTTTATATAATGTCGTTTTTATATCATGTAGTGTTTATATTATGTCGTTTTTATATCATGTAGTTTTTAAATCATGTAGTTTTTATATCATGTCGTTTTTATATAATGTAGTTTTTATATAATGTAGGTTTTATATCATGTAGTTTTTATATAATGTGGTTTTTATATCATGTAGTTTTTAATATCATGTCATTTTTATATCATGTAGGTTTTATAAAATGTAGTTTTTATATCATGTCGTTTTTATATAATGTCGTTTTTAAATAATGTAGTTTTTATATCATGTCGTTTTTATATCATGTAGTTTTTATATCATGTAGTTTTATATAATGTCGTTTTTATATAATGTAGTTTTTTTATCATGTCGTTTTTATATCATGTAGTTTTTTATCATGTCGTTTTTATATCATGTAGTTTTTATATCATGTAGTTTTTATATCATGTAGTTTTTATATCATGTAGTTTTTATATAATGTCGTTTTTACATCATGTAGTTTTTATATCATGTAGTTTTTATATAATGTAGGTTTTATATCATGTAGTTTTTATATAATGTGGTTTTTATATCATGTAGTTTTTATATCATGTCGTTTTTATTTCATGTAGTTTTTATATAATGTCGTTTTTATATCATGTAGTTTTTATATAATGTAGGTTTTATATAATGTAGTTTTTATATAATGTGGTTTTTGTATCATGTAGTTTTTATATAATGTAGTTTTTATATCATGTAGTTTTTATATCATGTAGTTTTTATATAATGTCGTTTTTATATCATGTAGTTTTTATATCATGTAGTTTTTATATCATGTAGTTTTTATATAATGTAGTTTTTATATGATGTAGTTTTTATATCATGTAGTTTTTATATAATGTAGTTTTTATATAATGTCGTTTTTATATAATGTAGTTTTTATATCATGTAGTTTTTATATCATGTCGTTTTTATATCATGTAGTGTTTATATTATGTCGTTTTTATATCATGTAGTTTTTAAATCATGTAGTTTTTATATCATGTCGTTTTTATATAATGTAGTTTTTATATAATGTAGGTTTTATATCATGTAGTTTTTATATAATGTGGTTTTTATATCATGTAGTTTTTAATATCATGTCGTTTTTATATCATGTAGGTTTTATAAAATGTAGTTTTTATATCATGTAGTTTTTATATAATGTGGTTTTTATGTCATGTAGTTTTTATATCATGTAGTTTTTAATATCATGTCGTTTTTATATCATGTAGGTTTTATAAAATGTAGTTTTTATATCATGTAGTTTTTATATAATGTGGTTTTTATGTCATGTAGTTTTTTTATCATGTAGTTTTTATATCATGTAGTTTTTATATAATGTAGTTTTTATATCATGTAGTTTTTATATCATGTAGTTTTTATATAATGTAGGTTTTATATCATGTAGTTTTTATATCATGTAGTTTTTATATAATGTCGTTTTTATATAATGTAGTTTTTATATCATGTCGTTTTTATATCATGTAGTTTTTATATCATGTCGTTTTTATATCATGTAGTTTTTATATCATGTCGTTTTTATATCATGTAGTTTTTATATAATGTAGTTTTTAAATAATGTCATTTTTATATAATGTAGTTTTTATATCATGTCGTTTTTATATCACGTCATTTTTTATATCATGTAGTTTTTATATCATGTAGTTTTTATATAATGTAGTTTTTATATAATGTCGTTTTTATATCATGTAGTTTTTATATCATGTAGTTTTTATATAATGTAGTTTTTATATCATGTAGTTTTTATATAATGCAGGTTTTATATCATGTAGTTTTTATATAATGTGGTTTTTATATAATGTAGTTTTTATATCATGTAGTTCTTATATCATGTCGTTTTTATATAATGTGGTTTTTATATCATGTCGTTTTTATATCATGTAGTTTTTATATCATGTAGTTTTTATATAATGTAGGTTTTATATCATGTAGTTTTTATATAATGTGGTTTTTATATCATGTAGTTTTTATATCATGTCGTTTTTATTTCATGTAGTTTTTATATAATGTCGTTTTTATATCATGTAGTTTTTATATAATGTAGGTTTTATATAATGTAGTTTTTATATAATGTGGTTTTTGTATCATGTAGTTTTTATATAATGTAGTTTTTATATCATGTAGTTTTTATATCATGTAGTTTTTATATAATGTGGTTTTTATGTCATGTAGTTTTTTTATCATGTAGTTTTTATATCATGTAGTTTTTATATAATGTAGTTTTTATATCATGTAGTTTTTATATCATGTAGTTTTTATATAATGTAGGTTTTATATCATGTAGTTTTTATATCATGTAGTTTTTATATAATGTCGTTTTTATATAATGTAGTTTTTATATCATGTCGTTTTTATATCATGTAGTTTTTATATCATGTCGTTTTTATATCATGTAGTTTTTATATAATGTAGTTTTTAAATAATGTCATTTTTATATAATGTAGTTTTTATATCATGTCGTTTTTATATCACGTCATTTTTTATATCATGTAGTTTTTATATCATGTAGTTTTTATATAATGTAGTTTTTATATAATGTCGTTTTTATATCATGTAGTTTTTATATCATGTAGTTTTTATATAATGTAGTTTTTATATCATGTAGTTTTTATATAATGCAGGTTTTATATCATGTAGTTTTTATATAATGTGGTTTTTATATAATGTAGTTTTTATATCATGTAGTTCTTATATCATGTCGTTTTTATATAATGTGGTTTTTATATCATGTCGTTTTTATATCATGTAGTTTTTATATCATGTAGTTTTTATATAATGTAGGTTTTATATCATGTAGTTTTTATATAATGTGGTTTTTATATCATGTAGTTTTTATATCATGTCGTTTTTATTTCATGTAGTTTTTATATAATGTCGTTTTTATATCATGTAGTTTTTATATAATGTAGGTTTTATATAATGTAGTTTTTATATAATGTGGTTTTTGTATCATGTAGTTTTTATATAATGTAGTTTTTATATCATGTAGTTTTTATATCATGTAGTTTTTATATAATGTCGTTTTTATATCATGTAGTTTTTATATCATGTAGTTTTTATATCATTTAGTTTTTATATAATGTAGTTTTTATATCATGTCGTTTTTATATCATGTAGTTTTTATATCATGTCGTTTTTATATCATGTAGTTTTTATATAATGTAGTTTTTATATAATGTCGTTTTTATATCATGTAGTTTTTATATAATGTAGTTTTTATATAATGTAGTTTTTATATCATGTCGTTTTTATATCATGTAGTGTTTATATTATGTCGTTTTTATATCATGTAGTTTTTAAATCATGTAGTTTTTATATCATGTCGTTTTTATATAATGTAGTTTTTATATAATGTAGGTTTTATATCATGTAGTTTTTATATAATGTGGTTTTTATATCATGTAGTTTTTAATATCATGTCGTTTTTATATCATGTAGGTTTTATAAAATGTAGTTTTTATATCATGTAGTTTTTATATAATGTGGTTTTTATGTCATGTAGTTTTTATATCATGTAGTTTTTATATCATGTAGTTTTTATATAATGTAGTTTTTATATCATGTAGTTTTTATATCATGTAGTTTTTATATAATGTAGGTTTTATATCATGTAGTTTTTATATCATGTAGTTTTTATATAATGTCGTTTTTATATAATGTAGTTTTTATATAATGTAGTTTTTATATCATGTTGTTTTTATATCATGTAGTTTTTATATAATGCAGTTTTTATATCATGTTGTTTTTATATCATGTAGTTTTTATATCATGTTGTTTTTATATCATGTCGTTTTTATATCATGTCGTTTTTATATCATGTAGTTTTTATATCATGTAGTTTTATCTAATGTCGTTTTTATATCATGTCGTTTTTATATAATGTCGTTTTTATATCATGTAGTGTTTATATTATGTCGTTTTTATATCATGTAGTTTTTAAATCATGTAGTTTTTATATCATGTCGTTTTTATATAATGTAGTTTTTATATAATGTAGGTTTTATATCATGTAGTTTTTATATAATGTGGTTTTTATATCATGTAGTTTTTAATATCATGTCATTTTTATATCATGTAGGTTTTATAAAATGTAGTTTTTATATCATGTCGTTTTTATATAATGTCGTTTTTAAATAATGTAGTTTTTATATCATGTCGTTTTTATATCATGTAGTTTTTATATCATGTAGTTTTATATAATGTCGTTTTTATATAATGTAGTTTTTTTATCATGTCGTTTTTATATCATGTAGTTTTTTATCATGTCGTTTTTATATCATGTAGTTTTTATATCATGTAGTTTTTTATATCATGTAGTTTTTATATCATGTAGTTTTTATATAATGTCGTTTTTACATCATGTAGTTTTTATATCATGTAGTTTTTATATCATGTCGTTTTTATATCATGTCGTTTTTATATAATGTAGTTTTTATATAATGTAGGTTTTATATCATGTAGTTTTTATATAATGTGGTTTTTATATCATGTAGTTTTTAATATCATGTCGTTTTTATATCATTAGGTTTTATAAAATGTAGTTTTTATATCATGTAGTTTTTATATAATGTGGTTTTTATGTCATGTAGTTTTTATATCATGTAGTTTTTATATCATGTAGTTTTTATATACTGTAGTTTTTATATCATGTAGTTTTTATATCATGTAGTTTTTATATAATGTAGGTTTTATATCATGTAGTTTTTATATCATGTAGTTTTTATATAATGTAGTTTTTATATCATGTAGTTTTTATATAATGTAGGTTTTATATCATGTAGTTTTTATATAATGTGGTTTTTATATCATGTAGTTTTTATATCATGTCGTTTTTATATCATGTAGTTTTTATATAATGTCGTTTTTATATAATGTAGTTCTTATATCATGTCGTTTTTATATAATGTGGTTTTTATATCATGTCGTTTTTATATCATGTAGTTTTTATATCATGTAGTTTTTATATCATGTCGTTTTTATATCATGTCGTTTTTATATCATGTAGTTTTTATATCATGTAGTTTTATATAATGTCGTTTTTATATCATGTCGTTTTTATATAATGTCGTTTTTATATCATGTAGTGTTTATATTATGTCGTTTTTATATCATGTAGTTTTTAAATCATGTAGTTTTTATATCATGTCGTTTTTATATAATGTAGTTTTTATATAATGTAGGTTTTATATCATGTAGTTTTTATATAATGTGGTTTTTATATCATGTAGTTTTTAATATCATGTCATTTTTATATCATGTAGGTTTTATAAAATGTAGTTTTTATATCATCTAGTTTTTATATAATGTGGTTTTTATGTCATGTAGTTTTTATATCATGTAGTTTTTATATCATGTAGTTTTTATATAATGTAGTTTTTATATCATGTAGTTTTTATATCATGTAGTTTTTATATAATGTAGGTTTTATATCATGTAGATTTTATATCATGTAGTTTTTATATAATGTCGTTTTTATATAATGTAGTTTTTATATCATGTCGTTTTTATATCATGTAGTTTTTATATCATGTCGTTTTTATATCATGTAGTTTTTATATAATGTAGTTTTTATATAATGTCGTTTTTATATAATGTCGTTTTTATATAATGTCGTTTTTATATCATGTCGTTTTTATATAATGTCGTTTTTAAATAATGTAGTTTTTATATCATGTCGTTTTTATATCATGTAGTTTTTATATCATGTAGTTTTATATAATGTCGTTTTTAAATAATGTAGTTTTTTTATCATGTCGTTTTTATATCATGTAGTTTTTATATAATGTGGTTTTTATATAATGTAGTTTTTATATCATGTAGTTTTTATATAATGCAGGTTTTATATCATGTAGTTTTTATATAATGTGGTTTTTATATCATGTAGTTTTTATATCATGTCGTTTTTATATCATATAGTTTTTATATAATGTCGTTTTTATATAATGTCATTTTTATATCATGTAGTTTTTATATCATGTAGTTTTTATATCATGTAGTTTTTATATAATGTAGTTTTTATATGATGTAGTTTTTATATCATGTAGTTTTTATATAATGTAGTTTTTATATAACGTCGTTTTTATATAATGTAGTTTTTATATCATGTAGTTTTTATATCATGTCGTTTTTATATCATGTAGTGTTTATATTATGTCGTTTTTATATAATGTAGTTTTTTTATCATGTCGTTTTTATATCATGTAGTTTTTTATCATGTCGTTTTTATATCATGTAGTTTTTATATCATGTAGTTTTTATATCATGTAGTTTTTATATAATGTCGTTTTTACATCATGTAGTTTTTATATCATGTAGTTTTTATATCATGTCGTTTTTATATCATGTCGTTTTTATATAATGTAGTTTTTATATAATGTAGGTTTTATATCATGTAGTTTTTATATAATGTGGTTTTTATATCATGTAGTTTTTAATATCATGTCGTTTTTATATCATGTAGGTTTTATAAAATGTAGTTTTTATATCATGTAGTTTTTATATAATGTGGTTTTTATGTCATGTAGTTTTTATATCATGTAGTTTTTATATCATGTAGTTTTTATATACTGTAGTTTTTATATCATGTAGTTTTTATATCATGTAGTTTTTATATAATGTAGGTTTTATATCATGTAGTTTTTATATCATGTAGTTTTTATATAATGTAGTTTTTATATCATGTAGTTTTTATATAATGTAGGTTTTATATCATGTAGTTTTTATATAATGTGGTTTTTATATCATGTAGTTTTTATATCATGTCGTTTTTATATCATGTAGTTTTTATATAATGTCGTTTTTATATAATGTAGTTCTTATATCATGTCGTTTTTATATAATGTGGTTTTTATATCATGTCGTTTTTATATCATGTAGTTTTTATATCATGTAGTTTTTATATCATGTCGTTTTTATATCATGTCGTTTTTATATCATGTAGTTTTTATATCATGTAGTTTTATATAATGTCGTTTTTATATCATGTCGTTTTTATATAATGTCGTTTTTATATCATGTAGTGTTTATATTATGTCGTTTTTATATCATGTAGTTTTTAAATCATGTAGTTTTTATATCATGTCGTTTTTATATAATGTAGTTTTTATATAATGTAGGTTTTATATCATGTAGTTTTTATATAATGTGGTTTTTATATCATGTAGTTTTTAATATCATGTCATTTTTATATCATGTAGGTTTTATAAAATGTAGTTTTTATATCATCTAGTTTTTATATAATGTGGTTTTTATATCATGTAGTTTTTATGTCATGTAGTTTTTATATCATGTAGTTTTTATATCATGTAGTTTTTATATAATGTAGTTTTTATATCATGTAGTTTTTATATCATGTAGTTTTTATATAATGTAGGTTTTATATCATGTAGATTTTATATCATGTAGTTTTTATATAATGTCGTTTTTATATAATGTAGTTTTTATATCATGTCGTTTTTATATCATGTAGTTTTTATATCATGTCGTTTTTATATCATGTAGTTTTTATATAATGTAGTTTTTATATAATGTCGTTTTTATATAATGTCGTTTTTATATAATGTCGTTTTTATATCATTTCGTTTTTATATAATGTCGTTTTTAAATAATGTAGTTTTTATATCATGTCGTTTTTATATCATGTAGTTTTTATATCATGTAGTTTTATATAATGTCGTTTTTAAATAATGTAGTTTTTTTATCATGTCGTTTTTATATCATGTAGTTTTTATATAATGTGGTTTTTATATAATGTAGTTTTTATATCATGTAGTTTTTATATAATGCAGGTTTTATATCATGTAGTTTTTATATAATGTGGTTTTTATATCATGTAGTTTTTATATCATGTCGTTTTTATATCATGTAGTTTTTATATAATGTCGTTTTTATATAATGTAGTTCTTATATCATGTCGTTTTTATATAATGTGGTTTTTATATCATGTCGTTTTTTATATCATGTAGTTTTTATATCATGTAGTTTTTATATAATGTAGGTTTTATATCATGTAGTTTTTATATAATGTGGTTTTTATATCATGTAGTTTTTATATCATGTCGTTTTTATTTCATGTAGTTTTTATATAATGTCGTTTTTATATCATGAAGTTTTTATATAATGTAGGTTTTATATAATGTAGTTTTTATATAATGTGGTTTTTGTATCATGTAGTTTTTATATAATGTAGTTTTTATATCATGTAGTTTTTATATCATGTAGTTTTTATATAATGTCGTTTTTATATCATGTAGTTTTTATATCATGTAGTTTTTATATCATGTAGTTTTTATATAATGTAGTTTTTATATGATGTAGTTTTTATATCATGTAGTTTTTATATAATGTAGTTTTTATATAACGTCGTTTTTATATAATGTAGTTTTTATATCATGTAGTTTTTATATCATGTCGTTTTTATATCATGTAGTGTTTATATTATGTCGTTTTTATATCATGTAGTTTTTAAATCATGTAGTTTTTATATTATGTCGTTTTTATATAATGTAGTTTTTATATAATGTAGGTTTTATATCATGTAGTTTTTATATAATGTGGTTTTTATATCATGTAGTTTTTAATATCATGTCGTTTTTATATCATGTAGGTTTTATAAAATGTAGTTTTTATATCATGTAGTTTTTATATAATGTGGTTTTTATGTCATGTAGTTTTTATATCATGTAGTTTTTATATCATGTAGTTTTTATATAATGTAGTTTTTATATCATGTAGTTTTTATATCATGTAGTTTTTATATAATGTAGGTTTTATATCATGTAGTTTTTTATATCATGTAGTTTTTATATAATGTCGTTTTTATATAATGTAGTTTTTATATCATGTCGTTTTTATATCATGTAGTTTTTATATCATGTCGTTTTTATATCATGTAGTTTTTATATAATGTAGTTTTTATATAATGTAGTTTTTATATCATGTAGTTTTTATATAATGTAGTTTTTATATAATGTAGTTTTTATATCATGTCGTTTTTATATCATGTAGTGTTTATATTATGTCATTTTTATATCATGTAGTTTTTAAATCATGTAGTTTTTATATCATGTCGTTTTTATATAATGTAGTTTTTATATAATGTAGGTTTTATATCATGTAGTTTTTATATAATGTGGTTTTTATATCATGTAGTTTTTAATATCATGTCGTTTTTATATCATGTAGGTTTTATAAAATGTAGTTTTTATATCATGTAGTTTTTATATAATGTGGTTTTTATGTCATGTAGTTTTTATATCATGTAGTTTTTATATCATGTAGTTTTTATATAATGTAGTTTTTATATCATGTAGTTTTTATATCATGTAGTTTTTATATAATGTAGGTTTTATATCATGTAGTTTTTATATCATGTAGTTTTTATATAATGTCGTTTTTATATAATGTAGTTTTTATATCATGTCGTTTTTATATCATGTAGTTTTTATATCATGTCGTTTTTATATCATGTAGTTTTTATATAATGTAGTTTTTAAATAATGTCGTTTTTATATAATGTAGTTTTTATATCATGTCGTTTTTATATCACGTCGTTTTTTATATCATGTAGTTTTTATATCATGTAGTTTTTATATAATGTAGTTTTTATATAATGTCGTTTTTATATCATGTAGTTTTTATATCATGTAGTTTTTATATAATGTAGTTTTTATATCATGTAGTTTTATATAATGCAGGTTTTATATCATGTAGTTTTTATATAATGTGGTTTTTATATCATGTAGTTTTTATATCATGTCGTTTTTATATCATGTAGTTTTTATATAATGTCGTTTTTATATAATGTAGTTCTTATATCATGTCGTTTTTATATAATGTGGTTTTTATATCATGTCGTTTTTATATCATGTAGTTTTTATATCATGTAGTTTTTATATAATGTAGGTTTTATATCATGTAGTTTTTATATAATGTGGTTTTTATATCATGTAGTTTTTATATCATGTCGTTTTTATTTCATGTAGTTTTTATATAATGTCGTTTTTATATCATGTAGTTTTTATATAATGTAGGTTTTATATAATGTAGTTTTTATATAATGTGGTTTTTGTATCATGTAGTTTTTATATAATGTAGTTTTTATATCATGTAGTTTTTATATCATGTAGTTTTTATATAATGTCGTTTTTATATCATGTAGTTTTTATATCATGTAGTTTTTATATCATGTAGTTTTTATATAATGTAGTTTTTATATGATGTAGTTTTTATATCATGTAGTTTTTATATAATGTAGTTTTTATATAATGTCGTTTTTATATAATGTAGTTTTTATATCATGTAGTTTTTATATCATGTCGTTTTTATATCATGTAGTGTTGATATTATGTCTTTTTTATATCATGTAGTTTTTAAATCATGTCGTTTTTATATCATGTAGTTTTTATATAATGTAGTTTTTAAATAATGTCGTTTTTATATAATGTAGTTTTTATATCATGTCGTTTTTATATCACGTCGTTTTTTATATCATGTAGTTTTTATATCATGTAGTTTTTATATAATGTAGTTTTTATATAATGTCGTTTTTATATCATGTAGTTTTTATATCATGTAGTTTTTATATAATGTAGTTTTTATATCATGTAGTTTTATATAATGCAGGTTTTATATCATGTAGTTTTTATATAATGTGGTTTTTATATCATGTAGTTTTTATATCATGTCGTTTTTATATCATGTAGTTTTTATATAATGTCGTTTTTATATAATGTAGTTCTTATATCATGTCGTTTTTATATAATGTGGTTTTTATATCATGTCGTTTTTATATCATGTAGTTTTTATATCATGTAGTTTTTATATAATGTAGGTTTTATATCATGTAGTTTTTATATAATGTGGTTTTTATATCATGTAGTTTTTATATCATGTCGTTTTTATTTCATGTAGTTTTTATATAATGTCGTTTTTATATCATGTAGTTTTTATATAATGTAGGTTTTATATAATGTAGTTTTTATATAATGTGGTTTTTGTATCATGTAGTTTTTATATAATGTAGTTTTTATATCATGTAGTTTTTATATCATGTAGTTTTTATATAATGTCGTTTTTATATCATGTAGTTTTTATATCATGTAGTTTTTATATCATGTAGTTTTTATATAATGTAGTTTTTATATAATGTAGTTTTTATATGATGTAGTTTTTATATCATGTAGTTTTTATATAATGTAGTTTTTATATAATGTCGTTTTTATATAATGTAGTTTTTATATCATGTAGTTTTTATATCATGTCGTTTTTATATCATGTAGTGTTGATATTATGTCTTTTTTATATCATGTAGTTTTTAAATCATGTAGTTTTTATATCATGTCGTTTTTATATAATGTAGTTTTTATATAATGTAGGTTTTATACCATGTAGTTTTTATATAATGTGGTTTTTATATCATGTAGTTTTTAATATCATGTCGTTTTTATATCATGTAGGTTTTATAAAATGTAGTTTTTATATCATGTAGTTTTTATATAATGTGGTTTTTATGTCATGTAGTTTTTATATCATGTAGTTTTTATATCATGTAGTTTTTATATAATGTAGTTTTTATATCATGTAGTTTTTATATCATGTAGTTTTTATATAATGTAGGTTTTATATCATGTAGTTTTTATATCATGTAGTTTTTATATAATGTCGTTTTTATATAATGTAGTTTTTATATCATGTCGTTTTTATATCATGTAGTTTTTATATCATGTCGTTTTTATATCATGTAGTTTTTATATAATGTAGTTTTTATATAATGTAGTTTTTATATCATGTAGTTTTTATATAATGTAGTTTTTATATCATGTCGTTTTTATATCATGTAGTGTTTATATTATGTCGTTTTTATATCATGTAGTTTTTAAATCATGTAGTTTTTATATCATGTCGTTTTTATATAATGTAGTTTTTATATAATGTAGGTTTTATATCATGTAGTTTTTATATAATGTGGTTTTTATATCATGTAGTTTTTAATATCATGTCGTTTTTATATCATGTAGGTTTTATAAAATGTAGTTTTTATATCATGTAGTTTTTATATAATGTGGTTTTTATGTCATGTAGTTTTTATATCATGTAGTTTTTATATCATGTAGTTTTTATATAATGTAGTTTTTATATCATGTAGTTTTTATATCATGTAGTTTTTATATAATGTAGTTTTTATATGATGTAGTTTTTATATCATGTAGTTTTTATATAATGTAGTTTTTATATAATGTCGTTTTTATATAATGTAGTTTTTATATCATGTAGTTTTTATATCATGTCGTTTTTATATCATGTAGTGTTGATATTATGTCTTTTTTATATCATGTAGTTTTTAAATCATGTAGTTTTTATATCATGTCGTTTTTATATAATGTAGTTTTTATATAATGTAGGTTTTATACCATGTAGTTTTTATATAATGTGGTTTTTATATCATGTAGTTTTTAATATCATGTCGTTTTTATATCATGTAGGTTTTATAAAATGTAGTTTTTATATCATGTAGTTTTTATATAATGTGGTTTTTATGTCATGTAGTTTTTATATCATGTAGTTTTTATATCATGTAGTTTTTATATAATGTAGTTTTTATATCATGTAGTTTTTATATCATGTAGTTTTTATATAATGTAGGTTTTATATCATGTAGTTTTTATATCATGTAGTTTTTATATAATGTCGTTTTTATATAATGTAGTTTTTATATCATGTCGTTTTTATATCATGTAGTTTTTATATCATGTCGTTTTTATATCATGTAGTTTTTATATAATGTAGTTTTTATATAATGTAGTTTTTATATCATGTAGTTTTTATATAATGTAGTTTTTATATCATGTCGTTTTTATATCATGTAGTGTTTATATTATGTCGTTTTTATATCATGTAGTTTTTAAATCATGTAGTTTTTATATCATGTCGTTTTTATATAATGTAGTTTTTATATAATGTAGGTTTTATATCATGTAGTTTTTATATAATGTGGTTTTTATATCATGTAGTTTTTAATATCATGTCGTTTTTATATCATGTAGGTTTTATAAAATGTAGTTTTTATATCATGTAGTTTTTATATAATGTGGTTTTTATGTCATGTAGTTTTTATATCATGTAGTTTTTATATCATGTAGTTTTTATATAATGTAGTTTTTATATCATGTAGTTTTTATATCATGTAGTTTTTATATAATGTAGGTTTTATATCATGTAGTTTTTATATCATGTAGTTTTTATATAATGTAGTTTTTATATCATGTCGTTTTTATATCATGTAGTGTTTATATTATGTCGTTTTTATATCATGTAGTTTTTAAATCATGTAGTTTTTATATCATGTCGTTTTTATATAATGTAGTTTTTATATAATGTAGGTTTTATATCATGTAGTTTTTATATAATGTGGTTTTTATATCATGTAGTTTTTAATATCATGTCGTTTTTATATCATGTAGGTTTTATAAAATGTAGTTTTTATATCATGCAGTTTTTATATAATGTGGTTTTTATGTCATGTAGTTTTTATATCATGTAGTTTTTATATCATGTAGTTTTTATATAATGTAGTTTTTATATCATGTAGTTTTTATATCATGTAGTTTTTATATAATGTAGGTTTTATATCATGTAGTTTTTATATCATGTAGTTTTTATATAATGTCGTTTTTATATCATGTAGTTTTTATATCATGTAGTTTTTATATCATGTAGTTTTTATATAATGTAGTTTTTATATGATGTAGTTTTTATATCATGTAGTTTTTATATAATGTAGTTTTTATATAATGTCGTTTTTATATAATGTAGTTTTTATATCATGTAGTTTTTATATCATGTCGTTTTTATATCATGTAGTGTTGATATTATGTCTTTTTTATATCATGTAGTTTTTAAATCATGTAGTTTTTATATCATGTCGTTTTTATATAATGTAGTTTTTATATAATGTAGGTTTTATATCATGTAGTTTTTATATAATGTGGTTTTTATATCATGTAGTTTTTAATATCATGTCGTTTTTATATCATGTAGGTTTTATAAAATGTAGTTTTTATATCATGTAGTTTTTATATAATGTGGTTTTTATGTCATGTAGTTTTTATATCATGTAGTTTTTATATCATGTAGTTTTTATATAATGTAGTTTTTATATCATGTAGTTTTTATATCATGTAGTTTTTATATAATGTAGGTTTTATATCATGTAGTTTTTATATCATGTAGTTTTTATATAATGTCGTTTTTATATAATGTAGTTTTTATATCATGTCGTTTTTATATCATGTAGTTTTTATATCATGTCGTTTTTATATCATGTAGTTTTTATATAATGTAGTTTTTATATAATGTAGTTTTTATATCATGTAGTTTTTATATAATGTAGTTTTTATATCATGTCGTTTTTATATCATGTAGTGTTTATATTATGTCGTTTTTATATCATGTAGTTTTTAAATCATGTAGTTTTTATATCATGTCGTTTTTATATAATGTAGTTTTTATATAATGTAGGTTTTATATCATGTAGTTTTTATATAATGTGGTTTTTATATCATGTAGTTTTTAATATCATGTCGTTTTTATATCATGTAGGTTTTATAAAATGTAGTTTTTATATCATGTAGTTTTTATATAATGTGGTTTTTATGTCATGTAGTTTTTATATCATGTAGTTTTTATATCATGTAGTTTTTATATAATGTAGTTTTTATATCATGTAGTTTTATATCATGTCGTTTTTATATAATGTAGGTTTTATATCATGTAGTTTTTATATCATGTAGTTTTTATATAATGTAGTTTTTATATCATGTCGTTTTTATATCATGTAGTGTTTATATTATGTCGTTTTTATATCATGTAGTTTTTAAATCATGTAGTTTTTATATCATGTCGTTTTTATATAATGTAGTTTTTATATAATGTAGGTTTTATATCATGTAGTTTTTATATAATGTGGTTTTTATATCATGTAGTTTTTAATATCATGTCGTTTTTATATCATGTAGGTTTTATAAAATGTAGTTTTTATATCATGCAGTTTTTATATAATGTGGTTTTTATGTCATGTAGTTTTTATATCATGTAGTTTTTATATCATGTAGTTTTTATATAATGTAGTTTTTATATCATGTAGTTTTTATATCATGTAGTTTTTATATAATGTAGGTTTTATATCATGTAGTTTTTATATCATGTAGTTTTTATATAATGTCGTTTTTATATAATGTAGTTTTTATATCATGTCGTTTTTATATCATGTAGTTTTTATATCATGTCGTTTTTATATCATGTAGTTTTTATATAATGTAGTTTTTAAATAATGTCGTTTTTATATAATGTAGTTTTTATATCATGTCGTTTTTATATCACGTCGTTTTTTATATCATGTAGTTTTTATATCATGTAGTTTTTATATAATGTAGTTTTTATATAATGTCGTTTTTATATCATGTAGTTTTTATATCATGTAGTTTTTATATAATGTAGTTTTTATATCATGTAGTTTTTATATAATGCAGGTTTTATATCATGTAGTTTTTATATAATGTGGTTTTTATATAATGTAGTTTTTATATCATGTAGTTTTTATATCATGTCGTTTTTATATCATGTAGTTTTTATATAATGTCGTTTTTATATAATGTAGTTCTTATATCATGTCGTTTTTATATAATGTGGTTTTTATATCATGTCGTTTTTATATCATGTAGTTTTTATATCATGTAGTTTTTATATAATGTAGGTTTTATATCATGTAGTTTTTATATAATGTGGTTTTTATATCATGTAGTTTTTATATCATGTCGTTTTTATTTCATGTAGTTTTTATATAATGTCGTTTTTATATCATGTAGTTTTTATATAATGTAGGTTTTATATAATGTAGTTTTTATATAATGTGGTTTTTGTATCATGTAGTTTTTATATAATGTAGTTTTTATATCATGTAGTTTTTATATCATGTAGTTTTTATATAATGTCGTTTTTATATCATGTAGTTTTTATATCATGTAGTTTTTATATCATGTAGTTTTTATATAATGTAGTTTTTATATGATGTAGTTTTTATATCATGTAGTTTTTATATAATGTAGTTTTTATATAATGTCGTTTTTATATAATGTAGTTTTTATATCATGTAGTTTTTATATCATGTCGTTTTTATATCATGTAGTGTTTATATTATGTCGTTTTTATATCATGTAGTTTTTAAATCATGTAGTTTTTATATCATGTCGTTTTTATATAATGTAGTTTTTATATAATGTAGGTTTTATATCATGTAGTTTTTATATAATGTGGTTTTTATATCATGTAGTTTTTAATATCATGTCGTTTTTATATCATGTAGGTTTTATAAAATGTAGTTTTTATATCATGTAGTTTTTATATAATGTGGTTTTTATGTCATGTAGTTTTTATATCATGTAGTTTTTATATAATGTAGGTTTTATATAATGTAGTTTTTATATAATGTGGTTTTTGTATCATGTAGTTTTTATATAATGTAGTTTTTATATCATGTAGTTTTTATATCATGTAGTTTTTATATAATGTCGTTTTTATATCATGTAGTTTTTATATCATGTAGTTTTTATATCATGTAGTTTTTATATAATGTAGTTTTTATATGATGTAGTTTTTATATCATGTAGTTTTTATATAATGTAGTTTTTATATAATGTCGTTTTTATATAATGTAGTTTTTATATCATGTAGTTTTTATATCATGTCGTTTTTATATCATGTAGTGTTTATATTATGTCGTTTTTATATCATGTAGTTTTTAAATCATGTAGTTTTTATATCATGTCGTTTTTATATAATGTAGTTTTTATATAATGTAGGTTTTATATCATGTAGTTTTTATATAATGTGGTTTTTATATCATGTAGTTTTTAATATCATGTCGTTTTTATATCATGTAGGTTTTATAAAATGTAGTTTTTATATCATGTAGTTTTTATATAATGTGGTTTTTATGTCATGTAGTTTTTATATCATGTAGTTTTTATATCATGTAGTTTTTATATAATGTAGTTTTTATATCATGTAGTTTTTATATCATGTAGTTTTTATATAATGTAGGTTTTATATCATGTAGTTTTTATATCATGTAGTTTTTATATAATGTCGTTTTTATATAATGTAATTTTTATATCATGTCGTTTTTATATCATGTAGTTTTTATATCATGTCGTTTTTATATCATGTAGTTTTTATATAATGTAGTTTTTATATAATGTAGTTTTTATATCATGTAGTTTTTATATAATGTAGTTTTTATATAATGTAGTTTTTATATCATGTCGTTTTTATATCATGTAGTGTTTATATTATGTCGTTTTTATATCATGTAGTTTTTAAATCATGTAGTTTTTATATCATGTCGTTTTTATATAATGTAGTTTTTATATAATGTAGGTTTTATATCATGTAGTTTTTATATAATGTAGTTTTTATATCATGTCGTTTTTATATCACGTCGTTTTTTATATCATGTAGTTTTTATATCATGTAGTTTTTATATAATGTAGTTTTTATATAATGTCGTTTTTATATAATGTAGTTTTTATATCATGTCGTTTTTATATCACGTCGTTTTTTATATCATGTAGTTTTTATATCATGTCGTTTTTATATAATGTCGTTTTTATATAATGTAGTTTTTATATCATGTTGTTTTTATATCATGTAGTTTTTATATCATGTTGTTTTTATATCATGTCGTTTTTATATCATGTAGTTTTTATATCATGTCCTTTTTATATAATGTCGTTTTTAAATAATGTAGTTTTTATATCATGTCGTTTTTATATCATGTAGTTTTTATATCATGTAGTTTTATATAATGTCGTTTTTATATAATGTAGTTTTTTTATCATGTCGTTTTTATATCATGTAGTTTTTTTATCATGTCGTTTTTATATCATGTAGTTTTTATATAATGTAGGTTTTATATCATGTAGTTTTTATATAATGTGGTTTTTATATCATGTAGTTTTTAATATCATGTCGTTTTTATATCATGTAGGTTTTATAAAATGTAGTTTTTATATCATGTAGTTTTTATATAATGTGGTTTTTATGTCATGTAGTTTTTATATCATGTAGTTTTTATATCATGTAGTTTTTATATAATGTAGTTTTTATATCATGTAGTTTTTATATCATGTAGTTTTTATATAATGTAGGTTTTATATCATGTAGTTTTTATATCATGTAGTTTTTATATAATGTCGTTTTTATATAATGTAATTTTTATATCATGTCGTTTTTATATCATGTAGTTTTTATATCATGTCGTTTTTATATCATGTAGTTTTTATATAATGTAGTTTTTATATAATGTAGTTTTTATATCATGTAGTTTTTATATAATGTAGTTTTTATATCATGTCGTTTTTATATCATGTAGTGTTTATATTATGTCGTTTTTATATCATGTAGTTTTTAAATCATGTAGTTTTTATATCATGTCGTTTTTATATAATGTAGTTTTTATATAATGTAGGTTTTATATCATGTAGTTTTTATATAATGTGGTTTTTATATCATGTAGTTTTTAATATCATGTCGTTTTTATATCATGTAGGTTTTATAAAATGTAGTTTTTATATCATGTAGTTTTTATATAATGTGGTTTTTATGTCATGTAGTTTTTATATCATGTAGTTTTTATATCATGTAGTTTTTATATAATGTAGTTTTTATATCATGTAGTTTTTATATCATGTAGTTTTTATATAATGTAGGTTTTATATCATGTAGTTTTTATATCATGTAGTTTTTATATAATGTAGTTTTTATATCATGTCGTTTTTATATCATGTAGTGTTTATATTATGTCGTTTTTATATCATGTAGTTTTTAAATCATGTAGTTTTTATATCATGTCGTTTTTATATAATGTAGTTTTTATATAATGTAGGTTTTATATCATGTAGTTTTTATATAATGTGGTTTTTATATCATGTAGTTTTTAATATCATGTCGTTTTTATATCATGTAGTTTTTATAAAATGTAGTTTTTATATCATGCAGTTTTTATATAATGTGGTTTTTATGTCATGTAGTTTTTATATCATGTAGTTTTTATATCATGTAGTTTTTATATAATGTAGTTTTTATATCATGTAGTTTTTATATCATGTAGTTTTTATATAATGTAGGTTTTATATCATGTAGTTTTTATATCATGTAGTTTTTATATAATGTCGTTTTTATATCATGTAGTTTTTATATCATGTAGTTTTTATATCATGTAGTTTTTATATAATGTAGTTTTTATATGATGTAGTTTTTATATCATGTAGTTTTTATATAATGTAGTTTTTATATAATGTCGTTTTTATATAATGTAGTTTTTATATCATGTAGTTTTTATATCATGTCGTTTTTATATCATGTAGTGTTGATATTATGTCTTTTTTATATCATGTAGTTTTTAAATCATGTAGTTTTTATATCATGTCGTTTTTATATAATGTAGTTTTTATATAATGTAGGTTTTATATCATGTAGTTTTTATATAATGTGGTTTTTATATCATGTAGTTTTTAATATCATGTCGTTTTTATATCATGTAGGTTTTATAAAATGTAGTTTTTATATCATGTAGTTTTTATATAATGTGGTTTTTATGTCATGTAGTTTTTATATCATGTAGTTTTTATATCATGTAGTTTTTATATAATGTAGTTTTTATATCATGTAGTTTTTATATCATGTAGTTTTTATATAATGTAGGTTTTATATCATGTAGTTTTTATATCATGTAGTTTTTATATAATGTCGTTTTTATATAATGTAGTTTTTATATCATGTCGTTTTTATATCATGTAGTTTTTATATCATGTCGTTTTTATATCATGTAGTTTTTATATAATGTAGTTTTTATATAATGTAGTTTTTATATCATGTAGTTTTTATATAATGTAGTTTTTATATCATGTCGTTTTTATATCATGTAGTGTTTATATTATGTCGTTTTTATATCATGTAGTTTTTAAATCATGTAGTTTTTATATCATGTCGTTTTTATATAATGTAGTTTTTATATAATGTAGGTTTTATATCATGTAGTTTTTATATAATGTGGTTTTTATATCATGTAGTTTTTAATATCATGTCGTTTTTATATCATGTAGGTTTTATAAAATGTAGTTTTTATATCATGTAGTTTTTATATAATGTGGTTTTTATGTCATGTAGTTTTTATATCATGTAGTTTTTATATCATGTAGTTTTTATATAATGTAGTTTTTATATCATGTAGTTTTTATATCATGTAGTTTTTATATAATGTAGGTTTTATATCATGTAGTTTTTATATCATGTAGTTTTTATATAATGTAGTTTTTATATCATGTCGTTTTTATATCATGTAGTGTTTATATTATGTCGTTTTTATATCATGTAGTTTTTAAATCATGTAGTTTTTATATCATGTCGTTTTTATATAATGTAGTTTTTATATAATGTAGGTTTTATATCATGTAGTTTTTATATAATGTGGTTTTTATATCATGTAGTTTTTAATATCATGTCGTTTTTATATCATGTAGGTTTTATAAAATGTAGTTTTTATATCATGCAGTTTTTATATAATGTGGTTTTTATGTCATGTAGTTTTTATATCATGTAGTTTTTATATCATGTAGTTTTTATATAATGTAGTTTTTATATCATGTAGTTTTTATATCATGTAGTTTTTATATAATGTAGGTTTTATATCATGTAGTTTTTATATCATGTAGTTTTTATATAATGTCGTTTTTATATAATGTAGTTTTTATATCATGTCGTTTTTATATCATGTAGTTTTTATATCATGTCGTTTTTATATCATGTAGTTTTTATATAATGTAGTTTTTAAATAATGTCGTTTTTATATAATGTAGTTTTTATATCATGTCGTTTTTATATCACGTCGTTTTTTATATCATGTAGTTTTTATATCATGTAGTTTTTATATAATGTAGTTTTTATATAATGTCGTTTTTATATCATGTAGTTTTTATATCATGTAGTTTTTATATAATGTAGTTTTTATATCATGTAGTTTTTATATAATGCAGGTTTTATATCATGTAGTTTTTATATAATGTGGTTTTTATATAATGTAGTTTTTATATCATGTAGTTTTTATATCATGTCGTTTTTATATCATGTAGTTTTTATATAATGTCGTTTTTATATAATGTAGTTCTTATATCATGTCGTTTTTATATAATGTGGTTTTTATATCATGTCGTTTTTATATCATGTAGTTTTTATATCATGTAGTTTTTATATAATGTAGGTTTTATATCATGTAGTTTTTATATAATGTGGTTTTTATATCATGTAGTTTTTATATCATGTCGTTTTTATTTCATGTAGTTTTTATATAATGTCGTTTTTATATCATGTAGTTTTTATATAATGTAGGTTTTATATAATGTAGTTTTTATATAATGTGGTTTTTGTATCATGTAGTTTTTATATAATGTAGTTTTTATATCATGTAGTTTTTATATCATGTAGTTTTTATATAATGTCGTTTTTATATCATGTAGTTTTTATATCATGTAGTTTTTATATCATGTAGTTTTTATATAATGTAGTTTTTATATGATGTAGTTTTTATATCATGTAGTTTTTATATAATGTAGTTTTTATATAATGTCGTTTTTATATAATGTAGTTTTTATATCATGTAGTTTTTATATCATGTCGTTTTTATATCATGTAGTGTTTATATTATGTCGTTTTTATATCATGTAGTTTTTAAATCATGTAGTTTTTATATCATGTCGTTTTTATATAATGTAGTTTTTATATAATGTAGGTTTTATATCATGTAGTTTTTATATAATGTGGTTTTTATATCATGTAGTTTTTAATATCATGTCGTTTTTATATCATGTAGGTTTTATAAAATGTAGTTTTTATATCATGTAGTTTTTATATAATGTGGTTTTTATGTCATGTAGTTTTTATATCATGTAGTTTTTATATAATGTAGGTTTTATATAATGTAGTTTTTATATAATGTGGTTTTTGTATCATGTAGTTTTTATATAATGTAGTTTTTATATCATGTAGTTTTTATATCATGTAGTTTTTATATAATGTCGTTTTTATATCATGTAGTTTTTATATCATGTAGTTTTTATATCATGTAGTTTTTATATAATGTAGTTTTTATATGATGTAGTTTTTATATCATGTAGTTTTTATATAATGTAGTTTTTATATAATGTCGTTTTTATATAATGTAGTTTTTATATCATGTAGTTTTTATATCATGTCGTTTTTATATCATGTAGTGTTTATATTATGTCGTTTTTATATCATGTAGTTTTTAAATCATGTAGTTTTTATATCATGTCGTTTTTATATAATGTAGTTTTTATATAATGTAGGTTTTATATCATGTAGTTTTTATATAATGTGGTTTTTATATCATGTAGTTTTTAATATCATGTCGTTTTTATATCATGTAGGTTTTATAAAATGTAGTTTTTATATCATGTAGTTTTTATATAATGTGGTTTTTATGTCATGTAGTTTTTATATCATGTAGTTTTTATATCATGTAGTTTTTATATAATGTAGTTTTTATATCATGTAGTTTTTATATCATGTAGTTTTTATATAATGTAGGTTTTATATCATGTAGTTTTTATATCATGTAGTTTTTATATAATGTCGTTTTTATATAATGTAATTTTTATATCATGTCGTTTTTATATCATGTAGTTTTTATATCATGTCGTTTTTATATCATGTAGTTTTTATATAATGTAGTTTTTATATAATGTAGTTTTTATATCATGTAGTTTTTATATAATGTAGTTTTTATATAATGTAGTTTTTATATCATGTCGTTTTTATATCATGTAGTGTTTATATTATGTCGTTTTTATATCATGTAGTTTTTAAATCATGTAGTTTTTATATCATGTCGTTTTTATATAATGTAGTTTTTATATAATGTAGGTTTTATATCATGTAGTTTTTATATAATGTAGTTTTTATATCATGTCGTTTTTATATCACGTCGTTTTTTATATCATGTAGTTTTTATATCATGTAGTTTTTATATAATGTAGTTTTTATATAATGTCGTTTTTATATAATGTAGTTTTTATATCATGTCGTTTTTATATCACGTCGTTTTTTATATCATGTAGTTTTTATATCATGTCGTTTTTATATAATGTCGTTTTTATATAATGTAGTTTTTATATCATGTTGTTTTTATATCATGTAGTTTTTATATCATGTTGTTTTTATATCATGTCGTTTTTATATCATTTAGTTTTTATATCATGTCCTTTTTATATAATGTCGTTTTTAAATAATGTAGTTTTTATATCATGTCGTTTTTATATCATGTAGTTTTTATATCATGTAGTTTTATATAATGTCGTTTTTATAGAATGTAGTTTTTTTATCATGTCGTTTTTATATCATGTAGTTTTTTTATCATGTCGTTTTTATATCATGTAGTTTTTATATCATGTAGTTTTTATATCATGTCGTTTTTATATCATGTAGTTTTTATATAATGTCGTTTTTACATCATGTAGTTTTTATATCATGTAGTTTTTATATCATGTCGTTTTTATATCATGTCGTTTTTATATAATGTAGTTTTTATATCATGTAGTTTTTATATAATGTAGGTTTTATATCATGTAGTTTTTATATAATGTGGTTTTTATATCATGTAGTTTTTATATCATGTCGTTTTTATATCATGTAGTTTTTATATAATGTCGTTTTTATATAATGTAGTTCTTATATCATGTCGTTTTTATATAATGTGGTTTTTATATCATGTCGTTTTTATATCATGTAGTTTTTATATCATGTAGTTTTTATATAATGTAGGTTTTATATCATGTAGTTTTTATATAATGTGGTTTTTATATCATGTAGTTTTTATATCATGTCGTTTTTATATCATGTAGTTTTTTTATCATGTCGTTTTTATATCATGTAGTTTTTTTATCATGTCGTTTTTATATCATGTAGTTTTTATATCATGTAGTTTTTATATCATGTCGTTTTTATATCATGTAGTTTTTATATAATGTCGTTTTTACATCATGTAGTTTTTATATCATGTAGTTTTTATATCATGTCGTTTTTATATCATGTCGTTTTTATATAATGTAGTTTTTATATCATGTAGTTTTTATATAATGTAGGTTTTATATCATGTAGTTTTTATATAATGTGGTTTTTATATCATGTAGTTTTTATATCATGTCGTTTTTATATCATGTAGTTTTTATATAATGTCGTTTTTATATAATGTAGTTCTTATATCATGTCGTTTTTATATAATGTGGTTTTTATATCATGTCGTTTTTATATCATGTAGTTTTTATATCATGTAGTTTTTATATAATGTAGGTTTTATATCATGTAGTTTTTATATAATGTGGTTTTTATATCATGTAGTTTTTATATCATGTAGTTTTTATATTATGTCGTTTTTATATCATGTAGTTTTTAAATCATGTAGTTTTTATATCATGTCGTTTTTATATAATGTAGTTTTTATATAATTTAGGTTTTATATCATGTAGTTTTTATATAATGTGGTTTTTATATCATGTAGTTTTTAATATCATGTCGTTTTTATATCATGTAGGTTTTATAAAATGTAGTTTTTATATCATGTAGTTTTTATATGATGTGGTTTTTATGTCATGTAGTTTTTATATCATGTAGTTTTTATATCATGTAGTTTTTATATAATGTAGTTTTTATATCATGTAGTTTTTATATCATGTAGTTTTTATATAATGTAGGTTTTATATCATGTAGTTTTTATATCATGTAGTTTTTATATCATGTAGTTTTTATATAATGTAGGTTTTATATCATGTCGTTTTTATATCATGTAGTTTTTATATCATGTCGTTTTTATATCATGTAGTTTTTATATAATGTAGTTTTTATATAATGTCGTTTTTATATCATGTAGTTTTTATATAATGTAGTTTTTATATAATGTAGTTTTTATATCATGTCGTTTTTATATCATGTAGTGTTTATATTATGTCGTTTTTATATCATGTAGTTTTTAAATCATGTAGTTTTTATATCATGTCGTTTTTATATAATGTAGTTTTTATATAATGTAGGTTTTATATCATGTAGTTTTTATATAATATGGTTTTTATATCATGTAGTTTTTAATATCATGTCGTTTTTATATCATGTAGGTTTTATAAAATGTAGTTTTTATATCATGTAGTTTTTATATAATGTGGTTTTTATGTCATGTAGTTTTTATATCATGTAGTTTTTATATCATGTAGTTTTTATATAATGTAGTTTTTATATCATGTAGTTTTTATATCATGTAGTTTTTATATAATGTAGGTTTTATATCATGTAGTTTTTATATAATGTAGGTTTTATATCATGTCGTTTTTATATCATGTAGTTTTTATATCATGTCGTTTTTATATAATGTAGTTTTTATATCATGTAGTTTTTATATAATGTAGGTTTTATATCATGTAGTTTTTATATAATGTGGTTTTTATATCATGTAGTTTTTATATCATGTCGTTTTTATATCATGTAGTTTTTATATAATGTCGTTTTTATATAATGTAGTTCTTATATCATGTCGTTTTTATATAATGTGGTTTTTATATCATGTCGTTTTTATATCATGTAGTTTTTATATCATGTAGTTTTTATATAATGTAGGTTTTATATCATGTAGTTTTTATATAATGTGGTTTTTATATCATGTAGTTTTTATATCATGTCGTTTTTATATCATGTAGTTTTTTTATCATGTCGTTTTTATATCATGTAGTTTTTTTATCATGTCGTTTTTATATCATGTAGTTTTTATATCATGTAGTTTTTATATCATGTCGTTTTTATATCATGTAGTTTTTATATAATGTCGTTTTTACATCATGTAGTTTTTATATCATGTAGTTTTTATATCATGTCGTTTTTATATCATGTCGTTTTTATATAATGTAGTTTTTATATCATGTAGTTTTTATATAATGTAGGTTTTATATCATGTAGTTTTTATATAATGTGGTTTTTATATCATGTAGTTTTTATATCATGTCGTTTTTATATCATGTAGTTTTTATATAATGTCGTTTTTATATAATGTAGTTCTTATATCATGTCGTTTTTATATAATGTGGTTTTTATATCATGTCGTTTTTATATCATGTAGTTTTTATATCATGTAGTTTTTATATAATGTAGGTTTTATATCATGTAGTTTTTATATAATGTGGTTTTTATATCATGTAGTTTTTATATCATGTAGTTTTTATATTATGTCGTTTTTATATCATGTAGTTTTTAAATCATGTAGTTTTTATATCATGTCGTTTTTATATAATGTAGTTTTTATATAATTTAGGTTTTATATCATGTAGTTTTTATATAATGTGGTTTTTATATCATGTAGTTTTTAATATCATGTCGTTTTTATATCATGTAGGTTTTATAAAATGTAGTTTTTATATCATGTAGTTTTTATATGATGTGGTTTTTATGTCATGTAGTTTTTATATCATGTAGTTTTTATATCATGTAGTTTTTATATAATGTAGTTTTTATATCATGTAGTTTTTATATCATGTAGTTTTTATATAATGTAGGTTTTATATCATGTAGTTTTTATATCATGTAGTTTTTATATCATGTAGTTTTTATATAATGTAGGTTTTATATCATGTCGTTTTTATATCATGTAGTTTTTATATCATGTCGTTTTTATATCATGTAGTTTTTATATAATGTAGTTTTTATATAATGTCGTTTTTATATCATGTAGTTTTTATATAATGTAGTTTTTATATAATGTAGTTTTTATATCATGTCGTTTTTATATCATGTAGTGTTTATATTATGTCGTTTTTATATCATGTAGTTTTTAAATCATGTAGTTTTTATATCATGTCGTTTTTATATAATGTAGTTTTTATATAATGTAGGTTTTATATCATGTAGTTTTTATATAATATGGTTTTTATATCATGTAGTTTTTAATATCATGTCGTTTTTATATCATGTAGGTTTTATAAAATGTAGTTTTTATATCATGTAGTTTTTATATAATGTGGTTTTTATGTCATGTAGTTTTTATATCATGTAGTTTTTATATCATGTAGTTTTTATATAATGTAGTTTTTATATCATGTAGTTTTTATATCATGTAGTTTTTATATAATGTAGGTTTTATATCATGTAGTTTTTATATAATGTAGGTTTTATATCATGTCGTTTTTATATCATGTAGTTTTTATATCATGTCGTTTTTATATCATGTAGTTTTTATATAATGTAGTTTTTATATAATGTCGTTTTTATATCATGTAGTTTTTATATAATGTAGTTTTTATATAATGTAGTTTTTATATCATGTCGTTTTTATATCATGTAGTGTTTATATTATGTCGTTTTTATATCATGTAGTTTTTAAATCATGTAGTTTTTATATCATGTCGTTTTTATATAATGTAGTTTTTATATAATGTAGGTTTTATATCATGTAGTTTTTATATAATATGGTTTTTATATCATGTAGTTTTTAATATCATGTCGTTTTTATATCATGTAGGTTTTATAAAATGTAGTTTTTATATCATGTAGTTTTTATATAATGTGGTTTTTATGTCATGTAGTTTTTATATCATGTAGTTTTTATATCATGTAGTTTTTATATAATGTAGTTTTTATATCATGTAGTTTTTATATCATGTAGTTTTTATATAATGTAGGTTTTATATCATGTAGTTTTTATATCATGTAGTTTTTATATAATGTCGTTTTTATATAATGTAGTTTTTATATCATGTCGTTTTTATATCATGTAGTTTTTATATCATGTCGTTTTTATATCATGTAGTTTTTATATAATGTAGTTTTTAAATAATGTCGTTTTTATATAATGTAGTTTTTATATCATGTCGTTTTTATATCACGTCGTTTTTTATATCATGTAGTTTTTATATCATGTAGTTTTTATATAATGTAGTTTTTATATAATGTCGTTTTTATATCATGTAGTTTTTATATCATGTAGTTTTTATATAATGTAGTTTTTATATCATGTAGTTTTATATAATGCAGGTTTTATATCATGTAGTTTTTATATAATGTGGTTTTTATATCATGTAGTTTTTATATCATGTCGTTTTTATATAATGTAGTTTTTATATAATTTAGGTTTTATATCATGTAGTTTTTATATAATGTGGTTTTTATATCATGTAGTTTTTAATATCATGTCGTTTTTATATCATGTAGGTTTTATAAAATGTAGTTTTTATATCATGTAGTTTTTATATGATGTAGTTTTTATATAATGTCGTTTTTATATCATGTAGTTTTTATATAATGTAGTTTTTATATAATGTAGTTTTTATATCATGTCGTTTTTATATCATGTAGTGTTTATATTATGTCGTTTTTATATCATGTAGTTTTTAAATCATGTAGTTTTTATATCATGTCGTTTTTATATAATGTAGTTTTTATATAATGTAGGTTTTATATCATGTAGTTTTTATATAATGTCGTTTTTATATCATGTAGTTTTTATATCATGTCGTTTTTATATCATGTAGTTTTTATATAATGTAGTTTTTAAATAATGTCGTTTTTATATAATGTAGTTTTTATATCATGTCGTTTTTATATCACGTCGTTTTTTATATCATGTAGTTTTTATATCATGTAGTTTTTATATAATGTAGTTTTTATATAATGTCGTTTTTATATCATGTAGTTTTTATATCATGTAGTGTTTATATTATGTCGTTTTTATATCATGTAGTTTTTAAATCATGTAGTTTTTATATCATGTCGTTTTTATATAATGTAGTTTTTATATAATGTAGGTTTTATATCATGTAGTTTTTATATAATGTGGTTTTTATATCATGTAGTTTTTAATATCATGTCGTTTTTATATCATGTAGGTTTTATAAAATGTAGTTTTTATATCATGTAGTTTTTATATAATGTGGTTTTTATGTCATGTAGTTTTTATATCATGTAGTTTTTATATCATGTAGTTTTTATATAATGTAGTTTTTATATCATGTAGTTTTTATATCATGTAGTTTTTATATAATGTAGGTTTTATATCATGTAGTTTTTATATCATGTAGTTTTTATATAATGTCGTTTTTATATAATGTAGTTTTTATATCATGTCGTTTTTATATCATGTAGTTTTTATATCATGTCGTTTTTATATCATGTAGTTTTTATATAATGTAGTTTTTAAATAATGTCGTTTTTATATAATGTAGTTTTTATATCATGTCGTTTTTATATCACGTCGTTTTTTATATCATGTAGTTTTTATATCATGTAGTTTTTATATAATGTAGTTTTTATATAATGTCGTTTTTATATCATGTAGTTTTTATATCATGTAGTTTTTATATAATGTAGTTTTTATATCATGTAGTTTTTATATAATGCAGGTTTTATATCATGTAGTTTTTATATAATGTGGTTTTTATATAATGTAGTTTTTATATCATGTAGTTTTTATATCATGTTTTTTTCATATCATGTAGTTTTTATATAATGTCGTTTTTATATAATGTAGTTCTTATATCATGTCGTTTTTATATAATGTGGTTTTTATATCATGTCGTTTTTATATCATGTAGTTTTTATATCATGTAGTTTTTATATAATGTAGGTTTTATATCATGTAGTTTTTATATAATGTGGTTTTTATATCATGTAGTTTTTATATCATGTCGTTTTTATTTCATGTAGTTTTTATATAATGTCGTTTTTATATCATGTAGTTTTTATATAATGTAGGTTTTATATAATGTAGTTTTTATATAATGTGGTTTTTGTATCATGTAGTTTTTATATAATGTAGTTTTTATATCATGTAGTTTTTATATCATGTAGTTTTTATATAATGTCGTTTTTATATCATGTAGTTTTTATATCATGTAGTTTTTATATCATGTAGTTTATATATAATGTAGTTTTTATATGATGTAGTTTTTATATCATGTAGTTTTTATATAATGTAGTTTTTATATAATGTCGTTTTTATATAATGTAGTTTTTATATCATGTAGTTTTTATATCATGTCGTTTTTATATCATGTAGTGTTTATATTATGTCGTTTTTATATCATGTAGTTTTTAAATCATGTAGTTTTTATATCATGTCGTTTTTATATAATGTAGTTTTTATATAATGTAGGTTTTATATCATGTAGTTTTTATATAATGTGGTTTTTATATCATGTAGTTTTTAATATCATGTCGTTTTTATATCATGTAGGTTTTATAAAATGTAGTTTTTATATCATGTAGTTTTTATATAATGTGGTTTTTATGTCATGTAGTTTTTATATCATGTAGTTTTTATATCATGTAGTTTTTATATAATGTAGTTTTTATATCATGTAGTTTTTATATCATGTAGTTTTTATATAATGTAGGTTTTATATCATGTAGTTTTTATATCATGTAGTTTTTATATAATGTCGTTTTTATATAATGTAGTTTTTATATCATGTCGTTTTTATATCATGTAGTTTTTATATCATGTCGTTTTTATATCATGTAGTTTTTATATAATGTAGTTTTTATATAATGTAGTTTTTATATCATGTAGTTTTTATATAATGTAGTTTTTATATAATGTAGTTTTTATATCATGTCGTTTTTATATCATGTAGTGTTTATATTATGTCGTTTTTATATCATGTAGTTTTTAAATCATGTAGTTTTTATATCATGTCGTTTTTATATAATGTAGTTTTTATATAATGTAGGTTTTATATCATGTAGTTTTTATATAATGTAGTTTTTATATCATGTCGTTTTTATATCACGTCGTTTTTTATATCATGTAGTTTTTATATCATGTAGTTTTTATATAATGTATTTATTATATAATGTCGTTTTTATATAATGTAGTTTTTATATCATGTCGTTTTTATATCACGTCGTTTTTTATATCATGTAGTTTTTATATCATGTCGTTTTTATATAATGTCGTTTTTATATAATGTAGTTTTTATATCATGTTGTTTTTATATCATGTAGTTTTTATATCATGTTGTTTTTATATCATGTCGTTTTTATATCATGTAGTTTTTATATCATGTCCTTTTTATATAATGTCGTTTTTAAATAATGTAGTTTTTATATCATGTCGTTTTTATATCATGTAGTTTTTATATCACGTAGTTTTATATAATGTCGTTTTTATATAATGTAGTTTTTTTATCATGTCGTTTTTATATCATGTAGTTTTTTTATCATGTCGTTTTTATATCATGTAGTTTTTATATCATGTAGTTTTTATATCATGTCGTTTTTATATCATGTAGTTTTTATATAATGTCGTTTTTACATCATGTAGTTTTTATATCATGTAGTTTTTATATCATGTCGTTTTTATATCATGTCGTTTTTATATAATGTAGTTTTTATATCATGTAGTTTTTATATAATGTAGGTTTTATATCATGTAGTTTTTATATAATGTGGTTTTTATATCATGTAGTTTTTATATCATGTCGTTTTTATATCATGTAGTTTTTATATAATGTCGTTTTTATATAATGTAGTTCTTATATCATGTCGTTTTTATATAATGTGGTTTTTATATCATGTCGTTTTTATATCATGTAGTTTTTATATCATGTAGTTTTTATATAATGTAGGTTTTATATCATGTAGTTTTTATATAATGTGGTTTTTATATCATGTAGTTTTTATATCATGTCGTTTTTATATCATGTAGTTTTTATATAATGTCGTTTTTATATCATGTAGTTTTTATATAATGTAGGTTTTATATAATGTAGTTTTTATATAATGTGGTTTTTGTATCATGTAGTTTTTATATAATGTAGTTTTTATATCATGTCGTTTTTATATCATGTAGTTTTTATATAATGTCGTTTTTATATCATGTAGTTTTTATATCATGTAGTTTTTATATCATGTAGTTTTTATATAATGTAGTTTTTATATGATGTAGTTTTTATATCATGTAGTTTTTATATAATGTCGTTTTTATATAATGTAGTTCTTATATCATGTAGTTTTTATATAATGTGGTTTTTATATAATGTAGTTTTTATATCATGTAGTTTTTATATCATGTCGTTTTTATTTCATGTAGTTTTTATATAATGTCGTTTTTATATCATGTAGTTTTTATATAATGTAGGTTTTATATAATGTAGTTTTTATATAATGTGGTTTTTGTATCATGTAGTTTTTATATAATGTAGTTTTTATATCATGTAGTTTTTATATCATGTAGTTTTTATATAATGTCGTTTTTATATCATGTAGTTTTTATATCATGTAGTTTTTATATCATGTAGTTTTTATATAATGTAGTTTTTATATGATGTAGTTTTTATATCATGTAGTTTTTATATAATGTAGTTTTTATATAATGTCGTTTTTATATAATGTAGTTTTTATATCATGTAGTTTTTATATCATGTCGTTTTTATATCATGTAGTGTTTATATTATGTCGTTTTTATATCATGTAGTTTTTAAATCATGTAGTTTTTATATCATGTCGTTTTTATATAATGTAGTTTTTATATAATGTAGGTTTTATATCATGTAGTTTTTATATAATGTGGTTTTTATATCATGTAGTTTTTAATATCATGTCGTTTTTATATCATGTAGGTTTTATAAAATGTAGTTTTTATATCATGTAGTTTTTATATAATGTGGTTTTTATGTCATGTAGTTTTTATATCATGTAGTTTTTATATCATGTAGTTTTTATATAATGTAGTTTTTATATCATGTAGTTTTTATATCATGTAGTTTTTATATAATGTAGGTTTTATATCATGTAGTTTTTATATCATGTAGTTTTTATATGATGTCGTTTTTATATAATGTAGTTTTTATATCATGTCGTTTTTATATCATGTAGTTTTTATATCATGTCGTTTTTATATCATGTAGTTTTTATATAATGTAGTTTTTATATAATGTAGTTTTTATATCATGTAGTTTTTATATAATGTAGTTTTTATATAATGTAGTTTTTATATCATGTCGTTTTTATATCATGTAGTGTTTATATTATGTCGTTTTTATATCATGTAGTTTTTAAATCATGTAGTTTTTATATCATGTCGTTTTTATATAATGTAGTTTTTATATAATGTAGGTTTTATATCATGTAGTTTTTATATAATGTAGTTTTTATATCATGTCGTTTTTATATCACGTCGTTTTTTATATCATGTAGTTTTTATATCATGTAGTTTTTATATAATGTAGTTATTATATAATGTCGTTTTTATATAATGTAGTTTTTATATCATGTCGTTTTTATATCACGTCGTTTTTTATATCATGTAGTTTTTATATCATGTCGTTTTTATATAATGTCGTTTTTATATAATGTAGTTTTTATATCATATTGATTTTATATCATGTAGTTTTTATATCATGTTGTTTTTATATCATGTCGTTTTTATATCATGTAGTTTTTATATCATGTCCTTTTTATATAATGTCGTTTTTAAATAATGTAGTTTTTATATCATGTCGTTTTTATATCATGTAGTTTTTATATCACGTAGTTTTATATAATGTCGTTTTTATATAATGTAGTTTTTTTATCATGTCGTTTTTATATCATGTAGTTTTTTTATCATGTCGTTTTTATATCATGTAGTTTTTATATCATGTAGTTTTTATATCATGTCGTTTTTATATCATGTAGTTTTTATATAATGTCGTTTTTACATCATGTAGTTTTTATATCATGTAGTTTTTATATCATGTCGTTTTTATATCCTGTCGTTTTTATATAATGTAGTTTTTATATCATGTAGTTTTTATATAATGTAGGTTTTATATCATGTAGTTTTTATATAATGTGGTTTTTATATAATGTAGTTTTTATATCATGTCGTTTTTATATCATGTAGTTTTTATATAATGTCGTTTTTATATAATGTAGTTCTTATATCATGTCGTTTTTATATAATGTGGTTTTTATATCATGTCGTTTTTATATCATGTAGTTTTTATATCATGTAGTTTTTATATAATGTAGGTTTTATATCATGTAGTTTTTATATAATGTGGTTTTTATATCATGTAGTTTTTATATCATGTCGTTTTTATATCATGTAGTTTTTATATAATGTCGTTTTTATATCATGTAGTTTTTATATAATGTAGGTTTTATATAATGTAGTTTTTATATAATGTGGTTTTTGTATCATGTAGTTTTTATATAATGTAGTTTTTATATCATGTCGTTTTTATATCATGTAGTTTTTATATAATGTCGTTTTTATATCATGTAGTTTTTATATCATGTAGTTTTTATATCATGTAGTTTTTATATAATGTAGTTTTTATATGATGTAGTTTTTATATCATGTAGTTTTTATATAATGTCGTTTTTATATAATGTAGTTCTTATATCATGTCGTTTTTATATAATGTGGTTTTTATATCATGTCGTTTTTATATCATGTAGTTTTTATATCATGTAGTTTTTATATAATGTAGGTTTTATATCATGTAGTTTTTATATAATGTGGTTTTTATATCATGTAGTTTTTATATCATGTCGTTTTTATTTCATGTAGTTTTTATATAATGTCGTTTTTATATCATGTAGTTTTTATATAATGTAGGTTTTATATAATGTAGTTTTTATATAATGTGGTTTTTGTATCATGTAGTTTTTATATAATGTAGTTTTTATATCATGTAGTTTTTATATCATGTAGTTTTTATATAATGTCGTTTTTATATCATGTAGTTTTTATATCATGTAGTTTTTATATCATGTAGTTTTTATATAATGTAGTTTTTATATGATGTAGTTTTTATATCATGTAGTTTTTATATAATGTAGTTTTTATATAATGTCGTTTTTATATAATGTAGTTTTTATATCATGTAGTTTTTATATCATGTCGTTTTTATATCATGTAGTGTTTATATTATGTCGTTTTTATATCATGTAGTTTTTAAATCATGTAGTTTTTATATCATGTCGTTTTTATATAATGTAGTTTTTATATAATGTAGGTTTTATATCATGTAGTTTTTATATAATGTGGTTTTTATATCATGTAGTTTTTAATATCATGTCGTTTTTATATCATGTAGGTTTTATAAAATGTAGTTTTTATATCATGTAGTTTTTATATAATGTGGTTTTTATGTCATGTAGTTTTTATATCATGTAGTTTTTATATCATGTAGTTTTTATATAATGTAGTTTTTATATCATGTAGTTTTTATATCATGTAGTTTTTATATAATGTAGGTTTTATATCATGTAGTTTTTATATCATGTAGTTTTTATATGATGTCGTTTTTATATAATGTAGTTTTTATATCATGTCGTTTTTATATCATGTAGTTTTTATATCATGTCGTTTTTATATCATGTAGTTTTTATATAATGTAGTTTTTATATAATGTAGTTTTTATATCATGTAGTTTTTATATAATGTAGTTTTTATATAATGTAGTTTTTATATCATGTCGTTTTTATATCATGTAGTGTTTATATTATGTCGTTTTTATATCATGTAGTTTTTAAATCATGTAGTTTTTATATCATGTCGTTTTTATATAATGTAGTTTTTATATAATGTAGGTTTTATATCATGTAGTTTTTATATAATGTAGTTTTTATATCATGTCGTTTTTATATCACGTCGTTTTTTATATCATGTAGTTTTTATATCATGTAGTTTTTATATAATGTAGTTATTATATAATGTCGTTTTTATATAATGTAGTTTTTATATCATGTCGTTTTTATATCACGTCGTTTTTTATATCATGTAGTTTTTATATCATGTCGTTTTTATATAATGTCGTTTTTATATAATGTAGTTTTTATATCATGTTGTTTTTATATCATGTAGTTTTTATATCATGTTGTTTTTATATCATGTCGTTTTTATATCATGTAGTTTTTATATCATGTCCTTTTTATATAATGTCGTTTTTAAATAATGTAGTTTTTATATCATGTCGTTTTTATATCATGTAGTTTTTATATCACGTAGTTTTATATAATGTCGTTTTTATATAATGTAGTTTTTTTATCATGTCGTTTTTATATCATGTAGTTTTTTATCATGTCGTTTTTATATCATGTAGTTTTTATATCATGTAGTTTTTATATCATGTCGTTTTTATATCATGTAGTTTTTATATAATGTCGTTTTTACATCATGTAGTTTTTATATCATGTAGTTTTTATATCATGTCGTTTTTATATCATGTCGTTTTTATATAATGTAGTTTTTATATCATGTAGTTTTTATATAATGTAGGTTTTATATCATGTAGTTTTTATATAATGTGGTTTTTATATCATGTAGTTTTTATATCATGTCGTTTTTATATCATGTAGTTTTTATATAATGTCGTTTTTATATAATGTAGTTCTTATATCATGTCGTTTTTATATAATGTGGTTTTTATATCATGTCGTTTTTATATCATGTAGTTTTTATATCATGTAGTTTTTATATAATGTAGGTTTTATATCATGTAGTTTTTATATAATGTGGTTTTTATATCATGTAGTTTTTATATCATGTCGTTTTTATATCATGTAGTTTTTATATAATGTCGTTTTTATATCATGTAGTTTTTATATAATGTAGGTTTTATATAATGTAGTTTTTATATAATGTGGTTTTTGTATCATGTAGTTTTTATATAATGTAGTTTTTATATCATGTCGTTTTTATATCATGTAGTTTTTATATAATGTCGTTTTTATATCATGTAGTTTTTATATCATGTAGTTTTTATATCATGTAGTTTTTATATAATGTAGTTTTTATATGATGTAGTTTTTATATCATGTAGTTTTTATATAATGTAGTTTTTATATAATGTCCTTTTATATAATGTAGTTTTTATATCATGTAGTTTTTATATCATGTCGTTTTTATATCATGTAGTGTTTATATTATGTCGTTTTTATATCATGTAGTTTTTAAATCATGTAGTTTTTATATCATGTCGTTTTTATATAATGTAGTTTTTATATAATTTAGGTTTTATATCATGTAGTTTTTATATAATGTGGTTTTTATATCATGTAGTTTTTAATATCATGTCGTTTTTATATCATGTAGGTTTTATAAAATGTAGTTTTTATATCATGTAGTTTTTATATGATATGGTTTTTATGTCATGTAGTTTTTATATCATGTAGTTTTTATATCATGTAGTTTTTATATAATGTAGTTTTTATATCATGTAGTTTTTATATCATGTAGTTTTTATATAATGTAGGTTTTATATCATGTAGTTTTTATATCATGTAGTTTTTATATCATGTAGTTTTTATATAATGTAGGTTTTATATCATGTCGTTTTTATATCATGTAGTTTTTATATCATGTCGTTTTTATATCATGTAGTTTTTATATAATGTAGTTTTTATATAATGTCGTTTTTATATCATGTAGTTTTTATATAATGTAGTTTTTATATAATGTAGTTTTTATATCATGTCGTTTTTATATCATGTAGTGTTTATATTATGTCGTTTTTATATCATGTAGTTTTTAAATCATGTAGTTTTTATATCATGTCGTTTTATATAATGTAGTTTTTATATAATGTAGGTTTTATATCATGTAGTTTTTATATAATGTGGTTTTTATATCATGTAGTTTTTAATATCATGTCGTTTTTATATCATGTAGGTTTTATAAAATGTAGTTTTTATATCATGTAGTTTTTATATCATGTAGTTTTTATATAATGTAGTTTTTATATCATGTAGTTTTTATATCATGTAGTTTTTATATAATGTAGTTTTTATATGATGTAGTTTTTATATCATGTAGTTTTTATATAATGTAGTTTTTATATAATGTCGTTTTTATATAATGTAGTTTTTATATCATGTAGTTTTTATATCATGTCGTTTTTATATCATGTAGTGTTTATATTATGTCGTTTTTATATCATGTAGTTTTTAAATCATGTAGTTTTTATATCATGTCGTTTTTATATAATGTAGTTTTTATATAATGTAGGTTTTATATAATGTAGTTTTTATATAATGTGGTTTTTATATCATGTAGTTTTTAATATCATGTCGTTTTTATATCATGTAGGTTTTATAAAATGTAGTTTTTATATCATGTAGTTTTTATATAATGTGGTTTTTATGTCATGTAGTTTTTATATCATGTAGTTTTTATATCATGTAGTTTTTATATAATGTAGTTTTTATATCATGTAGTTTTTATATCATGTAGTTTTTATATAATGTAGGTTTTATATCATGTCGTTTTTATATCATGTAGTTTTTATATCATGTCCTTTTTATATAATGTCGTTTTTAAATAATGTAGTTTTTATATCATGTCGTTTTTATATCATGTAGTTTTTATATCACGTAGTTTTATATAATGTCGTTTTTATATAATGTAGTTTTTTTATCATGTCGTTTTTATATCATGTAGTTTTTTTATCATGTCGTTTTTATATCATGTAGTTTTTATATCATGTAGTTTTTATATCATGTCGTTTTTATATCATGTAGTTTTTATATAATGTCGTTTTTACATCATGTAGTTTTTATATCATGTAGTTTTTATATCATGTCGTTTTTATATCATGTCGTTTTTATATAATGTAGTTTTTATATCATGTAGTTTTTATATAATGTAGGTTTTATATCATGTAGTTTTTATATAATGTGGTTTTTATATCATGTAGTTTTTATATCATGTCGTTTTTATATCATGTAGTTTTTATATAATGTCGTTTTTATATAATGTAGTTCTTATATCATGTCGTTTTTATATAATGTGGTTTTTATATCATGTCGTTTTTATATCATGTAGTTTTTATATCATGTAGTTTTTATATAATGTAGGTTTTATATCATGTAGTTTTTATATAATGTGGTTTTTATATCATGTAGTTTTTATATCATGTCGTTTTTATATCATGTAGTTTTTATATAATGTCGTTTTTATATCATGTAGTTTTTATATAATGTAGGTTTTATATAATGTAGTTTTTATATAATGTGGTTTTTGTATCATGTAGTTTTTATATAATGTAGTTTTTATATCATGTCGTTTTTATATCATGTAGTTTTTATATAATGTCGTTTTTATATCATGTAGTTTTTATATCATGTAGTTTTTATATCATGTAGTTTTTATATAATGTAGTTTTTATATGATGTAGTTTTTATATCATGTAGTTTTTATATAATGTAGTTTTTATATAATGTCCTTTTATATAATGTAGTTTTTATATCATGTAGTTTTTATATCATGTCGTTTTTATATCATGTAGTGTTTATATTATGTCGTTTTTATATCATGTAGTTTTTAAATCATGTAGTTTTTATATCATGTCGTTTTTATATAATGTAGTTTTTATATAATTTAGGTTTTATATCATGTAGTTTTTATATAATGTGGTTTTTATATCATGTAGTTTTTAATATCATGTCGTTTTTATATCATGTAGGTTTTATAAAATGTAGTTTTTATATCATGTAGTTTTTATATGATATGGTTTTTATGTCATGTAGTTTTTATATCATGTAGTTTTTATATCATGTAGTTTTTATATAATGTAGTTTTTATATCATGTAGTTTTTATATCATGTAGTTTTTATATAATGTAGGTTTTATATCATGTAGTTTTTATATCATGTAGTTTTTATATCATGTAGTTTTTATATAATGTAGGTTTTATATCATGTCGTTTTTATATCATGTAGTTTTTATATCATGTCGTTTTTATATCATGTAGTTTTTATATAATGTAGTTTTTATATAATGTCGTTTTTATATCATGTAGTTTTTATATAATGTAGTTTTTATATAATGTAGTTTTTATATCATGTCGTTTTTATATCATGTAGTGTTTATATTATGTCGTTTTTATATCATGTAGTTTTTAAATCATGTAGTTTTTATATCATGTCGTTTTATATAATGTAGTTTTTATATAATGTAGGTTTTATATCATGTAGTTTTTATATAATGTGGTTTTTATATCATGTAGTTTTTAATATCATGTCGTTTTTATATCATGTAGGTTTTATAAAATGTAGTTTTTATATCATGTAGTTTTTATATCATGTAGTTTTTATATAATGTAGTTTTTATATCATGTAGTTTTTATATCATGTAGTTTTTATATAATGTAGTTTTTATATGATGTAGTTTTTATATCATGTAGTTTTTATATAATGTAGTTTTTATATAATGTCGTTTTTATATAATGTAGTTTTTATATCATGTAGTTTTTATATCATGTCGTTTTTATATCATGTAGTGTTTATATTATGTCGTTTTTATATCATGTAGTTTTTAAATCATGTAGTTTTTATATCATGTCGTTTTTATATAATGTAGTTTTTATATAATGTAGGTTTTATATCATGTAGTTTTTATATAATGTGGTTTTTATATCATGTAGTTTTTAATATCATGTCGTTTTTATATCATGTAGGTTTTATAAAATGTAGTTTTTATATCATGTAGTTTTTATATAATGTGGTTTTTATGTCATGTAGTTTTTATATCATGTAGTTTTTATATCATGTAGTTTTTATATAATGTAGTTTTTATATCATGTAGTTTTTATATCATGTAGTTTTTATATAATGTAGGTTTTATATCATGTCGTTTTTATATCATGTAGTTTTTATATCATGTCCTTTTTATATAATGTCGTTTTTAAATAATGTAGTTTTTATATCATGTCGTTTTTATATCATGTAGTTTTTATATCACGTAGTTTTATATAATGTCGTTTTTATATAATGTAGTTTTTTTATCATGTCGTTTTTATATCATGTAGTTTTTTTATCATGTCGTTTTTATATCATGTAGTTTTTATATCATGTAGTTTTTATATCATGTCGTTTTTATATCATGTAGTTTTTATATAATGTCGTTTTTACATCATGTAGTTTTTATATCATGTAGTTTTTATATCATGTCGTTTTTATATCATGTCGTTTTTATATAATGTAGTTTTTATATCATGTAGTTTTTATATAATGTAGGTTTTATATCATGTAGTTTTTATATAATGTGGTTTTTATATCATGTAGTTTTTATATCATGTCGTTTTTATATCATGTAGTTTTTATATAATGTCGTTTTTATATAATGTAGTTCTTATATCATGTCGTTTTTATATAATGTGGTTTTTATATCATGTCGTTTTTATATCATGTAGTTTTTATATCATGTAGTTTTTATATAATGTAGGTTTTATATCATGTAGTTTTTATATAATGTGGTTTTTATATCATGTAGTTTTTATATCATGTCGTTTTTATATCATGTAGTTTTTATATAATGTCGTTTTTATATCATGTAGTTTTTATATAATGTAGGTTTTATATAATGTAGTTTTTATATAATGTGGTTTTTGTATCATGTAGTTTTTATATAATGTAGTTTTTATATCATGTCGTTTTTATATCATGTAGTTTTTATATAATGTCGTTTTTATATCATGTAGTTTTTATATCATGTAGTTTTTATATCATGTAGTTTTTATATAATGTAGTTTTTATATGATGTAGTTTTTATATCATGTAGTTTTTATATAATGTCGTTTTTATATAATGTAGTTCTTATATCATGTAGTTTTTATATAATGTGGTTTTTATATAATGTAGTTTTTATATCATGTAGTTTTTATATCATGTCGTTTTTATATCATGTAGTTTTTATATAATGTCGTTTTTATATAATGTAGTTCTTATATCATGTCGTTTTTATATAATGTGGTTTTTATATCATGTCGTTTTTATATCATGTAGTTTTTATATCATGTAGTTTTTATATAATGTAGGTTTTATATCATGTAGTTTTTATATAATGTGGTTTTTTATATCATGTAGTTTTTATATCATGTCGTTTTTATTTCATGTAGTTTTTATATAATGTCGTTTTTATATCATGTAGTTTTTATATAATGTAGGTTTTATATAATGTAGTTTTTATATAATGTGGTTTTTGTATCATGTAGTTTTTATATAATGTAGTTTTTATATCATGTAGTTTTTATATCATGTAGTTTTTATATAATGTCGTTTTTATATCATGTAGTTTTTATATCATGTAGTTTTTATATCATGTAGTTTTTATATAATGTAGTTTTTATATGATGTAGTTTTTATATCATGTAGTTTTTATATAATGTAGTTTTTATATAATGTCGTTTTTATATAATGTAGTTTTTATATCATGTAGTTTTTATATCATGTCGTTTTTATATCATGTAGTGTTTATATTATGTCGTTTTTATATCATGTAGTTTTTAAATCATGTAGTTTTTATATCATGTCGTTTTTATATAATGTAGTTTTTATATAATGTAGGTTTTATATCATGTAGTTTTTATATAATGTGGTTTTTATATCATGTAGTTTTTAATATCATGTCGTTTTTATATCATGTAGGTTTTATAAAATGTAGTTTTTATATCATGTAGTTTTTATATAATGTGGTTTTTATGTCATGTAGTTTTTATATCATGTAGTTTTTATATCATGTAGTTTTTATATAATGTAGTTTTTATATCATGTAGTTTTTATATCATGTAGTTTTTATATAATGTAGGTTTTATATCATGTCGTTTTTATATCATGTAGTTTTTATATCATGTCCTTTTTATATAATGTCGTTTTTAAATAATGTAGTTTTTATATCATGTCGTTTTTATATCATGTAGTTTTTATATCACGTAGTTTTATATAATGTCGTTTTTATATAATGTAGTTTTTTTATCATGTCGTTTTTATATCATGTAGTTTTTTTATCATGTCGTTTTTATATCATGTAGTTTTTATATCATGTAGTTTTTATATCATGTCGTTTTTATATCATGTAGTTTTTATATAATGTCGTTTTTACATCATGTAGTTTTTATATCATGTAGTTTTTATATCATGTCGTTTTTATATCATGTCGTTTTTATATAATGTAGTTTTTATATCATGTAGTTTTTATATAATGTAGGTTTTATATCATGTAGTTTTTATATAATGTGGTTTTTATATCATGTAGTTTTTATATCATGTCGTTTTTATATCATGTAGTTTTTATATAATGTCGTTTTTATATAATGTAGTTCTTATATCATGTCGTTTTTATATAATGTGGTTTTTATATCATGTCGTTTTTATATCATGTAGTTTTTATATCATGTAGTTTTTATATAATGTAGGTTTTATATCATGTAGTTTTTATATAATGTGGTTTTTATATCATGTAGTTTTTATATCATGTCGTTTTTATATCATGTAGTTTTTATATAATGTCGTTTTTATATCATGTAGTTTTTATATAATGTAGGTTTTATATAATGTAGTTTTTATATAATGTGGTTTTTGTATCATGTAGTTTTTATATAATGTAGTTTTTATATCATGTCGTTTTTATATCATGTAGTTTTTATATAATGTCGTTTTTATATCATGTAGTTTTTATATCATGTAGTTTTTATATCATGTAGTTTTTATATAATGTAGTTTTTATATGATGTAGTTTTTATATCATGTAGTTTTTATATAATGTCGTTTTTATATAATGTAGTTCTTATATCATGTAGTTTTTATATAATGTGGTTTTTATATAATGTAGTTTTTATATCATGTCGTTTTTATATCATGTAGTTTTTATATAATGTCGTTTTTATATAATGTAGTTCTTATATCATGTCGTTTTTATATAATGTGGTTTTTATATCATGTCGTTTTTATATCATGTAGTTTTTATATCATGTAGTTTTTATATAATGTAGGTTTTATATCATGTAGTTTTTATATAATGTGGTTTTTTATATCATGTAGTTTTTATATCATGTCGTTTTTATTTCATGTAGTTTTTATATAATGTCGTTTTTATATCATGTAGTTTTTATATAATGTAGGTTTTATATAATGTAGTTTTTATATAATGTGGTTTTTGTATCATGTAGTTTTTATATAATGTAGTTTTTATATCATGTAGTTTTTATATCATGTAGTTTTTATATAATGTCGTTTTTATATCATGTAGTTTTTATATCATGTAGTTTTTATATCATGTAGTTTTTATATAATGTAGTTTTTATATGATGTAGTTTTTATATCATGTAGTTTTTATATAATGTAGTTTTTATATAATGTCGTTTTTATATAATGTAGTTTTTATATCATGTAGTTTTTATATCATGTCGTTTTTATATCATGTAGTGTTTATATTATGTCGTTTTTATATCATGTAGTTTTTAAATCATGTAGTTTTTATATCATGTCGTTTTTATATAATGTAGTTTTTATATAATGTAGGTTTTATATCATGTAGTTTTTATATAATGTGGTTTTTATATCATGTAGTTTTTAATATCATGTCGTTTTTATATCATGTAGGTTTTATAAAATGTAGTTTTTATATCATGTAGTTTTTATATAATGTGGTTTTTATGTCATGTAGTTTTTATATCATGTAGTTTTTATATCATGTAGTTTTTATATAATGTAGTTTTTATATCATGTAGTTTTTATATCATGTAGTTTTTATATAATGTAGGTTTTATATCATGTAGTTTTTATATCATGTAGTTTTTATATGATGTCGTTTTTATATAATGTAGTTTTTATATCATGTCGTTTTTATATCATGTAGTTTTTATATCATGTCGTTTTTATATCATGTAGTTTTTATATAATGTAGTTTTTATATAATGTAGTTTTTATATCATGTAGTTTTTATATAATGTAGTTTTTATATAATGTAGTTTTTATATCATGTCGTTTTTATATCATGTAGTGTTTATATTATGTCGTTTTTATATCATGTAGTTTTTAAATCATGTAGTTTTTATATCATGTCGTTTTTATATAATGTAGTTTTTATATAATGTAGGTTTTATATCATGTAGTTTTTATATAATGTAGTTTTTATATCATGTCGTTTTTATATCACGTCGTTTTTTATATCATGTAGTTTTTATATCATGTAGTTTTTATATAATGTAGTTATTATATAATGTCGTTTTTATATAATGTAGTTTTTATATCATGTCGTTTTTATATCACGTCGTTTTTTATATCATGTAGTTTTTATATCATGTCGTTTTTATATAATGTCGTTTTTATATAATGTAGTTTTTATATCATGTTGTTTTTATATCATGTCGTTTTTATATCATGTTGTTTTTATATCATGTCGTTTTTATATCATGTAGTTTTTATATCATGTCCTTTTTATATAATGTCGTTTTTAAATAATGTAGTTTTTATATCATGTCGTTTTTATATCATGTAGTTTTTATATCACGTAGTTTTATATAATGTCGTTTTTATATAATGTAGTTTTTTTATCATGTCGTTTTTATATCATGTAGTTTTTTTATCATGTCGTTTTTATATCATGTAGTTTTTATATCATGTAGTTTTTATATCATGTCGTTTTTATATCATGTAGTTTTTATATAATGTCGTTTTTACATCATGTAGTTTTTATATCATGTAGTTTTTATATCATGTCGTTTTTATATCATGTCGTTTTTATATAATGTAGTTTTTATATCATGTAGTTTTTATATAATGTAGGTTTTATATCATGTAGTTTTTATATAATGTGGTTTTTATATAATGTAGTTTTTATATCATGTCGTTTTTATATCATGTAGTTTTTATATAATGTCGTTTTTATATAATGTAGTTCTTATATCATGTCGTTTTTATATAATGTGGTTTTTATATCATGTCGTTTTTATATCATGTAGTTTTTATATCATGTAGTTTTTATATAATGTAGGTTTTATATCATGTAGTTTTTATATAATGTGGTTTTTATATCATGTAGTTTTTATATCATGTCGTTTTTATATCATGTAGTTTTTATATAATGTCGTTTTTATATCATGTAGTTTTTATATAATGTAGGTTTTATATAATGTAGTTTTTATATAATGTGGTTTTTGTATCATGTAGTTTTTATATAATGTAGTTTTTATATCATGTCGTTTTTATATCATGTAGTTTTTATATAATGTCGTTTTTATATCATGTAGTTTTTATATCATGTAGTTTTTATATCATGTAGTTTTTATATAATGTAGTTTTTATATGATGTAGTTTTTATATCATGTAGTTTTTATATAATGTCGTTTTTATATAATGTAGTTCTTATATCATGTCGTTTTTATATAATGTGGTTTTTATATCATGTCGTTTTTATATCATGTAGTTTTTATATCATGTAGTTTTTATATAATGTAGGTTGTATATCATGTAGTTTTTATATAATGTGGTTTTTATATCATGTAGTTTTTATATCATGTCGTTTTTATTTCATGTAGTTTTTATATAATGTCGTTTTTATATCATGTAGTTTTTATATAATGTAGGTTTTATATAATGTAGTTTTTATATAATGTGGTTTTTGTATCATGTAGTTTTTATATAATGTAGTTTTTATATCATGTAGTTTTTATATCATGTAGTTTTTATATAATGTCGTTTTTATATCATGTAGTTTTTATATCATGTAGTTTTTATATCATGTAGTTTTTATATAATGTAGTTTTTATATGATGTAGTTTTTATATCATGTAGTTTTTATATAATGTAGTTTTTATATAATGTCGTTTTTATATAATGTAGTTTTTATATCATGTAGTTTTTATATCATGTCGTTTTTATATCATGTAGTGTTTATATTATGTCGTTTTTATATCATGTAGTTTTTAAATCATGTAGTTTTTATATCATGTCGTTTTTATATAATGTAGTTTTTATATAATGTAGGTTTTATATCATGTAGTTTTTATATAATGTGGTTTTTATATCATGTAGTTTTTAATATCATGTCGTTTTTATATCATGTAGGTTTTATAAAATGTAGTTTTTATATCATGTAGTTTTTATATAATGTGGTTTTTATGTCATGTAGTTTTTATATCATGTAGTTTTTATATCATGTAGTTTTTATATAATGTAGTTTTTATATCATGTAGTTTTTATATCATGTAGTTTTTATATCATGTAGTTTTTATATAATGTCGTTTTTATATCATGTAGTTTTTATATAATGTAGGTTTTATATAATGTAGTTTTTATATAATGTGGTTTTTGTATCATGTAGTTTTTATATAATGTAGTTTTTATATCATGTCATTTTTATATCATGTAGTTTTTATATAATGTCGTTTTTATATCATGTAGTTTTTATATCATGTAGTTTTTATATCATGTAGTTTTTATATAATGTATTTTTTATATGATGTAGTTTTTATATCATGTAGTTTTTATATAATGTCGTTTTTATATAATGTAGTTCTTATATCATGTCGTTTTTATATAATGTGGTTTTTATATCATGTCGTTTTTATATCATGTAGTTTTTATATCATGTAGTTTTTATATAATGTAGGTTTTATATCATGTAGTTTTTATATAATGTGGTTTTTATATCATGTAGTTTTTATATCATGTCGTTTTTATTTCATGTAGTTTTTATATAATGTCGTTTTTATATCATGTAGTTTTTATATAATGTAGGTTTTATATAATGTAGTTTTTATATAATGTGGTTTTTGTATCATGTAGTTTTTATATAATGTAGTTTTTATATCATGTAGTTTTTATATCATGTAGTTTTTATATAATGTCGTTTTATATCATGTAGTTTTTATATCATGTAGTTTTTATATCATGTAGTTTTTATATAATGTAGTTTTTATATGATGTAGTTTTTATATCATGTAGTTTTTATATAATGTAGTTTTTATATAATGTCGTTTTTATATAATGTAGTTTTTATATCATGTAGTTTTTATATCATGTCGTTTTTATATCATGTAGTGTTTATATTATGTCGTTTTTATATCATGTAGTTTTTAAATCATGTAGTTTTTATATCATGTCGTTTTTATATAATGTAGTTTTTATATAATGTAGGTTTTATATCATGTAGTTTTTATATAATGTGGTTTTTATATCATGTAGTTTTTAATATCATGTCGTTTTTATATCATGTAGGTTTTATAAAATGTAGTTTTTATATCATGTAGTTTTTATATAATGTGGTTTTTATGTCATGTAGTTTTTATATCATGTAGTTTTTATATCATGTAGTTTTAATATAATGTAGTTTTTATATCATGTAGTTTTTATATCATGTAGTTTTTATATCATGTAGTTTTTATATAATGTCGTTTTTATATCATGTAGTTTTTATATAATGTAGGTTTTATATAATGTAGTTTTTATATAATGTGGTTTTTGTATCATGTAGTTTTTATATAATGTAGTTTTTATATCATGTCATTTTTATATCATGTAGTTTTTATATAATGTCGTTTTTATATCATGTAGTTTTTATATCATGTAGTTTTTATATCATGTAGTTTTTATATAATGTAGTTTTTATATGATGTAGTTTTTATATCATGTAGTTTTTATATAATGTCGTTTTTATATAATGTAGTTCTTATATCATGTCGTTTTTATATAATGTGGTTTTTATATCATGTCGTTTTTATATCATGTAGTTTTTATATCATGGAGTTTTTATATAATGTAGGTTTTATATCATGTAGTTTTTATATAATGTGGTTTTTATATCATGTAGTTTTTATATCATGTCGTTTTTATTTCATGTAGTTTTTATATAATGTCGTTTTTATATCATGTAGTTTTTATATAATGTAGGTTTTATATAATGTAGTTTTTATATAATGTGGTTTTTGTATCATGTAGTTTTTATATAATGTAGTTTTTATATCATGTAGTTTTTATATCATGTAGTTTTTATATAATGTCGTTTTTATATCATGTAGTTTTTATATCATGTAGTTTTTATATCATGTAGTTTTTATATAATGTAGTTTTTATATGATGTAGTTTTTATATCATGTAGTTTTTATATAATGTAGTTTTTATATAATGTCGTTTTTATATAATGTAGTTTTTATATCATGTAGTTTTTATATCATGTCGTTTTTATATCATGTAGTGTTTATATTATGTCGTTTTTATATCATGTAGTTTTTAAATCATGTAGTTTTTATATCATGTCGTTTTTATATAATGTAGTTTTTATATAATGTAGGTTTTATATCATGTAGTTTTTATATAATGTGGTTTTTATATCATGTAGTTTTTAATATCATGTCGTTTTTATATCATGTAGGTTTTATAAAATGTAGTTTTTATATCATGTAGTTTTTATATAATGTGGTTTTTATGTCATGTAGTTTTTATATCATGTAGTTTTTATATCATGTAGTTTTTATATAATGTAGTTTTTATATCATGTAGTTTTTATATAATGTAGGTTTTATATCATGTAGTTTTTATATCATGTAGTTTTTATATGATGTCGTTTTTATATAATGTAGTTTTTATATCATGTCGTTTTTATATCATGTAGTTTTTATATCATGTCGTTTTTATATCATGTAGTTTTTATATAATGTAGTTTTTATATAATGTAGTTTTTATATCATGTAGTTTTTATATAATGTAGTTTTTATATAATGTAGTTTTTATATCATGTCGTTTTTATATCATGTAGTGTTTATATTATGTCGTTTTTATATCATGTAGTTTTTAAATCATGTAGTTTTTATATCATGTCGTTTTTATATAATGTAGTTTTTAAATAATGTAGGTTTTATATCATGTAGTTTTTATATAATGTAGTTTTTATATCATGTCGTTTTTATATCACGTCGTTTTTTATATCATGTAGTTTTTATATCATGTAGTTTTTATATAATGTAGTTATTATATAATGTCGTTTTTATATAATGTAGTTTTTATATCATGTCGTTTTTATATCACATCGTTTTTTATATCATGTAGTTTTTATATCATGTCGTTTTTATATAATGTCGTTTTATATAATGTAGTTTTTATATCATGTTGTTTTTATATCATGTAGTTTTTATATCATGTTGTTTTTATATCATGTCGTTTTTATATCATGTAGTTTTTATATCATGTCCTTTTTATATAATGTCGTTTTTAAATAATGTAGTTTTTATATCATGTCGTTTTTATATCATGTAGTTTTTATATCACGTAGTTTTATATAATGTCGTTTTTATATAATGTAGTTTTTTTATCATGTCGTTTTTATATCATGTAGTTTTTTTATCATGTCGTTTTTATATCATGTAGTTTTTATATCATGTAGTTTTTATATCATGTCGTTTTTATATCATGTAGTTTTTATATAATGTCGTTTTTACATCATGTCGTTTTTATATCATGTAGTTTTTATATCATGTCGTTTTTATATCATGTCGTTTTTATATAATGTAGTTTTTATATCATGTAGTTTTTATATAATGTAGGTTTTATATCATGTAGTTTTTATATAATGTGGTTTTTATATCATGTAGTTTTTATATCATGTCGTTTTTATATCATGTAGTTTTTATATAATGTCGTTTTTATATAATGTAGTTCTTATATCATGTCGTTTTTATATAATGTGGTTTTTATATCATGTCGTTTTTATATCATGTAGTTTTTATATCATGTAGTTTTTATATAATGTAGGTTTTATATCATGTAGTTTTTATATAATGTGGTTTTTATATCATGTAGTTTTTATATCATGTCGTTTTTATATCATGTAGTTTTTATATAATGTCGTTTTTATATCATGTAGTTTTTATATAATGTAGGTTTTATATAATGTAGTTTTTATATAATGTGGTTTTTGTATCATGTAGTTTTTATATAATGTAGTTTTTATATCATGTCGTTTTTATATCATGTAGTTTTTATATAATGTCGTTTTTATATCATGTAGTTTTTATATCATGTAGTTTTTATATCATGTAGTTTTTATATAATGTAGTTTTTATATGATGTAGTTTTTATATCATGTAGTTTTTATATAATGTAGTTTTTATATAATGTCCTTTTATATAATGTAGTTTTTATATCATGTAGTTTTTATATCATGTCGTTTTTATATCATGTAGTGTTTATATTATGTCGTTTTTATATAATGTAGTTTTTATATAATTTAGGTTTTATATCATGTAGTTTTTATATAATGTGGTTTTTATATGATGTGGTTTTTATGTCATGTAGTTTTTATATCATGTAGTTTTTATATCATGTAGTTTTTATATAATGTAGTTTTTATATCATGTAGTTTTTATATCATGTAGTTTTTATATAATGTAGGTTTTATATCATGTAGTTTTTATATCATGTAGTTTTTATATCATGTAGTTTTTATATAATGTAGGTTTTATATCATATCGTTTTTATATCATGTAGTTTTTATATAATGTAGGTTTTATATCATATCGTTTTTATATCATGTAGTTTTTATATCATGTCGTTTTTATATCATGTAGTTTTTATATAATGTAGTTTTTATATAATGTCGTTTTTATATCATGTAGTTTTTATATAATGTAGTTTTTATATAATGTAGTTTTTATATCATGTCGTTTTTATATCATGTAGTGTTTATATTATGTCGTTTTTATATCATGTAGTTTTTAAATCATGTAGTTTTTATATCATGTCGTTTTTATATAATGTAGTTTTTATATAATGTAGGTTTTATATCATGTAGTTTTTATATAATGTGGTTTTTATATCATGTAGTTTTTAATATCATGTCGTTTTTATATCATGTAGGTTTTATAAAATGTAGTTTTTATATCATGTAGTTTTTATATAATGTGGTTTTTATGTCATGTAGTTTTTATACCATGTAGTTTTTATATCATGTAGTTTTTATATAATGTAGTTTTTATATCATGTAGTTTTTATATCATGTAGTTTTTATATAATGTAGGTTTTATATCATGTAGTTTTTATATCATGTAGTTTTTATATAATGTCGTTTTTATATAATGTAGTTTTTATATCATGTCGTTTTTATATCATGTAGTTTTTATATCATGTCGTTTTTATATCATGTAGTTTTTATATAATGTAGTTTTTAAATAATGTCGTTTTTATATAATGTAGTTTTTATATCATGTCGTTTTTATATCACGTCGTTTTTTATATCATGTAGTTTTTATATCATGTCGTTTTTATATAATGTCGTTTTTATATAATGTAGTTTTTATATCATGTAGTTTTTATATCATGTTGTTTTTATATCATGTCGTTTTTATATCATGTCGTTTTTATATCATGTAGTTTTTATATCATGTAGTTTTATATAATGTCGTTTTTATATCATGTCGTTTTTATATAATGTCGTTTTTATATAATGTAGTTTTTATATCATGTTGTTTTTATATCATGTAGTTTTTATATCATGTAGTGTTTATATTATGTCGTTTTTATATCATGTAGTTTTTAAATCATGTAGTTTTTATATCATGTAGTTTTTATATAATGTAGGTTTTATATCATGTAGTTTTTATATAATGTGGTTTTTATATCATGTAGTTTTTATATCATGTCGTTTTTATATCATGTAGTTTTTATATAATGTCGTTTTTATATAATGTAGTTCTTATATCATGTCGTTTTTATATAATGTAGGTTTTATATAATGTAGTTTTTATATAATGTGGTTTTTGTATCATGTAGTTTTTATATAATGTAGTTTTTATATCATGTCGTTTTTATATCATGTAGTTTTTATATAATGTCGTTTTTATATCATGTAGTTTTTATATCATGTAGTTTTTATATCATGTAGTTTTTATATAATGTAGTTTTTATATGATGTAGTTTTTATATCATGTAGTTTTTATATAATGTAGTTTTTATATAATGTCCTTTTATATAATGTAGTTTTTATATCATGTAGTTTTTATATCATGTCGTTTTTATATCATGTAGTGTTTATATTATGTCGTTTTTATATCATGTAGTTTTTAAATCATGTAGTTTTTATATCATGTCGTTTTTATATAATGTAGTTTTTATATAATTTAGGTTTTATATCATGTAGTTTTTATATAATGTGGTTTTTATATCATGTAGTTTTTAATATCATGTCGTTTTTATATCATGTAGGTTTTATAAAATGTAGTTTTTATATCATGTAGTTTTTATATGATGTGGTTTTTATGTCATGTAGTTTTTATATCATGTAGTTTTTATATCATGTAGTTTTTATATAATGTAGTTTTTATATCATGTAGTTTTTATATCATGTAGTTTTTATATAATGTAGGTTTTATATCATGTAGTTTTTATATCATGTAGTTTTTATATCATGTAGTTTTTATATAATGTAGGTTTTATATCATGTCGTTTTTATATCATGTAGTTTTTATATCATGTCGTTTTTATATCATGTAGTTTTTATATAATGTAGTTTTTATATAATGTCGTTTTTATATCATGTAGTTTTTATATAATGTAGTTTTTATATAATGTAGTTTTTATATCATGTCGTTTTTATATCATGTAGTGTTTATATTATGTCGTTTTTATATCATGTAGTTTTTAAATCATGTAGTTTTTATATCATGTCGTTTTTATATAATGTAGTTTTTATATAATGTAGGTTTTATATCATGTAGTTTTTATATAATGTGGTTTTTATATCATGTAGTTTTTAATATCATGTCGTTTTTATATCATGTAGGTTTTATAAAATGTAGTTTTTATATCATGTAGTTTTTATATAATGTGGTTTTTATGTCATGTAGTTTTTATATCATGTAGTTTTTATATCATGTAGTTTTTATATAATGTAGTTTTTATATCATGTAGTTTTTATATCATGTAGTTTTTATATAATGTAGGTTTTATATCATGTAGTTTTTATATCATGTAGTTTTTATATAATGTCGTTTTTATATAATGTAGTTTTTATATCATGTCGTTTTTATATCATGTAGTTTTTATATCATGTCGTTTTTATATCATGTAGTTTTTATATAATGTAGTTTTTAAATAATGTCGTTTTTATATAATGTAGTTTTTATATCATGTCGTTTTTATATCACGTCGTTTTTTATATCATGTAGTTTTTATATCATGTCGTTTTTATATAATGTCGTTTTTATATAATGTAGTTTTTATATCATGTAGTTTTTATATCATGTTGTTTTTATATCATGTCGTTTTTATATCATGTCGTTTTTATATCATGTAGTTTTTATATCATGTAGTTTTATATAATGTCGTTTTTATATCATGTCGTTTTTATATAATGTCGTTTTTATATAATGTAGTTTTTATATCATGTTGTTTTTATATCATGTAGTTTTTATATCATGTAGTGTTTATATTATGTCGTTTTTATATCATGTAGTTTTTAAATCATGTAGTTTTTATATCATGTAGTTTTTATATAATGTAGGTTTTATATCATGTAGTTTTTATATAATGTGGTTTTTATATCATGTAGTTTTTATATCATGTCGTTTTTATATCATGTAGTTTTTATATAATGTCGTTTTTATATAATGTAGTTCTTATATCATGTCGTTTTTATATAATGTGGTTTTTATATCATGTCGTTTTTATATCATGTAGTTTTTATATCATGTAGTTTTTATATAATGTAGGTTTTATATCATGTAGTTTTTATATAATGTGGTTTTTATATCATGTAGTTTTTATATAATGTCGTTTTTATATCATGTAGTTTTTATATAATGTAGGTTTTATATAATGTAGTTTTTATATAATGTGGTTTTTGTATCATGTAGTTTTTATATAATGTAGTTTTTATATCATGTCGTTTTTATATCATGTAGTTTTTATATAATGTCGTTTTTATATCATGTAGTTTTTATATCATGTAGTTTTTATATCATGTAGTTTTTATATAATGTAGTTTTTATATGATGTAGTTTTTATATCATGTAGTTTTTATATAATGTAGTTTTTATATAATGTCCTTTTTATATAATGTAGTTTTTATATCATGTAGTTTTTATATCATGTCGTTTTTAGATCATGTAGTGTTTATATTATGTCGTTTTTATATCATGTAGTTTTTAAATCATGTAGTTTTTATATCATGTCGTTTTTATATAATGTAGTTTTTATATAATTTAGGTTTTATATCATGTAGTTTTTATATAATGTGGTTTTTATATCATGTAGTTTTTAATATCATGTCGTTTTTATATCATGTAGGTTTTATAAAATGTAGTTTTTATATCATGTAGTTTTTATATGATGTGGTTTTTATGTCATGTAGTTTTTATATCATGTAGTTTTTATATCATGTAGTTTTTATATAATGTAGTTTTTATATCATGTAGTTTTTATATCATGTAGTTTTTATATAATGTAGGTTTTATATCATGTAGTTTTTATATCATGTAGTTTTTATATCATGTAGTTTTTATATAATGTAGGTTTTATATCATGTCGTTTTTATATCATGTAGTTTTTATATCATGTCGTTTTTATATCATGTAGTTTTTATATAATGTAGTTTTTATATAATGTCGTTTTTATATCATGTAGTTTTTATATAATGTAGTTTTTATATAATGTAGTTTTTATATCATGTCGTTTTTATATCATGTAGTGTTTATATTATGTCGTTTTTATATCATGTAGTTTTTAAATCATGTAGTTTTTATATCATGTCGTTTTTATATAATGTAGTTTTTATATAATGTAGGTTTTATATCATGTAGTTTTTATATAATGTGGTTTTTATATCATGTAGTTTTTAATATCATGTCGTTTTTATATCATGTAGGTTTTATAAAATGTAGTTTTTATATCATGTAGTTTTTATATAATGTGGTTTTTATGTCATGTAGTTTTTATATCATGTAGTTTTTATATCATGTAGTTTTTATATAATGTAGTTTTTATATCATGTAGTTTTTATATCATGTAGTTTTTATATAATGTAGGTTTTATATCATGTAGTTTTTATATCATGTAGTTTTTATATAATGTCGTTTTTATATCATGTAGTTTTTATATCATGTCGTTTTTATATCATGTAGTTTTTATATCATGTCGTTTTTATATCATGTAGTTTTTATATAATGTAGTTTTTAAATAATGTCGTTTTTATATAATGCAGTTTTTATATCATGTCGTTTTTATATCACGTCGTTTTTTATATCATGTAGTTTTTATATCATGTCGTTTTTATATAATGTCGTTTTTATATAATGTAGTTTTTATATCATGTAGTTTTTATATCATGTTGTTTTTATATCATGTCGTTTTTATATCATGTCGTTTTTATATCATGTAGTTTTTATATCATGTAGTTTTATATAATGTCGTTTTTATATCATGTCGTTTTTATATAATGTCGTTTTTATATAATGTAGTTTTTATATCATGTTGTTTTTATATCATGTAGTTTTTATATCATGTAGTGTTTATATTATGTCGTTTTTATATCATGTAGTTTTTAAATCATGTAGTTTTTATATCATGTCGTTTTTATATAATGTAGTTTTTATATAATGTAGGTTTTATATCATGTAGTTTTTATATAATGTGGTTTTTATATCATGTAGTTTTTAATATCATGTCATTTTTATATCATGTAGGTTTTATAAAATGTAGTTTTTATATCATCTAGTTTTTATATAATGTGGTTTTTATGTCATGTAGTTTTTATATCATGTAGTTTTTATATCATGTAGTTTTTATATAATGTAGTTTTTATATCATGTAGTTTTTATATCATGTAGTTTTTATATAATGTAGGTTTTATATCATGTAGATTTTATATCATGTAGTTTTTATATAATGTCGTTTTTATATAATGTAGTTTTTATATCATGTCGTTTTTATATCATGTAGTTTTTATATCATGTCGTTTTTATATCATGTAGTTTTTATATAATGTAGTTTTTATATAATGTCGTTTTTATATAATGTAGTTTTTATATCATGTCGTTTTTATATCACGTCGTTTTTTATATCATGTAGTTTTTATATCATGTCGTTTTTATATAATGTCGTTTTTATATAATGTAGTTTTTATATCATGTTGTTTTTATATCATGTAGTTTTTATATCATGTTGTTTTTATATCATGTCGTTTTTATATCATGTAGTTTTTATATCATGTAGTTTTATATAATGTCGTTTTTATATCATGTCGTTTTTATATAATGTCGTTTTTAAATAATGTAGTTTTTATATCATGTCGTTTTTATATAATGTAGTTTTTATATCATGTAGTTTTTATATAATGTAGGTTTTATATCATGTAGTTTTTATATAATGTGGTTTTTATATCATGTAGTTTTTATATCATGTCGTTTTTATATCATGTAGTTTTTATATAATGTCGTTTTTATATAATGTAGTTCTTATATCATGTCGTTTTTATATAATGTGGTTTTTATATCATGTCGTTTTTATATCATGTAGTTTTTATATCATGTAGTTTTTATATAATGTAGGTTTTATATCATGTAGTTTTTATATAATGTGGTTTTTATATCATGTAGTTTTTATATCATGTCGTTTTTATATCATGTAGTTTTTATATAATGTCGTTTTTATATCATGTAGTTTTTATATAATGTAGGTTTTATATAATGTAGTTTTTATATAATGTGGTTTTTGTATCATGTAGTTTTTATATAATGTAGTTTTTATATCATGTCGTTTTTATATCATGTAGTTTTTATATAATGTCGTTTTTATATCATGTAGTTTTTATATCATGTAGTTTTTATATCATGTAGTTTTTATATAATGTAGTTTTTATATGATGTAGTTTTTATATCATGTAGTTTTTATATAATGTAGTTTTTATATAATGTCCTTTTATATAATGTAGTTTTTATATCATGTAGTTTTTATATCATGTCGTTTTTATATCATGTAGTGTTTATATTATGTCGTTTTTATATCATGTAGTTTTTAAATCATGTAGTTTTTATATCATGTCGTTTTTATATAATGTAGTTTTTATATAATTTAGGTTTTATATCATGTAGTTTTTATATAATGTGGTTTTTATATCATGTAGTTTTTAATATCATGTCGTTTTTATATCATGTAGGTTTTATAAAATGTAGTTTTTATATCATGTAGTTTTTATATGATGTGGTTTTTATGTCATGTAGTTTTTATATCATGTAGTTTTTATATCATGTAGTTTTTATATAATGTAGTTTTTATATCATGTAGTTTTTATATCATGTAGTTTTTATATAATGTAGGTTTTATATCATGTAGTTTTTATATCATGTAGTTTTTATATCATGTAGTTTTTATATAATGTAGGTTTTATATCATGTCGTTTTTATATCATGTAGTTTTTATATCATGTCGTTTTTATATCATGTAGTTTTTATATAATGTAGTTTTTATATAATGTCGTTTTTATATCATGTAGTTTTTATATAATGTAGTTTTTATATAATGTAGTTTTTATATCATGTCGTTTTTATATCATGTAGTGTTTATATTATGTCGTTTTTATATCATGTAGTTTTTAAATCATGTAGTTTTTATATCATGTCGTTTTTATATAATGTAGTTTTTATATAATGTAGGTTTTATATCATGTAGTTTTTATATAATGTGGTTTTTATATCATGTAGTTTTTAATATCATGTCGTTTTTATATCATGTAGGTTTTATAAAATGTAGTTTTTATATCATGTAGTTTTTATATAATGTGGTTTTTATGTCATGTAGTTTTTATATCATGTAGTTTTTATATCATGTAGTTTTTATATAATGTAGTTTTTATATCATGTAGTTTTTATATCATGTAGTTTTTATATAATGTAGGTTTTATATCATGTAGTTTTTATATCATGTAGTTTTTATATAATGTCGTTTTTATATAATGTAGTTTTTATATCATGTCGTTTTTATATCATGTAGTTTTTATATCATGTCGTTTTTATATCATGTAGTTTTTATATAATGTAGTTTTTAAATAATGTCGTTTTTATATAATGTAGTTTTTATATCATGTCGTTTTTATATCACGTCGTTTTTTATATCATGTAGTTTTTATATCATGTCGTTTTTATATAATGTCGTTTTTATATAATGTAGTTTTTATATCATGTAGTTTTTATATCATGTTGTTTTTATATCATGTCGTTTTTATATCATGTCGTTTTTATATCATGTAGTTTTTATATCATGTAGTTTTATATAATGTCGTTTTTATATCATGTCGTTTTTATATAATGTCGTTTTTATATAATGTAGTTTTTATATCATGTTGTTTTTATATCATGTAGTTTTTATATCATGTAGTGTTTATATTATGTCGTTTTTATATCATGTAGTTTTTAAATCATGTAGTTTTTATATCATGTAGTTTTTATATAATGTAGGTTTTATATCATGTAGTTTTTATATAATGTGGTTTTTATATCATGTAGTTTTTATATCATGTCGTTTTTATATCATGTAGTTTTTACATAATGTCGTTTTTATATAATGTAGTTCTTATATCATGTCGTTTTTATATAATGTGGTTTTTATATCATGTCGTTTTTATATCATGTAGTTTTTATATCATGTAGTTTTTATATAATGTAGGTTTTATATCATGTAGTTTTTATATAATGTGGTTTTTATATCATGTAGTTTTTATATAATGTCGTTTTTATATCATGTAGTTTTTATATAATGTCGTTTTTATATCATGTAGTTTTTATATAATGTAGGTTTTATATAATGTAGTTTTTATATAATGTGGTTTTTGTATCATGTAGTTTTTATATAATGTAGTTTTTATATCATGTCGTTTTTATATCATGTAGTTTTTATATAATGTCGTTTTTATATCATGTAGTTTTTATATCATGTAGTTTTTATATCATGTAGTTTTTATATAATGTAGTTTTTATATGATGTAGTTTTTATATCATGTAGTTTTTATATAATGTAGTTTTTATATAATGTCCTTTTATATAATGTAGTTTTTATATCATGTAGTTTTTATATCATGTCGTTTTTATATCATGTAGTGTTTATATTATGTCGTTTTTATATCATGTAGTTTTTAAATCATATAGTTTTTATATCATGTCGTTTTTATATAATGTAGTTTTTATATAATTTAGGTTTTATATCATGTAGTTTTTATATAATGTGGTTTTTATATCATGTAGTTTTTAATATCATGTCGTTTTTATATCATGTAGGTTTTATAAAATGTAGTTTTTATATCATGTAGTTTTTATATGATGTGGTTTTTATGTCATGTAGTTTTTATATCATGTAGTTTTTATATCATGTAGTTTTTATATAATGTAGTTTTTATATCATGTAGTTTTTATATCATGTAGTTTTTATATAATGTAGGTTTTATATCATGTAGTTTTTATATCATGTAGTTTTTATATCATGTAGTTTTTATATAATGTAGGTTTTATATCATGTCGTTTTTATATCATGTAGTTTTTATATCATGTCGTTTTTATATCATGTAGTTTTTATATAATGTAGTTTTTATATAATGTCGTTTTTATATCATGTAGTTTTTATATAATGTAGTTTTTATATAATGTAGTTTTTATATCATGTCGTTTTTATATCATGTAGTGTTTATATTATGTCGTTTTTATATCATGTAGTTTTTAAATCATGTAGTTTTTATATCATGTCGTTTTTATATAATGTAGTTTTTATATAATGTAGGTTTTATATCTTGTAGTTTTTATATAATGTGGTTTTTATATCATGTAGTTTTTAATATCATGTCGTTTTTATATCATGTAGGTTTTATAAAATGTAGTTTTTATATCATGTAGTTTTTATATAATGTGGTTTTTATGTCATGTAGTTTTTATATCATGTAGTTTTTATATCATGTAGTTTTTATATAATGTAGTTTTTATATCATGTAGTTTTTATATCATGTAGTTTTTATATAATGTAGGTTTTATATCATGTAGTTTTTATATCATGTAGTTTTTATATAATGTCGTTTTTATATAATGTAGTTTTTATATCATGTCGTTTTTATATCATGTAGTTTTTATATCATGTCGTTTTTATATCATGTAGTTTTTATATAATGTAGTTTTTAAATAATGTCGTTTTTATATAATGTAGTTTTTATATCATGTCGTTTTTATATCACGTCGTTTTTTATATCATGTAGTTTTTATATCATGTCGTTTTTATATAATGTCGTTTTTATATAATGTAGTTTTTATATCATGTAGTTTTTATATCATGTTGTTTTTATATCATGTCGTTTTTATAATATGTCGTTTTTATATCATGTAGTTTTTATATCATGTAGTTTTATATAATGTCGTTTTTATATCATGTCGTTTTTATATAATGTCGTTTTTATATAATGTAGTTTTTATATCATGTTGTTTTTATATCATGTAGTTTTTATATCATGTAGTGTTTATATTATGTCGTTTTTATATCATGTAGTTTTTAAATCATGTAGTTTTTATATCATGTAGTTTTTATATAATGTAGGTTTTATATCATGTAGTTTTTATATAATGTGGTTTTTATATCATGTAGTTTTTATATCATGTCGTTTTTATATCATGTAGTTTTTATATAATGTCGTTTTTATATAATGTAGTTCTTATATCATGTCGTTTTTATATAGTGTGGTTTTTATATCATGTCGTTTTTATATCATGTAGTTTTTATATCATGTAGTTTTTATATAATGTAGGTTTTATATCATGTAGTTTTTATATAATGTGGTTTTTATATCATGTAGTTTTTATATAATGTCGTTTTTATATCATGTAGTTTTTATATAATGTAGGTTTTATATAATGTAGTTTTTATATAATGTGGTTTTTGTATCATGTAGTTTTTATATAATGTAGTTTTTATATCATGTCGTTTTTATATCATGTAGTTTTTATATAATGTCGTTTTTATATCATGTAGTTTTTATATCATGTAGTTTTTATATCATGTAGTTTTTATATAATGTAGTTTTTATATGATGTAGTTTTTATATCATGTAGTTTTTATATAATGTAGTTTTTATATAATGTCCTTTTTATATAATGTAGTTTTTATATCATGTAGTTTTTATATCATGTCGTTTTTATATCATGTAGTGTTTATATTATGTCGTTTTTATATCATGTAGTTTTTAAATCATGTAGTTTTTATATCATGTCGTTTTTATATAATGTAGTTTTTATATAATTTAGGTTTTATATCATGTAGTTTTTATATAATGTGGTTTTTATATCATGTAGTTTTTAATATCATGTCGTTTTTATATCATGTAGGTTTTATAAAATGTAGTTTTTATATCATGTAGTTTTTATATGATGTGGTTTTTATGTCATGTAGTTTTTATATCATGTAGTTTTTATATCATGTAGTTTTTATATAATGTAGTTTTTATATCATGTAGTTTTTATATCATGTAGTTTTTATATAATGTAGGTTTTATATCATGTAGTTTTTATATCATGTAGTTTTTATATCATGTAGTTTTTATATAATGTAGGTTTTATATCATGTCGTTTTTATATCATGTAGTTTTTATATCATGTCGTTTTTATATCATGTAGTTTTTATATAATGTAGTTTTTATATAATGTCGTTTTTATATCATGTAGTTTTTATATAATGTAGTTTTTATATAATGTAGTTTTTATATCATGTCGTTTTTATATCATGTAGTGTTTATATTATGTCGTTTTTATATCATGTAGTTTTTAAATCATGTAGTTTTTATATCATGTCGTTTTTATATAATGTAGTTTTTATATAATGTAGGTTTTATATCATGTAGTTTTTATATAATGTGGTTTTTATATCATGTAGTTTTTAATATCATGTCGTTTTTATATCATGTAGGTTTTATAAAATGTAGTTTTTATATCATGTAGTTTTTATATAATGTGGTTTTTATGTCATGTAGTTTTTATATCATGTAGTTTTTATATCATGTAGTTTTTATATAATGTAGGTTTTATATCATGTAGTTTTTATATAATGTGGTTTTTATATCATGTAGTTTTTATATCATGTCGTTTTTATATCATGTAGTTTTTATATAATGTCGTTTTTATATAATGTAGTTCTTATATCATGTCGTTTTTATATAATGTGGTTTTTATATCATGTCGTTTTTATATCATGTAGTTTTTATATCATGTAGTTTTTATATAATGTAGGTTTTATATCATGTAGTTTTTATATAATGTGGTTTTTATATCATGTAGTTTTTATATAATGTCGTTTTTATATCATGTAGTTTTTATATAATGTAGGTTTTATATAATGTAGTTTTTATATAATGTGGTTTTTGTATCATGTAGTTTTTATATACTGTAGTTTTTATATCATGTCGTTTTTATATCATGTAGTTTTTATATAATGTCGTTTTTATATCATGTAGTTTTTATATCATGTAGTTTTTATATCATGTAGTTTTTATATAATGTAGTTTTTATATGATGTAGTTTTTATATCATGTAGTTTTTATATAATGTAGTTTTTATATAATGTCCTTTTTATATAATGTAGTTTTTATATCATGTAGTTTTTATATCATGTCGTTTTTATATCATGTAGTGTTTATATTATGTCGTTTTTATATCATGTAGTTTTTAAATCATGTAGTTTTTATATCATGTCGTTTTTATATAATGTAGTTTTTATATAATTTAGGTTTTATATCATGTAGTTTTTATATAATGTGGTTTTTATATCATGTAGTTTTTAATATCATGTCGTTTTTATATCATGTAGGTTTTATAAAATGTAGTTTTTATATCATGTAGTTTTTATATGATGTGGTTTTTATGTCATGTAGTTTTTATATCATGTAGTTTTTATATCATGTAGTTTTTATATAATGTAGTTTTTATATCATGTAGTTTTTATATCATGTAGTTTTTATATAATGTAGGTTTTATATCATGTAGTTTTTATATCATGTAGTTTTTATATCATGTAGTTTTTATATAATGTAGGTTTTATATCATGTCGTTTTTATATCATGTAGTTTTTATATCATGTCGTTTTTATATCATGTAGTTTTTATATAATGTAGTTTTTATATAATGTCGTTTTTATATCATGTAGTTTTTATATAATGTAGTTTTTATATAATGTAGTTTTTATATCATGTCGTTTTTATATCATGTAGTGTTTATATTATGTCGTTTTTATATCATGTAGTTTTTAAATCATGTAGTTTTTATATCATGTCGTTTTTATATAATGTAGTTTTTATATAATGTAGGTTTTATATCATGTAGTTTTTATATAATGTGGTTTTTATATCATGTAGTTTTTAATATCATGTCGTTTTTATATCATGTAGGTTTTATAAAATGTAGTTTTTATATCATGTAGTTTTTATATAATGTGGTTTTTATGTCATGTAGTTTTTATATCATGTAGTTTTTATATCATGTAGTTTTTATATAATGTAGTTTTTATATCATGTAGTTTTTATATCATGTAGTTTTTATATAATGTAGGTTTTATATCATGTAGTTTTTATATCATGTAGTTTTTATATAATGTCGTTTTTATATAATGTAGTTTTTATATCATGTCGTTTTTATATCATGTAGTTTTTATATCATGTCGTTTTTATATCATGTAGTTTTTATATAATGTAGTTTTTAAATAATGTCGTTTTTATATAATGTAGTTTTTATATCATGTCGTTTTTATATCACGTCGTTTTTTATATCATGTAGTTTTTATATCATGTCGTTTTTACATAATGTCGTTTTTATATAATGTAGTTTTTATATCATGTAGTTTTATATAATGTCGTTTTTATATCATGTCGTTTTTATATAATGTCGTTTTTATATAATGTAGTTTTTATATCATGTTGTTTTTATATCATGTAGTTTTTATATCATGTAGTGTTTATATTATGTCGTTTTTATATCATGTAGTTTTTAAATCATGTAGTTTTTATATCATGTCGTTTTTATATAATGTAGTTTTTATATAATGTAGGTTTTATATCATGTAGTTTTTATATAATGTGGTTTTTATATCATGTAGTTTTTAATATCATGTCATTTTTATATCATGTAGGTTTTATAAAATGTAGTTTTTATATCATCTAGTTTTTATATAATGTGGTTTTTATATCATGTCGTTTTTATATCATGTAGTGTTTATATTATGTCGTTTTTATATCATGTAGTTTTTAAATCATGTAGTTTTTATATCATATCGTTTTTATATAATGTAGTTTTTATATAATGTAGGTTTTATATCATGTAGTTTTTATATAATGTGGTTTTTATATCATGTAGTTTTTAATATCATGTCGTTTTTATATCATGTAGGTTTTATAAAATGTAGTTTTTATATCATGTAGTTTTTATATAATGTGGTTTTTATGTCATGTAGTTTTTATATCATGTAGTTTTTATATCATGTAGTTTTTATATAATGTAGTTTTTATATCATGTAGTTTTTATATCATGTAGTTTTTATATAATGTAGGTTTTATATCATGTAGTTTTTATATCATGTAGTTTTTATATAATGTCGTTTTTATATAATGTAGTTTTTATATCATGTCGTTTTTATATCATGTAGTTTTTATATCATGTCGTTTTTATATCATGTAGTTTTTATATAATGTAGTTTTTAAATAATGTCGTTTTTATATAATGTAGTTTTTATATCATGTCGTTTTTATATCACGTCGTTTTTTATATCATGCAGTTTTTATATCATGTCGTTTTTATATAATGTCGTTTTTATATAATGTAGTTTTTATATCATGTAGTTTTTATATCATGTTGTTTTTATATCATGTCGTTTTTATATCATGTCGTTTTTATATCATGTAGTTTTTATATCATGTAGTTTTATATAATGTCGTTTTTATATCATGTCGTTTTTATATAATGTCGTTTTTATATAATGTAGTTTTTATATCATGTTGTTTTTATATCATGTAGTTTTTATATCATGTAGTGTTTATATTATGTCGTTTTTATATCATGTAGTTTTTAAATCATGTAGTTTTTATATCATGTCGTTTTTATATAATGTAGTTTTTATATAATGTAGGTTTTATATCATGTAGTTTTTATATAATGTGGTTTTTATATCATGTAGTTTTTAATATCATGTCATTTTTATATCATGTAGGTTTTATAAAATGTAGTTTTTATATCATCTAGTTTTTATATAATGTGGTTTTTATGTCATGTAGTTTTTATATCATGTAGTTTTTATATCATGTAGTTTTTATATAATGTAGTTTTTATATCATGTAGTTTTTATATCATGTAGTTTTTATATAATGTAGGTTTTATATCATGTAGATTTTATATCATGTAGTTTTTATATAATGTCGTTTTTATATAATGTAGTTTTTATATCATGTCGTTTTTATATCATGTAGTTTTTATATCATGTCGTTTTTATATCATGTAGTTTTTATATAATGTAGTTTTTATATAATGTCGTTTTTATATAATGTAGTTTTTATATCATGTCGTTTTTATATCACGTCGTTTTTTATATCATGTAGTTTTTATATCATGTCGTTTTTATATAATGTCGTTTTTATATAATGTAGTTTTTATATCATGTTGTTTTTATATCATGTAGTTTTTATATCATGTTGTTTTTATATCATGTCGTTTTTATATCATGTAGTTTTTATATCATGTAGTTTTATATAATGTCGTTTTTATATCATGTCGTTTTTATATAATGTCGTTTTTAAATAATGTAGTTTTTATATCATGTCTTTTTTATATCATGTAGTTTTTATATCATGTAGTTTTATATAATGTCGTTTTTATATAATGTAGTTTTTTTATCATGTCGTTTTTATATCATGTAGTTTTTTTATCATGTCGTTTTTATATCATGTAGTTTTTATATCATGTAGTTTTTATATCATGTCGTTTTTATATCATGTAGTTTTTATATAATGTCGTTTTTACATCATGTAGTTTTTATATCATGTAGTTTTTATATCATGTCGTTTTTATATCATGTAGTTTTTATATAATGTAGTTTTTATATAATGTCGTTTTTATATCATGTAGTTTTTATATCATGTCGTTTTTATATCATGTAGTTTTTATATCATGTCATTTTTATATCATGTAGTTTTTATATCATGTCATTTTTATATAATGTAGTTTTTATATCATGTAGTTTTTATATAATGTAGTTTTTATATCATGTAGTTTTTATATCATGTAGTTTTTATATAATGTAGGTTTTATATCATGTAGTTTTTATATCATGTAGTTTTTATATAATGTCGTTTTTATATAATGTAGTTTTTATATCATGTCGTTTTTATATCATGTAGTTTTTATATCATGTCGTTTTTATATCATGTAGTTTTTATATAATGTAGTTTTTAAATAATGTCGTTTTTATATAATGTAGTTTTTATATCATGTCGTTTTTATATCACGTCGTTTTTTATATCATGTAGTTTTTATATCATGTCGTTTTTATATAATGTCGTTTTTATATAATGTAGTTTTTATATCATGTAGTTTTTATATCATGTTGTTTTTATATCATGTAGTTTTTATATCATGTCGTTTTTATATCATGTAGTTTTTATATCATGTCATTTTTATATCATGTAGTTTTTATATCATGTCATTTTTATATAATGTAGTTTTTATATCATGTAGTTTTTATATAATGTAGTTTTTATATCATGTAGTTTTTATATCATGTAGTTTTTATATAATGTAGGTTTTATATCATGTAGTTTTTATATCATGTAGTTTTTATATAATGTCGTTTTTATATAATGTAGTTTTTATATCATGTCGTTTTTATATCATGTAGTTTTTATATCATGTCGTTTTTATATCATGTAGTTTTTATATAATGTAGTTTTTAAATAATGTCGTTTTTATATAATGTAGTTTTTATATCATGTCGTTTTTATATCACGTCGTTTTTTATATCATGTAGTTTTTATATCATGTCGTTTTTATATAATGTCGTTTTTATATAATGTAGTTTTTATATCATGTAGTTTTTATATCATGTTGTTTTTATATCATGTCGTTTTTATATCATGTAGTTTTTATATCATGTAGTTTTATATAATGTCGTTTTTATATCATGTCGTTTTTATATAATGTCGTTTTTATATAATGTAGTTTTTATATCATGTTGTTTTTATATCATGTAGTTTTTATATCATGTAGTGTTTATATTATGTCGTTTTTATATCATGTAGTTTTTAAATCATGTAGTTTTTATATCATGTCGTTTTTATATAATGTAGTTTTTATATAATGTAGGTTTTATATCATGTAGTTTTTATATAATGTGGTTTTTATATCATGTAGTTTTTAATATCATGTCATTTTTATATCATGTAGGTTTTATAAAATGTAGTTTTTATATCATCTAGTTTTTATATAATGTGGTTTTTATGTCATGTAGTTTTTATATCATGTAGTTTTTATATCATGTAGTTTTTATATAATGTAGTTTTTATATCATGTAGTTTTTATATCATGTAGTTTTTATATAATGTAGGTTTTATATCATGTAGATTTTATATCATGTAGTTTTTATATAATGTCGTTTTTATATAATGTAGTTTTTATATCATGTCGTTTTTATATCATGTAGTTTTTATATCATGTCGTTTTTATATCATGTAGTTTTTATATAATGTAGTTTTTATATAATGTCGTTTTTATATAATGTAGTTTTTATATCATGTCGTTTTTATATCACGTCGTTTTTTATATCATGTAGTTTTTATATCATGTCGTTTTTATATAATGTCGTTTTTATATAATGTAGTTTTTATATCATGTTGTTTTTATATCATGTAGTTTTTATATCATGTTGTTTTTATATCATGTCTTTTTATTTCATGTAGTTTTTATATCATGTAGTTTTATATAATGTCGTTTTTATATCATGTCGTTTTTATATAATGTCGTTTTTAAATAATGTAGTTTTTATATCATGTCGTTTTTATATCATGTAGTTTTTATATCATGTAGTTTTATATAATGTCGTTTTTATATAATGTAGTTTTTTTATCATGTCGTTTTTATATCATGTAGTTTTTTTATCATGTCGTTTTTATATCATGTAGTTTTTATATCATGTAGTTTTTATATCATGTCGTTTTTATATCATGTAGTTTTTATATAATGTCGTTTTTACATCATGTAGTTTTTATATCATGTAGTTTTTATATCATGTCGTTTTTATATCATGTAGTTTTTATATAATGTAGTTTTTATATAATGTCGTTTTTATATCATGTAGTTTTTATATCATGTCGTTTTTATATCATGTAGTTTTTATATCATGTCATTTTTATATAATGTAGTTTTTATATCATGTCATTTTTATATAATGTAGTTTTTATATCATGTAGTTTTTATATCATGTCGTTTTTATATCATGTCGTTTTTATATCATGTAGTTTTTATATCATGTAGTTTTTATATCATGTTATTTTTATATCATGTAGTTTTTATATAATGTAGTTTTTATATAATGTAGTTTTTATATGATGTAGTTTTTATATAATGTAGTTTTTATATAATGTAGTTTTTATATGATGTAGTTTTTATATCATGTCGTTTTTATATCACGTCGTTTTTTTATATCATGTAGTTTTTATATCATGTCGTTTTTATATAATGTCGTTTTTATATAATGTAGTTTTTATATCATGTTGTTTTTATATCATGTAGTTTTTATATCATGTTGTTTTTATATCATGTCGTTTTTATATCATGTCGTTTTTATATCATGTAGTTTTTATATCATGTAGTTTTATATAATGTCGTTTTTAGATCATGTCGTTTTTAAATAATGTCGTTTTTACATCATGTAGTTTTTATATAATGTAGTTTTTATATAATGTAGTTTTTATATCATGTCGTTTTTATATCATGTAGTTTTTATATAATGTAGTTTTTATATAATGTCGTTTTTATATCATGTAGTTTTTATATCATGTCGTTTTTATATCATGTAGTTTTTATATCATGTCATTTTTATATCATGTAGTTTTTATATCATGTAGTTTTTATATCATGTCGTTTTTATATCATGTCGTTTTTATATCATGTAGTTTTTATATCATGTAGTTTTTATATCATGTTATTTTTATATCATGTAGTTTTTATATAATGTAGTTTTTATATAATGTAGTTTTTATATGATGTAGTTTTTATATAATGTAGTTTTTATATAATGTAGTTTTTATATGATGTAGTTTTTATATAATGTAGTTTTTATATCATGTGGTTTTTATATCATGTAGTTTTTATATCATGTAGTTTTTATATAATGTAGGTTTTATATCATGTAGTTTTTATATAATGTAGGTTTTATATCATGTCGTTTTTATATCATGTAGTTTTTATATCATGTTATTTTTATATCATGTAGTTTTTATATAATGTAGTTTTTATATCATGTAGTTTTTATATCATGTAGTTTTTATATAATGTTGTTTTTATATAATGTAGTTCTTATATCATGTCGTTTTTATATAATGGGGTTTTTATATCATGTCGTTTTTATATCATGTAGTTTTTATATCATGTAGTTTTTATATAATGTCGTTTTTATATCTTGTAGTTTTTATATCATGTAGTTTTTATATCATGTAGTTTTTATATAATGTAGTGTTTATATTATGTCGTTTTTATATCATGTAGTTTTTAAATCATGTCGTTTTTATATCACGTCGTTTTTTATATCATGTAGTTTTTATATCATGTCGTTTTTATATAATGTCGTTTTTATATAATGTAGTTTTTATATCATTTTGTTTTTATATCATGTAGTTTTTATATCATGTTGTTTTTATATCATGTAGTTTTTTTATCATGTCGTTTTTATATCATGTAGTTTTTATATCATGTAGTTTTTATATCATGTCGTTTTTATATCATGTAGTTTTTATATAATGTCGTTTTTACATCATGTAGTTTTTATATCATGTAGTTTTTATATCATGTCGTTTTTATATCATGTAGTTTTTATATAATGTAGTTTTTATATAATGTCGTTTTTATATCATGTAGTTTTTATATCATGTCGTTTTTATATCATGTAGTTTTTATATCATGTCATTTTTATATCATGTAGTTTTTATATCATGTCATTTTTATATAATGTAGTTTTTATATCATGTAGTTTTTATATCATGTCGTTTTTATATCATGTCGTTTTTATATCATGTAGTTTTTATATCATGTAGTTTTTATATCATGTTATTTTTATATCATGTAGTTTTTATATAATGTAGTTTTTATATAATGTAGTTTTTATATGATGTAGTTTTTATATAATGTAGTTTTTATATAATGTAGTTTTCATATGATGTAGTTTTTATATCATGTCGTTTTTATATCACGTCGTTTTTTATATCATGTAGTTTTTATATCATGTCGTTTTTATATAATGTCGTTTTTATATAATGTAGTTTTTTATATCATGTAGTTTTTATATCATGTCGTTTTTATATAATGTCGTTTTTATATAATGTAGTTTTTATATCATGTTGTTTTTATATCATGTAGTTTTTATATCATGTTGTTTTTATATCATGTCGTTTTTATATCATGTCGTTTTTATATCATGTAGTTTTTATATCATGTAGTTTTATATAATGTCGTTTTTATATCATGTCGTTTTTATATAATGTCGTTTTTACATCATGTAGTTTTTATATAATGTAGTTTTTATATAATGTAGTTTTTATATCATGTCGTTTTTATATCATGTCGTTTTTATATCATGTAGTTTTTATATCATGTCGTTTTTATATCATGTAGTTTTTATATCATGTCATTTTTATATCATGTAGTTTTTATATCATGTAGTTTTTATATCATGTCGTTTTTATATCATGTCGTTTTTATATCATGTAGTTTTTATATCATGTAGTTTTTATATCATGTTATTTTTATATCATGTAGTTTTTATATAATGTAGTTTTTATATAATGTAGTTTTTATATGATGTAGTTTTTATATAATGTAGTTTTTATATAATGTAGTTTTTATATGATGTAGTTTTTATATAATGTAGTTTTTATATCATGTTGTTTTTATATCATGTAGTTTTTATATCATGTTGTTTTTATATCATGTCGTTTTTATATCATGTCGTTTTTATATCATGTAGTTTTTATATCATGTAGTTTTATATAATGTCGTTTTTATATCATGTCGTTTTTAAATAATGTCGTTTTTACATCATGTAGTTTTTATATAATGTAGTTTTTATATAATGTAGTTTTTATATCATGTCGTTTTTATATCATGTAGTTTTTATATAATGTAGTTTTTATATAATGTCGTTGTTATATCATGTAGTTTTTATATCATGTCGTTTTTATATCATGTTATTTTTATATCATGTAGTTTTTATATAATGTAGTTTTTATATAATGTAGTTTTTATATGATGTAGTTTTTATATAATGTAGTTTTTATATCATGTCGTTTTTATATCATGTAGTTTTTATATCATGTTGTTTTTACATCATGTCGTTTTTATATCATGTCGTTTTTATATCATGTAGTTTTTATATCATGTAGTTTTATATAATGTCGTTTTTATATCATGTCGTTTTTAAATAATGTCGTTTTTACATCATGTAGTTTTTATATAATGTAGTTTTTATATAATGTAGTTTTTATATCATGTCGTTTTTATATCATGTAGTTTTTATATAATGTAGTTTTTATATAATGTCGTTTTTATATCATGTAGTTTTTATATCATGTCATTTTTATATCATGTAGTTTTTATATCATGTCATTTTTATATCATGTAGTTTTTATATCATGTAGTTTTTATATCATGTCGTTTTTATATCATGTCGTTTTTATATCATGTAGTTTTTATATCATGTAGTTTTTATATCATGTTATTTTTATATCATGTAGTTTTTATATAATGTAGTTTTTATATAATGTAGTTTTTATATGATGTAGTTTTTATATAATGTAGTTTTTATATAATGTAGTTTTTATATGATGTAGTTTTTATATAATGTAGTTTTTATATCATGTGGTTTTTATATCATGTAGTTTTTATATCATGTAGTTTTTATATAATGTAGATTTTATATCATGTAGTTTTTATATAATGTAGGTTTTATATCATGTCGTTTTTATATCATGTAGTTTTTATATCATGTTATTTTTATATCATGTAGTTTTTATATAATGTAGTTTTTATATCATGTAGTTTTTATATCATGTAGTTTTTATATAATGTTGTTTTTATATAATGTAGTTCTTATATCATGTCGTTTTTATATAATGGGGTTTTTATATCATGTCGTTTTTATATCATGTAGTTTTTATATCATGTAGTTTTTATATAATGTCGTTTTTATATCTTGTAGTTTTTATATCATGTAGTTTTTATATCATGTAGTTTTTATATAATGTAGTGTTTATATTATGTCGTTTTTATATCATGTAGTTTTTAAATCATGTCGTTTTTATATAATGTCGTTTTTAAATAATGTAGTTTTTATATCATGTCGTTTTTATATCATGTAGTTTTTATATCATGTAGTTTTATATAATGTCGTTTTTATATAATGTAGTTTTTTTATCATGTCGTTTTTATATCATGTAGTTTTTTTATCATGTCGTTTTTATATCATGTAGTTTTTATATCATGTAGTTTTTATATCATGTCGTTTTTATATCATGTAGTTTTTATATAATGTCGTTTTTACATCATGTAGTTTTTATATCATGTAGTTTTTATATCATGTCGTTTTTATATCATGTCGTTTTTATATCATGTAGTTTTTATATCATGTCATTTTTATATAATGTAGTTTTTATATCATGTCATTTTTATATAATGTAGTTTTTATATCATGTAGTTTTTATATCATGTCGTTTTTATATCATGTCGTTTTTATATCATGTAGTTTTTATATCATGTAGTTTTTATATCATGTTATTTTTATATCATGTAGTTTTTATATAATGTAGTTTTTATATAATGTAGTTTTTATATGATGTAGTTTTTATATAATGTAGTTTTTATATAATGTAGTTTTTATATGATGTAGTTTTTATATCATGTCGTTTTTATATCACGTCGTTTTTTTATATCATGTAGTTTTTATATCATGTCGTTTTTATATAATGTCGTTTTTATATAATGTAGTTTTTATATCATGTTGTTTTTATATCATGTAGTTTTTATATCATGTTGTTTTTATATCATGTCGTTTTTATATCATGTCGTTTTTATATCATGTGGTTTTTATATCATGTAGTTTTATATAATGTCGTTTTTATATCATGTCGTTTTTAAATAATGTCGTTTTTACATCATGTAGTTTTTATATAATGTAGTTTTTATATAATGTAGTTTTTATATCATGTCGTTTTTATATCATGTAGTTTTTATATAATGTAGTTTTTATATAATGTCGTTTTTATATCATGTAGTTTTTATATCATGTCGTTTTTATATCATGTAGTTTTTATATCATGTCATTTTTATATCATGTAGTTTTTATATCATGTAGTTTTTATATCATGTCGTTTTTATATCATGTCGTTTTTATATCATGTAGTTTTTATATCATGTAGTTTTTATATCATGTTATTTTTATATCATGTAGTTTTTATATAATGTAGTTTTTATATAATGTAGTTTTTATATGATGTAGTTTTTATATAATGTAGTTTTTATATAATGTAGTTTTTATATGATGTAGTTTTTATATAATGTAGTTTTTATATCATGTGGTTTTTATATCATGTAGTTTTTATATCATGTAGTTTTTATATAATGTAGGTTTTATATCATGTAGTTTTTATATAATGTAGGTTTTATATCATGTCGTTTTTATATCATGTAGTTTTTATATCATGTTATTTTTATATCATGTAGTTTTTATATAATGTAGTTTTTATATCATGTAGTTTTTATATCATGTAGTTTTTATATAATGTTGTTTTTATATAATGTAGTTCTTATATCATGTCGTTTTTATATAATGGGGTTTTTATATCATGTCGTTTTTATATCATGTAGTTTTTATATCATGTAGTTTTTATATAATGTCGTTTTTATATCTTGTAGTTTTTATATCATGTAGTTTTTATATCATGTAGTTTTTATATAATGTAGTGTTTATATTATGTCGTTTTTATATCATGTAGTTTTTAAATCATGTCGTTTTTATATCACGTCGTTTTTTATATCATGTAGTTTTTATATCATGTCGTTTTTATATAATGTCGTTTTTATATAATGTAGTTTTTATATCATGTTGTTTTTATATCATGTAGTTTTTATATCATGTTGTTTTTATATCATGTAGTTTTTTTATCATGTCGTTTTTATATCATGTAGTTTTTATATCATGTAGTTTTTATATCATGTCGTTTTTATATCATGTAGTTTTTATATAATGTCGTTTTTACATCATGTAGTTTTTATATCATGTAGTTTTTATATCATGTCGTTTTTATATCATGTAGTTTTTATATAATGTAGTTTTTATATAATGTCGTTTTTATATCATGTAGTTTTTATATCATGTCGTTTTTATATCATGTAGTTTTTATATCATGTCATTTTTATATCATGTAGTTTTTATATCATGTCATTTTTATATAATGTAGTTTTTATATCATGTAGTTTTTATATCATGTCGTTTTTATATCATGTCGTTTTTATATCATGTAGTTTTTATATCATGTAGTTTTTATATCATGTTATTTTTATATCATGTAGTTTTTATATAATGTAGTTTTTATATAATGTAGTTTTTATATGATGTAGTTTTTATATAATGTAGTTTTTATATAATGTAGTTTTCATATGATGTAGTTTTTATATCATGTCGTTTTTATATCACGTCGTTTTTTATATCATGTAGTTTTTATATCATGTCGTTTTTATATAATGTCGTTTTTATATAATGTAGTTTTTTATATCATGTAGTTTTTATATCATGTCGTTTTTATATAATGTCGTTTTTATATAATGTAGTTTTTATATCATGTTGTTTTTATATCATGTAGTTTTTATATCATGTTGTTTTTATATCATGTCGTTTTTATATCATGTCGTTTTTATATCATGTAGTTTTTATATCATGTAGTTTTATATAATGTCGTTTTTATATCATGTCGTTTTTATATAATGTCGTTTTTACATCATGTAGTTTTTATATAATGTAGTTTTTATATAATGTAGTTTTTATATCATGTCGTTTTTATATCATGTAGTTTTTATATAATGTAGTTTTTATATAATGTCGTTTTTATATCATGTAGTTTTTATATCATGTCGTTTTTATATCATGTAGTTTTTATATCATGTCATTTTTATATCATGTAGTTTTTATATCATGTAGTTTTTATATCATGTCGTTTTTATATCATGTCGTTTTTATATCATGTAGTTTTTATATCATGTAGTTTTTATATCATGTTATTTTTATATCATGTAGTTTTTATATAATGTAGTTTTTATATAATGTAGTTTTTATATGATGTAGTTTTTATATAATGTAGTTTTTATATAATGTAGTTTTTATATGATGTAGTTTTTATATAATGTAGTTTTTATATCATGTTGTTTTTATATCATGTAGTTTTTATATCATGTTGTTTTTATATCATGTCGTTTTTATATCATGTCGTTTTTATATCATGTAGTTTTTATATCATGTAGTTTTATATAATGTCGTTTTTATATCATGTCGTTTTTAAATAATGTCGTTTTTACATCATGTAGTTTTTATATAATGTAGTTTTTATATAATGTAGTTTTTATATCATGTCGTTTTTATATCATGTAGTTTTTATATAATGTAGTTTTTATATAATGTCGTTGTTATATCATGTAGTTTTTATATCATGTCGTTTTTATATCATGTTATTTTTATATCATGTAGTTTTTATATAATGTAGTTTTTATATAATGTAGTTTTTATATGATGTAGTTTTTATATAATGTAGTTTTTATATCATGTCGTTTTTATATCATGTAGTTTTTATATCATGTTGTTTTTATATCATGTCGTTTTTATATCTTGTCGTTTTTATATCATGTAGTTTTTATATCATGTAGTTTTATATAATGTCGTTTTTATATCATGTCGTTTTTAAATAATGTCGTTTTTGCATCATGTAGTTTTTATATAATGTAGTTTTTATATAATGTAGTTTTTATATCATGTCGTTTTTATATCATGTAGTTTTTATATAATGTAGTTTTTATATAATGTCGTTTTTATATCATGTAGTTTTTATATCATGTCGTTTTTATATCATGTAGTTTTTATATCATGTCATTTTTATATCATGTAGTTTTTATATCATGTAGTTTTTATATCATGTCGTTTTTATATCATGTCGTTTTTATATCATGTAGTTTTTATATCATGTAGTTTTTATATCATGTTATTTTTATATCATGTAGTTTTTATATAATGTAGTTTTTATATGATGTAGTTTTTATATAATGTAGTTTTTATATAATGTAGTTTTTATATGATGTAGTTTTTATATAATGTAGTTTTTATATCATGTGGTTTTTATATCATGTAGTTTTTATATCATGTAGTTTTTATATAATGTAGGTTTTATATCATGTAGTTTTTATATAATGTAGGTTTTATATCATGTCGTTTTTATATCATGTAGTTTTTATATCATGTTATTTTTATATCATGTAGTTTTTATATAATGTAGTTTTTATATCATGTAGTTTTTATATCATGTAGTTTTTATATAATGTTGTTTTTATATAATGTAGTTCTTATATCATGTCGTTTTTATATAATGGGGTTTTTATATCATGTCGTTTTTATATCATGTAGTTTTTATATCATGTAGTTTTTACATAATGTCGTTTTTATATCTTGTAGTTTTTATATCATGTAGTTTTTATATCATGTAGTTTTTATATAATGTAGTGTTTATATTATGTCGTTTTTATATCATGTAGTTTTTAAATCATGTCGTTTTTATATCACGTCGTTTTTTATATCATGTAGTTTTTATATCATGTCGTTTTTATATAATGTCGTTTTTATATAATGTAGTTTTTATATCATGTTGTTTTTATATCATGTAGTTTTTATATCATGTTGTTTTTATATCATGTAGTTTTTTTATCATGTCGTTTTTATATCATGTAGTTTTTATATCATGTAGTTTTTATATCATGTCGTTTTTATATCATGTAGTTTTTATATAATGTCGTTTTTACATCATGTAGTTTTTATATCATGTAGTTTTTATATCATGTCGTTTTTATATCATGTAGTTTTTATATAATGTAGTTTTTATATAATGTCGTTTTTATATCATGTAGTTTTTATATCATGTCGTTTTTATATCATGTAGTTTTTATATCATGTCATTTTTATATCATGTAGTTTTTATATCATGTCATTTTTATATAATGTAGTTTTTATATCATGTAGTTTTTATATCATGTCGTTTTTATATCATGTCGTTTTTATATCATGTAGTTTTTATATCATGTAGTTTTTATATCATGTTATTTTTATATCATGTAGTTTTTATATAATGTAGTTTTTATATAATGTAGTTTTTATATGATGTAGTTTTTATATAATGTAGTTTTTATATAATGTAGTTTTCATATGATGTAGTTTTTATATCATGTCGTTTTTATATCACGTCGTTTTTTATATCATGTAGTTTTTTATATCATGTCGTTTTTATATAATGTCGTTTTTATATAATGTAGTTTTTATATCATGTTGTTTTTATATCATGTAGTTTTTATATCATGTTGTTTTTATATCATGTAGTTTTTATATCATGTCGTTTTTATATCATGTAGTTTTTATATAATGTAGTTTTTATATAATGTCGTTTTTATATCATGTAGTTTTTATATCATGTCGTTTTTATATCATGTAGTTTTTATATCATGTCATTTTTATATCATGTAGTTTTTATATCATGTCATTTTTATATAATGTAGTTTTTATATCATGTAGTTTTTATATCATGTCGTTTTTATATCATGTCGTTTTTATATCATGTAGTTTATATATCATGTAGTTTTTATATCATGTTATTTTTATATCATGTAGTTTTTATATAATGTAGTTTTTATATAATGTAGTTTTTATATGATGTAGTTTTTATATAATGTAGTTTTTATATAATGTAGTTTTCATATGATGTAGTTTTTATATCATGTCGTTTTTATATCACGTCGTTTTTTATATCATGTAGTTTTTTATATCATGTCGTTTTTATATAATGTCGTTTTTATATAATGTAGTTTTTATATCATGTTGTTTTTATATCATGTAGTTTTTATATCATGTTGTTTTTATATCATGTCGTTTTTATATCATGTCGTTTTTATATCATGTAGTTTTTATATCATGTAGTTTTATATAATGTCGTTTTTATATCATGTCGTTTTTATATCATGTAGTTTTTATATCATGTTATTTTTATATCATGTAGTTTTTATATAATGTAGTTTTTATATCATGTAGTTTTTATATCATGTAGTTTTTATATAATGTTGTTTTTATATAATGTAGTTCTTATATCATGTCGTTTTTATATAATGGGGTTTTTATATCATGTCGTTTTTATATCATGTAGTTTTTATATCATGTAGTTTTTACATAATGTCGTTTTTATATCTTGTAGTTTTTATATCATGTAGTTTTTATATCATGTAGTTTTTATATAATGTAGTGTTTATATTATGTCGTTTTTATATCATGTAGTTTTTAAATCATGTCGTTTTTATATCACGTCGTTTTTTATATCATGTAGTTTTTATATCATGTCGTTTTTATATAATGTCGTTTTTATATAATGTAGTTTTTATATCATGTTGTTTTTATATCATGTAGTTTTTATATCATGTTGTTTTTATATCATGTCGTTTTTATATCATGTCGTTTTTATATAATGTAGGTTTTATATCATGTAGTTTTTATATAATGTAGGTTTTATATCATGTCGTTTTTATATCATGTAGTTTTTATATCATGTTATTTTTATATCATGTAGTTTTTATATAATGTAGTTTTTATATCATGTAGTTTTTATATCATGTAGTTTTTATATAATGTTGTTTTTATATAATGTAGTTCTTATATCATGTCGTTTTTATATAATGGGGTTTTTATATCATGTCGTTTTTATATCATGTAGTTTTTATATCATGTAGTTTTTACATAATGTCGTTTTTATATCTTGTAGTTTTTATATCATGTAGTTTTTATATCATGTAGTTTTTATATAATGTAGTGTTTATATTATGTCGTTTTTATATCATGTAGTTTTTAAATCATGTCGTTTTTATATCACGTCGTTTTTTATATCATGTAGTTTTTATATCATGTCGTTTTTATATAATGTCGTTTTTATATAATGTAGTTTTTATATCATGTTGTTTTTATATCATGTAGTTTTTATATCATGTTGTTTTTATATCATGTAGTTTTTTTATCATGTCGTTTTTATATCATGTAGTTTTTATATCATGTAGTTTTTATATCATGTCGTTTTTATATCATGTAGTTTTTATATAATGTCGTTTTTACATCATGTAGTTTTTATATCATGTAGTTTTTATATCATGTCGTTTTTATATCATGTAGTTTTTATATAATGTAGTTTTTATATAATGTCGTTTTTATATCATGTAGTTTTTATATCATGTCGTTTTTATATCATGTAGTTTTTATATCATGTCATTTTTATATCATGTAGTTTTTATATCATGTCATTTTTATATAATGTAGTTTTTATATCATGTAGTTTTTATATCATGTCGTTTTTATATCATGTCGTTTTTATATCATGTAGTTTTTATATCATGTAGTTTTTATATCATGTTATTTTTATATCATGTAGTTTTTATATAATGTAGTTTTTATATAATGTAGTTTTTATATGATGTAGTTTTTATATAATGTAGTTTTTATATAATGTAGTTTTCATATGATGTAGTTTTTATATCATGTCGTTTTTATATCACGTCGTTTTTTATATCATGTAGTTTTTTATATCATGTCGTTTTTATATAATGTCGTTTTTATATAATGTAGTTTTTATATCATGTTGTTTTTATATCATGTAGTTTTTATATCATGTTGTTTTTATATCATGTAGTTTTTATATCATGTCGTTTTTATATCATGTAGTTTTTATATAATGTAGTTTTTATATAATGTCGTTTTTATATCATGTAGTTTTTATATCATGTCGTTTTTATATCATGTAGTTTTTATATCATGTCATTTTTATATCATGTAGTTTTTATATCATGTCATTTTTATATAATGTAGTTTTTATATCATGTAGTTTTTATATCATGTCGTTTTTATATCATGTCGTTTTTATATCATGTAGTTTTTATATCATGTAGTTTTTATATCATGTTATTTTTATATCATGTAGTTTTTATATAATGTAGTTTTTATATAATGTAGTTTTTATATGATGTAGTTTTTATATAATGTAGTTTTTATATAATGTAGTTTTCATATGATGTAGTTTTTATATCATGTCGTTTTTATATCACGTCGTTTTTTATATCATGTAGTTTTTTATATCATGTCGTTTTTATATAATGTCGTTTTTATATAATGTAGTTTTTATATCATGTTGTTTTTATATCATGTAGTTTTTATATCATGTTGTTTTTATATCATGTCGTTTTTATATCATGTCGTTTTTATATCATGTAGTTTTTATATCATGTAGTTTTATATAATGTCGTTTTTATATCATGTCGTTTTTATATAATGTCGTTTTTACATCATGTAGTTTTTATATAATGTAGTTTTTATATAATGTAGTTTTTATATCATGTCGTTTTTATATCATGTAGTTTTTATATAATGTAGTTTTTATATAATGTCGTTTTTATATCATGTAGTTTTTATATCATGTCGTTTTTATATCATGTAGTTTTTATATCATTTCATTTTTATATCATGTAGTTTTTATATCATGTAGTTTTTATATCATGTCGTTTTTATATCATGTCGTTTTTATATCATGTAGTTTTTATATCATGTAGTTTTTATATCATGTTATTTTTATATCATGTAGTTTTTATATCATGTAGTTTTTATATAATGTAGTTTTTATATAATGTCGTTTTTATATCATGTAGTTTTTATATCATGTCGTTTTTATATCATGTAGTTTTTATATCATTTCATTTTTATATCATGTAGTTTTTATATCATGTAGTTTTTATATCATGTCGTTTTTATATCATGTCGTTTTTATATCATGTAGTTTTTATATCATGTAGTTTTTATATCATGTTATTTTTATATCATGTAGTTTTTATATAATGTAGTTTTTATATAATGTAGTTTTTATATGATGTAGTTTTTATATAATGTAGTTTTTATATAATGTAGTTTTTATATGATGTAGTTTTTATATAATGTAGTTTTTATATCATGTGGTTTTTATATCATGTAGTTTTTATATCATGTAGTTTTTATATAATGTAGGTTTTATATCATGTAGTTTTTATATAATGTAGGTTTTATATCATGTCGTTTTTATATCATGTAGTTTTTATATCATGTTATTTTTATATCATGTAGTTTTTATATAATGTAGTTTTTATATCATGTAGTTTTTATATCATGTAGTTTTTATATAATGTTGTTTTTATATAATGTAGTTCTTATATCATGTCGTTTTTATATAATGGGGTTTTTATATCATGTCGTTTTTATATCATGTAGTTTTTATATCATGTAGTTTTTATATAATGTCGTTTTTATATCTTGTAGTTTTTATATCATGTAGTTTTTATATAATGTAGTGTTTATATTATGTCGTTTTTATATCATGTAGTTTTTAAATCATGTCGTTTTTATATCACGTCGTTTTTTATATCATGTAGTTTTTATATCATGTCGTTTTTATATAATATCGTTTTTATATAATGTAGTTTTTATATCATGTTGTTTTTATATCATGTAGTTTTTATATCATGTTGTTTTTATATCATGTCGTTTTTATATCATGTCGTTTTTATATCATGTAGTTTTTATATCATGTAGTTTTATATAATGTCGTTTTTATCACATGTCGTTTTTATATAATGTCGTTTTTACATAATGTAGTTTTTATATCATGTCGTTTTTATATCATGTAGTTTTTATATCATGTAGTTTTATATAATGTCGTTTTTATATAATGTAGTTTTTTTATCATGTCGTTTTTATATCATGTAGTTTTTATATAATGTCGTTTTTACATCATGTAGTTTTTATATAATGTAGTTTTTATATAATGTAGTTTTTATATCATGTCGTTTTTATATCATGTAGTTTTTATATAATGTAGTTTTTATATAATGTCGTTTTTATATCATGTAGTTTTTATATCATGTCATTTTTATATCATGTAGTTTTTATATCATGTCATTTTTATATAATGTAGTTTTTATATCATGTAGTTTTTATATCATGTCGTTTTTATATCATGTCGTTTTTATATCATGTAGTTTTTATATCATGTAGTTTTTATATCATGTTATTTTTATATCATGTAGTTTTTATATAATGTAGTTTTTATATAATGTAGTTTTTATATGATGTAGTTTTTATATAATGTAGTTTTTATATAATGTAGTTTTTATATGATGTAGTTTTTATATAATGTAGTTTTTATATCATGTGGTTTTTATATCATGTAGTTTTTATATCATGTAGTTTTTATATAATGTAGGTTTTATATCATGTAGTTTTTATATAATGTAGGTTTTATATCATGTCGTTTTTATATCATGTAGTTTTTATATCATGTAGTTTTTATATCATGTTATTTTTATATCATGTAGTTTTTATATAATGTAGTTTTTATATCATGTAGTTTTTATATCATGTAGTTTTTATAAAATGTAGTTTTTATATAATGTAGTTTTTATATAATGTAGTTTTCATATGATGTAGTTTTTATATCATGTCGTTTTTATATCACGTCGTTTTTTATATCATGTAGTTTTTTATATCATGTCGTTTTTATATAATGTCGTTTTTATATAATGTAGTTTTTATATCATGTTGTTTTTATATCATGTAGTTTTTATATCATGTTGTTTTTATATCATGTCGTTTTTATATCATGTCGTTTTTATATCATGTACTTTTTATATCATGTAGTTTTATATAATGTCGTTTTTATATCATGTAGTTTTTATATCATGTAGTTTTTATATAATGTCGTTTTTATATCTTGTAGTTTTTATATCATGTAGTTTTTATATAATGTAGTGTTTATATTATGTCGTTTTTATATCATGTAGTTTTTAAATCATGTCGTTTTTATATCACGTCGTTTTTTATATCATGTAGTTTTTATATCATGTCGTTTTTATATAATATCGTTTTTATATAATGTAGTTTTTATATCATGTTGTTTTTATATCATGTAGTTTTTATATCATGTTGTTTTTATATCATGTCGTTTTTATATCATGTCGTTTTTATATCATGTAGTTTTTATATCATGTAGTTTTATATAATGTCGTTTTTATCACATGTCGTTTTTATATAATGTCGTTTTTACATAATGTAGTTTTTATATCATGTCGTTTTTATATCATGTAGTTTTTATATCATGTAGTTTTATATAATGTCGTTTTTATATAATGTAGTTTTTTTATCATGTCGTTTTTATATCATGTAGTTTTTATATAATGTCGTTTTTACATCATGTAGTTTTTATATAATGTAGTTTTTATATAATGTAGTTTTTATATCATGTCGTTTTTATATCATGTAGTTTTTATATAATGTAGTTTTTATATAATGTCGTTTTTATATCATGTAGTTTTTATATCATGTCGTTTTTATATCATGTAGTTTTTATATCATATCATTTTTATATCATGTAGTTTTTATATCATGTCATTTTTATATAATGTAGTTTTTATATCATGTAGTTTTTATATCATGTCGTTTTTATATCATGTCGTTTTTATATCATGTAGTTTTTATATCATGTAGTTTTTATATCATGTTATTTTTATATCATGTAGTTTTTATATAATGTAGTTTTTATATAATGTAGTTTTTATATGAAGTAGTTTTTATATAATGTAGTTTTTATATAATGTAGTTTTTATATGATGTAGTTTTTATATAATGTAGTTTTTATATCATGTGGTTTTTATATCATGTAGTTTTTATATCATGTAGTTTTTATATAATGTAGGTTTTATATCATGTAGTTTTTATATAATGTAGGTTTTATATCATGTCGTTTTTATATCATGTAGTTTTTATATCATGTAGTTTTTATATCATGTTATTTTTATATCATGTAGTTTTTATATCATGTAGTTTTTATATCATGTAGTTTTTATATAATGTCGTTTTTATATAATGTAGTTCTTATATCATGTCGTTTTTATATAATGTGGTTTTTATATCATGTCGTTTTTATATCATGTAGTTTTTATATCATGTAGTTTTTATATAATGTAAGTTTTATATCATGTAGTTTTTATATAATGTGGTTTTTATATCATGTAGTTTTTATATCATGTCGTTTTTATATCATGTAGTTTTTATATATTGTCGTTTTTATATAATGTAGTTCTTATATCATGTCGTTTTTATATAATGTGGTTTTTATATCATGTCGTTTTTATATCATGTAGTTTTTATATCATGTAGTTTTTATATCATGTAGTTTTTATATCATGTCATTTTTATATCATGTAGTTTTTATATCATGTCATTTTTATATCATGTAGTTTTTATATCATGTCATTTTTATATAATGTAGTTTTTATATCATGTAGTTTTTATATCATGTCGTTTTTATATCATGTAGTTTTTATATCATGTTGTTTTTATATCATGTAGTTTTTATATCATGTTGTTTTTATATCATGTCGTTTTTATATCATGTCGTTTTTATATCATGTAGTTTTTATATCATGTAGTTTTATATAATGTCGTTTTTATATCATGTCGTTTTTATATAATGTCGTTTTTACATCATGTAGTTTTTATATAATGTAGTTTTTATATAATGTAGTTTTTATATCATGTCGTTTTTATATCATGTAGTTTTTATATAATGTAGTTTTTATATAATGTCGTTTTTATATCATGTAGTTTTTATATCATGTCGTTTTTATATCATGTAGTTTTTATATCATGTCATTTTTATATCATGTAGTTTTTATATCATGTAGTTTTTATATCATGTCGTTTTTATATCATGTCGTTTTTATATCATGTAGTTTTTATATCATGTTATTTTTATATCATGTAGTTTTTATATAATGTAGTTTTTATATAATGTAGTTTTTATATGATGTAGTTTTTATATAATGTAGTTTTTATATAATGTAGTTTTTATATGATGTAGTTTTTATATAATGTAGTTTTTATATCATGTGGTTTTTATATCATGTAGTTTTTATATCATATAGTTTTTATATAATGTAGGTTTTATATCATGTAGTTTTTATATAATGTAGGTTTTATATCATGTCGTTTTTATATCATGTAGTTTTTATATCATGTTATTTTTATATCATGTAGTTTTTATATAATGTAGTTTTTATATCATGTAGTTTTTATATCATGTAGTTTTTATATAATGTTGTTTTTATATAATGTAGTTCTTATATCATGTCGTTTTTATATAATGGGGTTTTTATATCATGTCGTTTTTATATCATGTAGTTTTTATATCATGTAGTTTTTATATAATGTCGTTTTTATATCTTGTAGTTTTTATATCATGTAGTTTTTATATCATGTAGTTTTTATATAATGTAGTGTTTATATTATGTCGTTTTTATATCATGTAGTTTTTAAATCATGTCGTTTTTATATTACGTCGTTTTTTATATCATGTAGTTTTTATATCATGTCGTTTTTATATAATGTCGTTTTTATATAATGTAGTTTTTATATCATGTTGTTTTTATATCATGTAGTTTTTATATCATGTTGTTTTTATATCATGTCGTTTTTATATCATGTCGTTTTTATATCATGTAGTTTTTATATCATGTAGTTTTATATAATGTCGTTTTTATCACATGTCGTTTTTATATAATGTCGTTTTTACATAATGTAGTTTTTATATCATGTCGTTTTTATATCATGTAGTTTTTATATCATGTAGTTTTATATAATGTCGTTTTTATATAATGTAGTTTTTTTATCATGTCGTTTTTATATCATGTAGTTTTTATATAATGTCGTTTTTACATCATGTAGTTTTTATATAATGTAGTTTTTATATAATGTAGTTTTTATATCATGTCGTTTTTATATCATGTAGTTTTTATATAATGTAGTTTTTATATAATGTCGTTTTTATATCATGTAGTTTTTATATCATGTCGTTTTTATATCATGTAGTTTTTATATCATGTCATTTTTATATCATGTAGTTTTTATATCATGTCATTTTTATATAATGTAGTTTTTATATCATGTAGTTTTTATATCATGTCGTTTTTATATCATGTCGTTTTTATATCATGTAGTTTTTATATCATGTAGTTTTTATATCATGTTATTTTTATATCATGTAGTTTTTATATAATGTAGTTTTTATATAATGTAGTTTTTATATGATGTAGTTTTTATATAATGTAGTTTTTATATAATGTAGTTTTTATATGATGTAGTTTTTATATAATGTAGTTTTTATATCATGTGGTTTTTATATCATGTAGTTTTTATATCATGTAGTTTTTATATAATGTAGGTTTTATATCATGTAGTTTTTATATAATGTAGGTTTTATATCATGTCGTTTTTATATCATGTAGTTTTTATATCATGTAGTTTTTATATCATGTTATTTTTATATCATGTAGTTTTTATATAATGTAGTTTTTATATCATGTAGTTTTTATATCATGTAGTTTTTATAAAATGTCGTTTTTATATAATGTAGTTCTTATATCATGTCGTTTTTATATAATGTGGTTTTTATTTCATGTCGTTTTTATATCATGTAGTTTTTATATCATGTAGTTTTTATATAATGTAAGTTTTATATCATGTAGTTTTTATATAATGTGGTTTTTATATCATGTAGTTTTTATATCATGTCGTTTTTATATCATGTAGTTTTTATATATTGTCGTTTTTATATAATGTAGTTCTTATATCATGTCGTTTTTATATAATGTGGTTTTTATATCATGTCGTTTTTATATCATGTAGTTTTTATATCATGTAGTTTTTATATCATGTAGTTTTTATATCATGTCATTTTTATATCATGTAGTTTTTATATCATGTCATTTTTATATAATGTAGTTTTTATATCATGTAGTTTTTATATCATGTCGTTTTTATATCATGTCGTTTTTATATCATGTAGTTTTTATATCATGTAGTTTTTATATCATGTTATTTTTATATCATGTAGTTTTTATATAATGTAGTTTTTATATAATGTAGTTTTTATATGATGTAGTTTTTATATAATGTAGTTTTTATATAATGTAGTTTTTATATGATGTAGTTTTTATATAATGTAGTTTTTATATCATGTGGATTTTATATCATGTAGTTTTTATATCATATAGTTTTTATATAATGTAGGTTTTATATCATGTAGTTTTTATATAATGTAGGTTTTATATCATGTCGTTTTTATATCATGTAGTTTTTATATCATGTCGTTTTTAAATCATGTCGTTTTTATATCATGTAGTTTTTATATCATGTAGTTTTTATATCATGTTATTTTTATATCATGTAGTTTTTATATAATGTAGTTTTTATATAATGTAGTTTTTATATGATGTAGTTTTTATATAATGTAGTTTTTATATAATGTAGTTTTTATATGATGTAGTTTTTATATAATGTAGTTTTTATATCATGTGGTTTTTATATCATGTAGTTTTTATATCATGTCATTTTTATATAATGTAGTTTTTATATCATGTAGTTTTTATATCATGTCGTTTTTATATCATGTCGTTTTTATATCATGTAGTTTTTATATCATGTAGTTTTTATATCATGTTATTTTTATATCATGTAGTTTTTATATAATGTAGTTTTTATATAATGTAGTTTTTATATGATGTAGTTTTTATATAATGTAGTTTTTATATAATGTAGTTTTTATATGATGTAGTTTTTATATAATGTAGTTTTTATATCATGTGGTTTTTATATCATGTAGTTTTTATATCATGTAGTTTTTATATAATGTAGGTTTTATATCATGTAGTTTTTATATAATGTAGGTTTTATATCATGTCGTTTTTATATCATGTAGTTTTTATATCATGTAGTTTTTATATCATGTTATTTTTATATCATGTAGTTTTTATATCATGTAGTTTTTATATCATGTAGTTTTTATATAATGTCGTTTTTATATAATGTAGTTCTTATATCATGTCGTTTTTATATAATGTGGTTTTTATATCATGTCGTTTTTATATCATGTAGTTTTTATATCATGTAGTTTTTATATAATGTAAGTTTTATATCATGTAGTTTTTATATAATGTGGTTTTTATATCATGTAGTTTTTATATCATGTCGTTTTTATATCATGTAGTTTTTATATATTGTCGTTTTTATATAATGTAGTTTTTATATCATGTCGTTTTTATATAATGTGGTTTTTATATCATGTCGTTTTTATATCATGTAGTTTTTATATCATGTAGTTTTTATATCATGTAGTTTTTATATCATGTCATTTTTATATCATGTAGTTTTTATATCATGTCATTTTTATATCATGTAGTTTTTATATCATGTCATTTTTATATAATGTAGTTTTTATATCATGTAGTTTTTATATCATGTCGTTTTTATATCATGTAGTTTTTATATCATGTTGTTTTTATATCATGTAGTTTTTATATCATGTTGTTTTTATATCATGTCGTTTTTATATCATGTCGTTTTTATATCATGTAGTTTTTATATCATGTAGTTTTATATAATGTCGTTTTTATATCATGTCGTTTTTATATAATGTCGTTTTTACATCATGTAGTTTTTATATAATGTAGTTTTTATATAATGTAGTTTTTATATCATGTCGTTTTTATATCATGTAGTTTTTATATAATGTAGTTTTTATATAATGTCGTTTTTATATCATGTAGTTTTTATATCATGTCGTTTTTATATCATGTAGTTTTTATATCATGTCATTTTTATATCATGTAGTTTTTATATCATGTAGTTTTTATATCATGTCGTTTTTATATCATGTCGTTTTTATATCATGTAGTTTTTATATCATGTTATTTTTATATCATGTAGTTTTTATATAATGTAAGTTTTATATCATGTAGTTTTTATATAATGTGGTTTTTATATCATGTAGTTTTTATATCATGTCGTTTTTATATCATGTAGTTTTTATATATTGTCGTTTTTATATAATGTAGTTCTTATATCATGTCGTTTTTATATAATGTGGTTTTTATATCATGTCGTTTTTATATCATGTAGTTTTTATATCATGTAGTTTTTATATCATGTAGTTTTTATATCATGTCATTTTTATATCATGTAGTTTTTATATCATGTCATTTTTATATAATGTAGTTTTTATATCATGTAGTTTTTATATCATGTCGTTTTTATATCATGTCGTTTTTATATCATGTAGTTTTTATATCATGTAGTTTTTATATCATGTTATTTTTATATCATGTAGTTTTTATATAATGTAGTTTTTATATAATGTAGTTTTTATATGATGTAGTTTTTATATAATGTAGTTTTTATATAATGTAGTTTTTATATGATGTAGTTTTTATATAATGTAGTTTTTATATCATGTGGATTTTATATCATGTAGTTTTTATATCATGTAGTTTTTATATAATGTAGGTTTTTATATCATGTAGTTTTTATATAATGTAGGTTTTATATCATGTCGTTTTTATATCATGTAGTTTTTATATCATGTCGTTTTTAAATCATGTCGTTTTTATATCATGTAGTTTTTATATCATGTAGTTTTTATATCATGTTATTTTTATATCATGTAGTTTTTATATAATGTAGTTTTTATATAATGTAGTTTTTATATGATGTAGTTTTTATATAATGTAGTTTTTATATAATGTAGTTTTTATATGATGTAGTTTTTATATAATGTAGTTTTTATATCATGTGGTTTTTATATCATGTAGTTTTTATATCATGTCATTTTTATATAATGTAGTTTTTATATCATGTAGTTTTTATATCATGTCGTTTTTATATCATGTCGTTTTTATATCATGTAGTTTTTATATCATGTAGTTTTTATATCATGTTATTTTTATATCATGTAGTTTTTATATAATGTAGTTTTTATATAATGTAGTTTTTATATGATGTAGTTTTTATATAATGTAGTTTTTATATAATGTAGTTTTTATATGATGTAGTTTTTATATAATGTAGTTTTTATATCATGTGGTTTTTATATCATGTAGTTTTTATATCATGTAGTTTTTATATAATGTAGGTTTTATATCATGTAGTTTTTATATAATGTAGGTTTTATATCATGTCGTTTTTATATCATGTAGTTTTTATATCATGTAGTTTTTATATCATGTTATTTTTATATCATGTAGTTTTTATATCATGTAGTTTTTATATCATGTAGTTTTTATATAATGTCGTTTTTATATAATGTAGTTCTTATATCATGTCGTTTTTATATAATGTGGTTTTTATATCATGTCGTTTTTATATCATGTAGTTTTTATATCATGTAGTTTTTATATAATGTAAGTTTTATATCATGTAGTTTTTATATAATGTGGTTTTTATATCATGTAGTTTTTATATCATGTCGTTTTTATATCATGTAGTTTTTATATATTGTCGTTTTTATATAATGTAGTTCTTATATCATGTCGTTTTTATATAATGTGGTTTTTATATCATGTCGTTTTTATATCATGTAGTTTTTATATCATGTAGTTTTTATATCATGTAGTTTTTATATCATGTCATTTTTATATCATGTAGTTTTTATATCATGTCATTTTTATATCATGTAGTTTTTATATCATGTCATTTTTATATAATGTAGTTTTTATATCATGTAGTTTTTATATCATGTCGTTTTTATATCATGTAGTTTTTATATCATGTTGTTTTTATATCATGTAGTTTTTATATCATGTTGTTTTTATATCATGTCGTTTTTATATCATGTCGTTTTTATATCATGTAGTTTTTATATCATGTAGTTTTATATAATGTCGTTTTTATATCATGTCGTTTTTATATAATGTCGTTTTTACATCATGTAGTTTTTATATAATGTAGTTTTTATATAATGTAGTTTTTATATCATGTCGTTTTTATATCATGTAGTTTTTATATAATGTAGTTTTTATATAATGTCGTTTTTATATCATGTAGTTTTTATATCATGTCGTTTTTATATCATGTAGTTTTTATATCATGTCATTTTTATATCATGTAGTTTTTATATCATGTAGTTTTTATATCATGTCGTTTTTATATCATGTCGTTTTTATATCATGTAGTTTTTATATCATGTTATTTTTATATCATGTAGTTTTTATATAATGTAGTTTTTATATAATGTAGTTTTTATATGATGTAGTTTTTATATAATGTAGTTTTTATATAATGTAGTTTTTATATGATGTAGTTTTTATATAATGTAGTTTTTATATCATGTGGTTTTTATATCATGTAGTTTTTATATCATATAGTTTTTATATAATGTAGGTTTTATATCATGTAGTTTTTATATAATGTAGGTTTTATATCATGTCGTTTTTATATCATGTAGTTTTTATATCATGTTATTTTTATATCATGTAGTTTTTATATAATGTAGTTTTTATATCATGTAGTTTTTATATCATGTAGTTTTTATATAATGTTGTTTTTATATAATGTAGTTCTTATATCATGTCGTTTTTATATAATGGGGTTTTTATATCATGTCGTTTTTATATCATGTAGTTTTTATATCATGTAGTTTTTATATAATGTCGTTTTTATATCTTGTAGTTTTTATATCATGTAGTTTTTATATCATGTAGTTTTTATATAATGTAGTGTTTATATTATGTCGTTTTTATATCATGTAGTTTTTAAATCATGTCGTTTTTATATCACGTCGTTTTTTATATCATGTAGTTTTTATATCATGTCGTTTTTATATAATGTCGTTTTTATATAATGTAGTTTTTATATCATGTTGTTTTTATATCATGTAGTTTTTATATCATGTTGTTTTTATATCATGTCGTTTTTATATCATGTCGTTTTTATATCATGTAGTTTTTATATCATGTAGTTTTATATAATGTCGTTTTTATCACATGTCGTTTTTATATAATGTCGTTTTTACATAATGTAGTTTTTATATCATGTCGTTTTTATATCATGTAGTTTTTATATCATGTAGTTTTATATAATGTCGTTTTTATATAATGTAGTTTTTTTATCATGTCGTTTTTATATCATGTAGTTTTTATATAATGTCGTTTTTACATCATGTAGTTTTTATATAATGTAGTTTTTATATAATGTAGTTTTTATATCATGTCGTTTTTATATCATGTAGTTTTTATATAATGTAGTTTTTATATAATGTCGTTTTTATATCATGTAGTTTTTATATCATGTCGTTTTTATATCATGTAGTTTTTATATCATGTCATTTTTATATCATGTAGTTTTTATATCATGTCATTTTTATATAATGTAGTTTTTATATCATGTAGTTTTTATATCATGTCGTTTTTATATCATGTCGTTTTTATATCATGTAGTTTTTATATCATGTAGTTTTTATATCATGTTATTTTTATATCATGTAGTTTTTATATAATGTAGTTTTTATATAATGTAGTTTTTATATGATGTAGTTTTTATATAATGTAGTTTTTATATAATGTAGTTTTTATATGATGTAGTTTTTATATAATGTAGTTTTTATATCATGTGGTTTTTATATCATGTAGTTTTTATATCATGTAGTTTTTATATAATGTAGGTTTTATATCATGTAGTTTTTATATAATGTAGGTTTTATATCATGTCGTTTTTATATCATGTAGTTTTTATATCATGTAGTTTTTATATCATGTTATTTTTATATCATGTAGTTTTTATATAATGTAGTTTTTATATCATGTAGTTTTTATATCATGTAGTTTTTATATAATGTCGTTTTTATATAATGTAGTTCTTATATCATGTCGTTTTTATATAATGTGGTTTTTATATCATGTCGTTTTTATATCATGTAGTTTTTATATCATGTAGTTTTTATATAATGTAAGTTTTATATCATGTAGTTTTTATATAATGTGGTTTTTATATCATGTAGTTTTTATATCATGTCGTTTTTATATCATGTAGTTTTTATATATTGTCGTTTTTATATAATGTAGTTCTTATATCATGTCGTTTTTATATAATGTGGTTTTTATATCATGTCGTTTTTATATCATGTAGTTTTTATATCATGTAGTTTTTATATCATGTAGTTTTTATATCATGTCATTTTTATATCATGTAGTTTTTATATCATGTCATTTTTATATAATGTAGTTTTTATATCATGTAGTTTTTATATCATGTCGTTTTTATATCATGTCGTTTTTATATCATGTAGTTTTTATATCATGTAGTTTTTATATCATGTTATTTTTATATCATGTAGTTTTTATATAATGTAGTTTTTATATAATGTAGTTTTTATATGATGTAGTTTTTATATAATGTAGTTTTTATATAATGTAGTTTTTATATGATGTAGTTTTTATATAATGTAGTTTTTATATCATGTGGATTTTATATCATGTAGTTTTTATATCATGTAGTTTTTATATAATGTAGGTTTTATATCATGTAGTTTTTATATAATGTAGGTTTTATATCATGTCGTTTTTATATCATGTAGTTTTTATATCATGTCGTTTTTAAATCATGTCGTTTTTATATCATGTAGTTTTTATATCATGTAGTTTTTATATCATGTTATTTTTATATCATGTAGTTTTTATATAATGTAGTTTTTATATAATGTAGTTTTTATATGATGTAGTTTTTATATAATGTAGTTTTTATATAATGTAGTTTTTATATGATGTAGTTTTTATATAATGTAGTTTTTATATCATGTGGTTTTTATATCATGTAGTTTTTATATCATGTAGTTTTTATATAATGTAGGTTTTATATCATGTAGTTTTTATATAATGTAGGTTTTATATCATGTCGTTTTTATATCATGTAGTTTTTATATCATGTTATTTTTATATCATGTAGTTTTTATATAATGTAGTTTTTATATCATGTAGTTTTTATATCATGTAGTTTTTATATAATGTTGTTTTTATATAATGTAGTTCTTATATCATGTCGTTTTTATATAATGGGGTTTTTATATCATGTCGTTTTTATATCATGTAGTTTTTATATCATGTAGTTTTTATATAATGTAGGTTTTATATCATGTAGTTTTTATATAATGTGGTTTTTATATCATGTAGTTTTTATATCATGTCGTTTTTATATCATGTAGTTTTTATATAATGTCGTTTTTATATAATGTAGTTCTTATATCATGTCGTTTTTATATAATGTGGTTTTTATATCATGTCGTTTTTATATCATGTAGTTTTTATATCATGTAGTTTTTATATAATGTAGGTTTTATATCATGTAGTTTTTATATAATGTGGTTTTTATATCATGTAGTTTTTATATCATGTCGTTTTTATATCATGTAGTTTTTATATAATGTCGTTTTTATATCATGTAGTTTTTATATAATGTAGGTTTTATATAATGTAGTTTTTATATAATGTGGTTTTTATATCATATAGTTTTTATATAATGTAGTTTTTATATCATGTCGTTTTTATATCATGTAGTTTTTATATAATGTAGTTTTTATATAATGTCGTTTTTATATCATGTAGTTTTTATATCATGTCGTTTTTATATCATGTAGTTTTTATATCATGTCATTTTTATATAATGTCGTTTTTATATCATGTAGTTTTTATATCATGTCGTTTTTATATCATGTCGTTTTTATATCATGTAGTTTTTATATCATGTAGTTTTTATATCATGTTATTTTTATATCATGTAGTTTTTATATAATGTAGTTTTTATATAATGTAGTTTTTATATGATGTAGTTTTTATATAATGTAGTTTTTATATAATGTAGTTTTTATATGATGTAGTTTTTATATAATGTAGTTTTTATATCATGTAGTTTTTATATAATGTAAGTTTTATATCATGTAGTTTTTATATAATGTGGTTTTTATATCATGTAGTTTTTATATCATGTCGTTTTTATATCATGTAGTTTTTATATATTGTCGTTTTTATATAATGTAGTTCTTATATCATGTCGTTTTTATATAATGTGGTTTTTATATCATGTCGTTTTTATATCATGTAGTTTTTATATCATGTAGTTTTTATATCATGTAGTTTTTATATCATGTCATTTTTATATCATGTAGTTTTTATATCATGTCATTTTTATATAATGTAGTTTTTATATCATGTAGTTTTTATATCATGTCGTTTTTATATCATGTCGTTTTTATATCATGTAGTTTTTATATCATGTAGTTTTTATATCATGTTATTTTTATATCATGTAGTTTTTATATAATGTAGTTTTTATATAATGTAGTTTTTATATGATGTAGTTTTTATATAATGTAGTTTTTATATAATGTAGTTTTTATATGATGTAGTTTTTATATAATGTAGTTTTTATATCATGTGGTTTTTATATCATGTAGTTTTTATATCATGTCATTTTTATATCATGTAGTTTTTATATCATGTCATTTTTATATAATGTAGTTTTTATATCATGTAGTTTTTATATCATGTCGTTTTTATATCATGTCGTTTTTATATCATGTAGTTTTTATATCATGTAGTTTTTATATCATGTTATTTTTATATCATGTAGTTTTTATATAATGTAGTTTTTATATAATGTAGTTTTTATATGATGTAGTTTTTATATGATGTAGTTTTTATATAATGTAGTTTTTATATAATGTAGTTTTTATATGATGTAGTTTTTATATAATGTAGTTTTTATATCATGTGGTTTTTATATCATGTAGTTTTTATATCATGTAGTTTTTATATAATGTAGGTTTTATATCATGTAGTTTTTATATAATGTAGGTTTTATATCATGTCGTTTTTATATCATGTAGTTTTTATATCATGTTATTTTTATATCATGTAGTTTTTATATAATGTAGTTTTTATATCATGTAGTTTTTATATCATGTAGTTTTTATATAATGTTGTTTTTATATAATGTAGTTCTTATATCATGTCGTTTTTATATCATGTAGTTTTTATATAATGTAGGTTTTATATCATGTCGTTTTTATATCATGTAGTTTTTATATCATGTAGTTTTTATATCATGTTATTTTTATATCATGTAGTTTTTATATCATGTCGTTTTTATATCATGTAGTTTTTATATCATGTAGTTTTTATATAATGTAGGTTTTATATCATGTAGTTTTTATATAATGTGGTTTTTATATCATGTAGTTTTTATATCATGTCGTTTTTATATCATGTAGTTTTTATATAATGTCGTTTTTATATCATGTAGTTTTTATATAATGTAGGTTTTATATACTGTAGTTTTTATATAATGTGGTTTTTGTATCATGTAGTTTTTATATAATGTAGTTTTTATATCATGTAGTTTTTATATAATGTCGTTTTTATGTCATGTAGTTTTTATATCATGTAGTTTTTATATCATGTAGTTTTTATATAATGTAGTTTTTATATCATGTAGTTTTTATATCATGTAGTTTTTATATAATGTAGGTTTTGTATCATGTAGTTTTTATATCATGTAGTTTTTATATAATGTCGTTTTTATATCATGTTGTTTTTATATCATGTCGTTTTTATATCATGTAGGTTTTATAAAATGTAGTTTTTATATCATGTAGTTTTTATATAATGTGGTTTTTATGTCATGTAGTTTTTATATCATGTAGTTTTTATATCATGTAGTTTTTATATAATGTAGTTTTTATATCATGTAGTTTTTACATCATGTAGTTTTTATATAATGTAGGTTTTATATCATGTAGTTTTTATATCATGTAGTTTTTATATAATGTCGTTTTTATATAATGTAGTTTTTATATCATGTCGTTTTTATATCATGTAGTTTTTATATCATGTCGTTTTTATATCATGTAGTTTTTATATAATGTAGTTTTTAAATAATGTAGTTTTTATATAATGTAAGTTTTATATCATGTAGTTTTTATATAATGTGGTTTTTATATCATGTAGTTTTTATATCATGTCGTTTTTATATCATGTAGTTTTTATATATTGTCGTTTTTATATAATGTAGTTCTTATATCATGTCGTTTTTATATAATGTGGTTTTTATATCATGTCGTTTTTATATCATGTAGTTTTTATATCATGTAGTTTTTATATCATGTAGTTTTTATATCATGTCATTTTTATATCATGTAGTTTTTATATCATGTCATTTTTATATAATGTAGTTTTTATATCATGTAGTTTTTATATCATGTCGTTTTTATATCATGTCGTTTTTATATCATGTAGTTTTTATATCATGTAGTTTTTATATCATGTTATTTTTATATCATGTAGTTTTTATATAATGTAGTTTTTATATAATGTAGTTTTTATATGATGTAGTTTTTATATAATGTAGTTTTTATATAATGTAGTTTTTATATGATGTAGTTTTTATATAATGTAGTTTTTATATCATGTGGTTTTTATATCATGTAGTTTTTATATCATGTCATTTTTATATCATGTAGTTTTTATATCATGTCATTTTTATATAATGTAGTTTTTATATCATGTAGTTTTTATATCATGTCGTTTTTATGTCATGTCGTTTTTATATCATGTAGTTTTTATATCATGTAGTTTTTATATCATGTTATTTTTATATCATGTAGTTTTTATATAATGTAGTTTTTATATAATGTAGTTTTTATATGATGTAGTTTTTATATGATGTAGTTTTTATATAATGTAGTTTTTATATAATGTAGTTTTTATATGATGTAGTTTTTATATAATGTAGTTTTTATATCATGTGGTTTTTATATCATGTAGTTTTTATATCATGTAGTTTTTATATAATGTAGGTTTTATATCATGTAGTTTTTATATAATGTAGGTTTTATATCATGTCGTTTTTATATCATGTAGTTTTTATATCATGTTATTTTTATATCATGTAGTTTTTATATAATGTAGTTTTTATATCATGTAGTTTTTATATCATGTAGTTTTTATATAATGTTGTTTTTATATAATGTAGTTCTTATATCATGTCGTTTTTATATCATGTAGATTTTATATAATGTAGGTTTTATATCATGTCGTTTTTATATCATGTAGTTTTTATATCATGTAGTTTTTATATCATGTTATTTTTATATCATGTAGTTTTTATATCATGTCGTTTTTATATCATGTAGTTTTTATATCATGTAGTTTTTATATAATGTAGGTTTTATATCATGTAGTTTTTATATAATGTGGTTTTTATATCATGTAGTTTTTATATCATGTCGTTTTTATATCATGTAGTTTTTATATAATGTAGTTTTTATATCATGTAGTTTTTATATCATGTAGTTTTTATATAATGTAGGTTTTATATCATGTAGTTTTTATATCATGTAGTTTTTATATAATGTCGTTTTTATATAATGTAGTTTTTATATCATGTCGTTTTTATATCATGTAGTTTTTATATAATGTAGTTTTTATATCATGTAGTTTTTATATAATGTAGTTTTTAAATAATGTCGTTTTTATATAATGTAGTTTTTATATCATGTCGTTTTTATATAATGTTGTTTTTATATAATGTAGTTTTTATATCATGTTGTTTTTATATCATGTAGTTTTTATATCATGTTGTTTTTATATCATGTCGTTTTTATATCATGTAGGTTTTATAAAATGTAGTTTTTATATCATGTAGTTTTTATATAATGTGGTTTTTATGTCATGTAGTTTTTATATCATGTAGTTTTTATATCATGTAGTTTTTATATAATGTAGTTTTTATATCATGTAGTTTTTACATCATGTAGTTTTTATATAATGTAGGTTTTATATCATGTAGTTTTTATATCATGTAGTTTTTATATAATGTCGTTTTTATATAATGTAGTTTTTATATCATGTCGTTTTTATATCATGTAGTTTTTATATCATGTCGTTTTTATATCATGTAGTTTTTATATAATGTAGTTTTTAAATAATGTCGTTTTTATATAATGTAGTTTTTATATCATGTCGTTTTTATATCACGTCGTTTTTTATATCATGTAGTTTTTATATCATGTCGTTTTTATATCATGTAGTTTTTATATCATGTAGTTTTTATATCATGTAGTTTTTATATAATGTAGTTTTTATATGATGTAGTTTTTATATCATGTAGTTTTTATATAATGTAGTTTTTATATAATGTCGTTTTTATATAATGTAGTTTTTATATCATGTAGTTTTTATATCATGTCGTTTTTATACCATGTAGTGTTTATATTATGTCGTTTTTATATCATGTAGTTTTTAAATCATGTAGTTTTTATATCATGTCGTTTTTATATAATGTAGTTTTTATATAATGTAGGTTTTATATCATGTAGTTTTTATATAATGTAGGTTTTATATCATGTCGTTTTTATATCATGTAGTTTTTATATCATGTAGTTTTTATATCATGTTATTTTTATATCATGTAGTTTTTATATAATGTAGTTTTTATATCATGTAGTTTTTATATCATGTAGTTTTTATATAATGTCGTTTTTATATAATGTAGTTCTTATATCATGTCGTTTTTATATCATGTAGTTTTTATATAATGTAGGTTTTATATCATGTCGTTTTTATATCATGTAGTTTTTATATCATGTAGTTTTTATATCATGTTATTTTTATATCATGTAGTTTTTATATCATGTCGTTTTTATATCATGTAGTTTTTATATCATGTAGTTTTTATATCATGTAGGTTTTATATCATGTAGTTTTTATATAATGTGGTTTTTATATCATGTAGTTTTTATATCATGTCGTTTTTATATCATGTAGTTTTTATATAATGTCGTTTTTATATCATGTAGTTTTTATATAATGTAGGTTTTATATACTGTAGTTTTTATATAATGTGGTTTTTGTATCATGTAGTTTTTATATAATGTAGTTTTTATATCATGTAGTTTTTATATAATGTGGTTTTTATGTCATGTAGTTTTTATATCATGTAGTTTTTATATCATGTAGTTTTTATATAATGTAGTTTTTATATCATGTAGTTTTTAGATCATGTAGTTTTTATATAATGTAGGTTTTATATCATGTAGTTTTTATATCATGTAGTTTTTATATAATGTCGTTTTTATATAATGTAGTTTTTAGATCATGTAGTTTTTATATAATGTAGGTTTTATATCATGTAGTTTTTATATCATGTAGTTTTTATATAATGTCGTTTTTATATAATGTAGTTTTTATATCATGTCGTTTTTATATCATGTAGTTTTTATATCATGTCGTTTTTATATCATGTAGTTTTTATATAATGTAGTTTTTAAATAATGTCGTTTTTATATAATGTAGTTTTTATATCATGTCGTTTTTATATAATGTTGTTTTTATATAATGTAGTTTTTATATCATGTTGTTTTTATATCATGTAGTTTTTATATCATGTTGTTTTTATATCATGTCGTTTTTATATCATGTAGGTTTTATAAAATGTAGTTTTTATATCATGTAGTTTTTATATAATGTGGTTTTTATGTCATGTAGTTTTTATATCATGTAGTTTTTATATCATGTAGTTTTTATATAATGTAGTTTTTATATCATGTAGTTTTTACATCATGTAGTTTTTATATAATGTAGGTTTTATATCATGTAGTTTTTATATCATGTAGTTTTTTATAATGTCGTTTTTATATAATGTAGTTTTTATATCATGTCGTTTTTATATCATGTAGTTTTTATATCATGTCGTTTTTATATCATGTAGTTTTTATATAATGTAGTTTTTAAATAATGTCGTTTTTATATAATGTAGTTTTTATATCATGTCGTTTTTATATCACGTCGTTTTTTATATCATGTAGTTTTTATATCATGTCGTTTTTATATCATGTAGTTTTTATATCATGTAGTTTTTATATCATGTAGTTTTTATATAATGTAGTTTTTATATGATGTAGTTTTTATATCATGTAGTTTTTATATAATGTAGTTTTTATATAATGTCGTTTTTATATAATGTAGTTTTTATATCATGTAGTTTTTATATCATGTCGTTTTTATACCATGTAGTGTTTATATTATGTCGTTTTTATATCATGTAGTTTTTAAATCATGTAGTTTTTATATCATGTCGTTTTTATATAATGTAGTTTTTATATAATGTAGGTTTTATATCATGTAGTTTTTATATAATGTGGTTTTTATATCATGTAGTTTTTAATATCATGTCGTTTTTACATCATGTAGGTTTTATAAAATGTAGTTTTTATATCATGTAGTTTTTATATAATGTGGTTTTTATGTCATGTAGTTTTTATATCATGTAGTTTTTATATCATGTAGTTTTTATATAATGTTGGTTTTATATAATGTAGTTTTTATATCATGTTGTTTTTATATCATGTAGTTTTTATATCATGTTGTTTTTATATCATGTTGTTTTTATATCATGTAGGTTTTATAAAATGTAGTTTTTATATCATGTAGTTTTTATATAATGTGGTTTTTATGTCATGTAGTTTTTATATCATGTAGTTTTTATATCATGTAGTTTTTATATAATGTAGTTTTTATATCATGTAGTTTTTACATCATGTAGTTTTTATATAATGTAGGTTTTATATCATGTAGTTTTTATATCATGTAGTTTTTATATAATGTCGTTTTTATATAATGTAGTTTTTATATCATGTCGTTTTTATATCATGTAGTTTTTATATCATGTCGTTTTTATATCATGTAGTTTTTATATAATGTAGTTTTTAAATAATGTTGTTTTTATATAATGTAGTTTTTATATCATGTCGTTTTTATATCACGTCGTTTTTTATATCATGTAGTTTTTATATCATGTCGTTTTTATATCATGTAGTTTTTATATCATGTAGTTTTTATATCATGTAGTTTTTATATAATGTAGTTTTTATATGATGTAGTTTTTATATCATGTAGTTTTTATATAATGTAGTTTTTATATAATGTCGTTTTTATATAATGTAGTTTTTATATCATGTCGTTTTTATATCATGTCGTTTTTATACCATGTAGTGTTTATATTATGTCGTTTTTATATCATGTAGTTTTTAAATCATGTAGTTTTTATATCATGTCGTTTTTATATAATGTAGTTTTTATATAATGTAGGTTTTATATCATGTAGTTTTTATATAATGTGGTTTTTATATCATGTAGTTTTTAATATCATGTCGTTTTTATATCATGTAGGTTTTATAAAATGTAGTTTTTATATCATGTAGTTTTTATATAATGTGGTTTTTATGTCATGTAGTTTTTATATCATGTAGTTTTTATATCATGTAGTTTTTATATAATGTAGTTTTTATATCATGTAGTTTTTATATCATGTAGTTTTTATATAATGTAGGTTTTATATCATGTAGTTTTTATATCATGTAGTTTTTATATAATGTCGTTTTTATACAATGTAGTTTTTATATCATGTCGTTTTTATATCATGTAGTTTTTATATCATGTCGTTTTTATATCATGTAGTTTTTATATAATGTAGTTTTTATATAATGTAGTTATTAAATAATATCGTTTTTATATAATGTAGTTTTTATATCATGTCGTTTTTATATAATGTTGTTTTTATATAATGTAGTTTTTATATCATGTTGTTTTTATATCATGTAGTTTTTATATCATGTTGTTTTTATATCATGTCGTTTTTATATCATGTAGGTTTTATAAAATGTAGTTTTTATATCATGTAGTTTTTATATAATGTGGTTTTTATGTCATGTAGTTTTTATATCATGTAGTTTTTATATCATGTAGTTTTTATATAATGTAGTTTTTATATCATGTCGTTTTTATATCATGTAGTTTTTATATAATGTAGTTTTTATATAATGTAGTTATTAAATAATATCGTTTTTATATAATGTAGTTTTTATATCATGTCGTTTTTATATAATGTTGTTTTTATATAATGTAGTTTTTATATCATGTTGTTTTTATATCATGTAGTTTTTATATCATGTTGTTTTTATATCATGTCGTTTTTATATCATGTAGGTTTTATAAAATGTAGTTTTTATATCATGTAGTTTTTATATAATGTGGTTTTTATGTCATGTAGTTTTTATATCATGTAGTTTTTATATCATGTAGTTTTTATATAATGTCGTTTTTATATAATGTAGTTTTTATATCATGTCGTTTTTATATCATGTAGTTTTTATATCATGTCGTTTTTATATCATGTAGTTTTTATATAATGTAGTTTTTAAATAATGTCGTTTTTATATAATGTAGTTTTTATATCATGTCGTTTTTATATCACGTCGTTTTTTATATCATGTAGTTTTTATATCATGTCGTTTTTATATAATGTCGTTTTTATATAATGTAGTTTTTATATCATGTTGTTTTTATATCATGTAGTTTTTATATCATGTTGTTTTTATATCATGTCGTTTTTATATCATGTCGTTTTTATATCATGTAGTTTTTATATCATGTAGTTTTTAAATCATGTAGTTTTTATATCATGTCGTTTTTATATAATGTAGTTTTTATATAATGTAGGTTTTATATCATGTAGTTTTTATATAATGTGGTTTTTATATCATGTAGTTTTTAATATCATGTCGTTTTTATATCATGTAGGTTTTATAAAATGTAGTTTTTATATCATCTAGTTTTTATATAATGTGGTTTTTATGTCATGTAGTTTTTATATCATGTAGTTTTTATATCATGTAGTTTTTATATAATGTAGTTTTTATATCATGTAGTTTTTATATCATGCAGTTTTTATATAATGTAGGTTTTATATCATGTAGTTTTTATATCATGTAGTTTTTATATAATGTCGTTTTTATATAATGTAGTTTTTATATCATGTCGTTTTTATATCATGTAGTTTTTATATCATGTCGTTTTTATATCATGTCGTTTTTATATCATGTAGTTTTTATATAATGTAGTTTTTAAATAATGTCGTTTTTATATAATGTAGTTTTTATATCATGTCGTTTTTATATAATGTTGTTTTTATATAATGTAGTTTTTATATCATGTTGTTTTTATATCATGTAGTTTTTATATCATGTTGTTTTTATATCATGTCGTTTTTATATCATGTAGGTTTTATAAAATGTAGTTTTTATATCATGTAGTTTTTATATAATGTGGTTTTTATGTCATGTAGTTTTTATATCATGTAGTTTTTATATCATGTAGTTTTTATATAATGTAGTTTTTATATCATGTAGTTTTTAAATCATGTAGTTTTTATATAATGTAGGTTTTATATCATGTAGTTTTTATATCATGTAGTTTTTATATAATGTCGTTTTTATATAATGTAGTTTTTATATCATGTCGTTTTTATATCATGTAGTTTTTATATCATGTCGTTTTTATATCATGTAGTTTTTATATAATGTAGTTTTTAAATAATGTCGTTTTTATATAATGTAGTTTTTATATCATGTCGTTTTTATATCACGTCGTTTTTTATATCATGTAGTTTTTATATCATGTCGTTTTTATATCATGTAGTTTTTATATCATGTAGTTTTTATATCATGTAGTTTTTATATAATGTAGTTTTTATATCATGTAGTTTTTATATAATGTAGTTTTTATATAATGTCGTTTTTATATAATGTAGTTTTTATATCATGTAGTTTTTATATCATGTCGTTTTTATACCATGTAGTGTTTATATTATGTCGTTTTTATATCATGTAGTTTTTAAATCATGTAGTTTTTATATCATGTCGTTTTTATATGATGTAGTTTTTTATATAATGTAGTTTTTTTCATCATGTCGTTTTTATATCATGTAGTTTTTTTATCATGTAGTTTTTATATCATGTAGTTTTTATATCATGTAGTTTTTATATCATGTAGTTTTTATATAATGTAGTTTTTATATCATGTAGTTTTTATATAATGTCGTTTTTATATCATGTAGTTTTTTTATCATGTAGTTTTTATGTCATGTAGTTTTTATATCATGTAGTTTTTATATCATGTAGTTTTTATATAATGTAGTTTTTATATCATGTAGTTTTTATATAATGTCGTTTTTATATCATGTAGTTTTTATATCATGTAGTTTTTATATAATGTAGGTTTTATATAATGTAGGTTTTATATAATGTCTTTTTTATATCATGTGGTTTTTATATAATGTAGTTTTTTATCATGTAGTTTTTATATAATGTAGGTTTTATATAATGTCTTTTTTATATCATGTGGTTTTTATATAATGTCGTTTTTATATCATGTAGTTTTTATATCATATAGTTTTTATATCATGTAGTTTTTATATCATGTAGTTTTTATATAATGTCGTTTTTATATCATGTAGTTTTTATATAATGTGGTTTTTATATCATGTAGTTTTTATATAATGTTTTTATATCATGTAGTTTTTATATCATGTAGTTTTTATATAATGTAGGTTTTATATAATGTAGGTTTTATATAATGTCTTTTTTATATCATGTGGTTTTTATATCATGTCGTTTTTATATCATGTAGGTTTTATAAAATGTAGTTTTTATATCATCTAGTTTTTATATAATGTGGTTTTTATGTCATGTAGTTTTTATATCATGTAGTTTTTATATCATGTAGTTTTTATATAATGTAGTTTTTATATCATGTAGTTTTTATATCATGTAGTTTTTATATAATGTAGGTTTTATATCATGTAGTTTTTATATCATGTAGTTTTTATATAATGTCGTTTTTATATAATGTAGTTTTTATATCATGTCGTTTTTATATCATGTAGTTTTTATATCATGTCGTTTTTATATCATGTCGTTTTTATATCATGTAGTTTTTATATCATGTCGTTTTTATATCATGTAGTTTTTATATAATGTAGTTTTTAAATAATGTCGTTTTTATATAATGTAGTTTTTATATCATGTCGTTTTTATATAATGTTGTTTTTATATAATGTAGTTTTTATATCATGTTGTTTTTATATCATGTAGTTTTTATATCATGTTGTTTTTATATCATGTCGTTTTTATATCATGTAGGTTTTATAAAATGTAGTTTTTATATCATGTAGTTTTTATATAATGTGGTTTTTATGTCATGTAGTTTTTATATCATGTAGTTTTTATATCATGTAGTTTTTATATAATGTAGTTTTTATATCATGTAGTTTTTAAATCATGTAGTTTTTATATAATGTAGGTTTTATATCATGTAGTTTTTATATCATGTAGTTTTTATATAATGTCGTTTTTATATAATGTAGTTTTTATATCATGTCGTTTTTATATCATGTAGTTTTTATATCATGTCGTTTTTAGATCATGTAGTTTTTATATAATGTAGTTTTTAAATAATGTCGTTTTTATATAATGTAGTTTTTATATCATGTCGTTTTTATATCACGTCGTTTTTTATATCATGTAGTTTTTATATCATGTCGTTTTTATATCATGTAGTTTTTATATCATGTAGTTTTTATATCATGTAGTTTTTATATAATGTAGTTTTTATATCATGTAGTTTTTATATAATGTAGTTTTTATATAATGTCGTTTTTATATAATGTAGTTTTTATATCATGTAGTTTTTATATCATGTCGTTTTTATACCATGTAGTGTTTATATTATGTCGTTTTTATATCATGTAGTTTTTAAATCATGTAGTTTTTATATCATGTCGTTTTTATATGATGTAGTTTTTTATATAATGTAGTTTTTTTCATCATGTCGTTTTTATATCATGTAGTTTTTTTATCATGTAGTTTTTATATCATGTAGTTTTTATATAATGTGGTTTTTATGTCATGTAGTTTTTATATCATGTAGTTTTTATATCATGTAGTTTTTATATAATGTAGTTTTTATATCATGTAGTTTTTATATAATGTCGTTTTTATATCATGTAGTTTTTATATCATGTAGTTTTTATATAATGTAGGTTTTATATAATGTAGGTTTTATATAATGTCTTTTTTATATCATGTGGTTTTTATATAATGTAGTTTTTTTATCATGTAGTTTTTATATAATGTAGGTTTTATATAATGTCTTTTTTATATCATGTGGTTTTTATATAATGTCGTTTTTATATCATGTAGTTTTTATATCATATAGTTTTTATATCATGTAGTTTTTATATCATGTAGTTTTTATATAATGTCGTTTTTATATCATGTAGTTTTTATATAATGTGGTTTTTATATCATGTAGTTTTTATATAATGTTTTTATATCATGTAGTTTTTATATCATGTAGTTTTTATATAATGTAGGTTTTATATAATGTAGGTTTTATATAATGTCTTTTTTATATCATGTGGTTTTTATATAATGTAGTTTTTATATCATGTAGTTTTTATATCATGTCGTTTTTATATAATGTAGGTTTTATATCATGTCGTTTTTATATAATGTAGGTTTTATATAATGTCTTTTTTATATCATGTGGTTTTTATATAATGTCGTTTTTATATCATGTAGTTTTTATATCATGTCGTTTTTATATCATGTAGTTTTTATATCATGTAGTTTTTATATAATGTAGTTTTTATATCATGTAGTTTTTATATCATGTAGTTTTTATATAATGTAGGTTTTATATAGTGTAGGTTTTATATAATGTAGTTTTTATATCATGTAGTTTTTATATCATGTAGTTTTTATATAATGTAGGTTTTATATAATGTAGGTTTTATATAATGTCTTTTTCATATCATGTAGTTTTTATATCATGTGGTTTTTATATAATGTAGTTTTTATATAATGTCGTTTTTATATCATGTAGTTTTTATATCATGTCTTTTTTATATAATGTAGGTTTTATATCATGTAGTTTTTATATCATGTCTTTTTTATATAATGTAGGTTTTATATCATGTGGTTTTTATATAATGTCGTTTTTATACAATGTCGTTTTTATATAATGTAGTTTTTATATCATGTCGTTTTTATATGATGTAGTTTTTATATAATGTAGTTTTTTATCATGTCGTTTTTATATCATGTCGTTTTTTTATCATGTAGTTTTTATATCATGTAGTTTTTATATAATGTGTTTTTTATGTCATGTAGTTTTTATATCATGTAGTTTTTATATAATGTAGGTTTTATATCATGTAGTTTTTATATAATGTCGTTTTTATATCATGTAGTTTTTATATTATGTAGTTTTTATATAATGTAGGTTTTATATAATGTAGTTTTTATATCATGTAGTTTTTTATATAATGTAGTTTTTATATCATGTAGTTTTTATATAATGTAGTTTTTATATCATGTCGTTTTTATATCATGTAGTTTTTATATCATGTAGTTTTTATATCATGTCGTTTTTATATCATGTAGTTTTTATATCATGTAGTTTTTATATAATGTAGTTTTTATATCATGTAGTTTTTATATCATGTAGTTTTTATATAATGTAGGTTTTATATAATGTAGGTTTTATATAATGTAGTTTTTATATCATGTAGTTTTTATATCATGTAGTTTTTATATAATGTAGGTTTTATATCATGTAGTTTTTATATCATGTGGTTTTTATATAATGTCGTTTTTATATAATGTAGTTTTTATATAATGTGGTTTTTATATCATGTAGTTTTTATATAATGTTTTTATATCATGTAGTTTTTATATCATGTAGTTTTTATATAATGTCGTTTTTATATCATGTAGTTTTTATATAATGTGGTTTTTATATCATGTAGTTTTTATATAATGTTTTTATATCATGTAGTTTTTATATCATGTAGTTTTTATATAATGTAGGTTTTATATAATGTAGGTTTTATATAATGTCTTTTTTATATCATGTGGTTTTTATATAATGTAGTTTTTATATCATGTAGTTTTTATATCATGTCGTTTTTATATAATGTAGGTTTTATATCATGTCGTTTTTATATAATGTAGGTTTTATATAATGTCTTTTTTATATCATGTGGTTTTTATATAATGTCGTTTTTATATCATGTAGTTTTTATATCATGTCGTTTTTATATCATGTAGTTTTTATATCATGTAGTTTTTATATAATGTAGTTTTTATATCATGTAGTTTTTATATCATGTAGTTTTTATATAATGTAGGTTTTATATAGTGTAGGTTTTATATAATGTAGTTTTTATATCATGTAGTTTTTATATCATGTAGTTTTTATATAATGTATGTTTTATATAATGTAGGTTTTATATAATGTCTTTTTCATATCATGTAGTTTTTATATCATGTGGTTTTTATATAATGTAGTTTTTATATAATGTCGTTTTTATATCATGTAGTTTTTATATCATGTCTTTTTTATATAACGTAGGTTTTATATCATGTAGTTTTTATATCATGTCTTTTTTATATAATGTAGGTTTTATATCATGTGGTTTTTATATAATGTCGTTTTTATACAATGTCGTTTTTATATAATGTAGTTTTTATATCATGTCGTTTTTATATGATGTAGTTTTTATATAATGTAGTTTTTTATCATGTCGTTTTTATATCATGTCGTTTTTTTATCATGTAGTTTTTATATCATGTAGTTTTTATATAATGTGTTTTTTATGTCATGTAGTTTTTATATCATGTAGTTTTTATATAATGTAGGTTTTATATCATGTAGTTTTTATATCATGTCGTTTTTATATCATGTAGTTTTTATATCATGTAGTTTTTATATAATGTAGTTTTTATATCATGTAGTTTTTATATCATGTAGTTTTTATATAATGTAGGTTTTATATAGTGTAGGTTTTATATAATGTAGTTTTTATATCATGTAGTTTTTATATCATGTAGTTTTTATATAATGTAGGTTTTATATAATGTAGGTTTTATATAATGTCTTTTTCATATCATGTAGTTTTTATATCATGTGGTTTTTATATAATGTAGTTTTTATATAATGTCGTTTTTATATCATGTAGTTTTTATATCATGTCTTTTTTATATAACGTAGGTTTTATATCATGTAGTTTTTATATCATGTCTTTTTTATATAATGTAGGTTTTATATCATGTGGTTTTTATATAATGTCGTTTTTATACAATGTCGTTTTTATATAATGTAGTTTTTATATCATGTCGTTTTTATATGATGTAGTTTTTATATAATGTAGTTTTTTATCATGTCGTTTTTATATCATGTCGTTTTTTTATCATGTAGTTTTTATATCATGTAGTTTTTATATAATGTGTTTTTTATGTCATGTAGTTTTTATATCATGTAGTTTTTATATAATGTAGGTTTTATATCATGTAGTTTTTATATAATGTCGTTTTTATATCATGTAGTTTTTATATTATGTAGTTTTTATATAATGTAGGTTTTATATAATGTAGTTTTTATATCATGTAGTTTTTTATATAATGTAGTTTTTATATCATGTAGTTTTTATATAATGTAGTTTTTATATCATGTCGTTTTTATATCATGTAGTTTTTATATCATGTAGTTTTTATATCATGTCGTTTTTATATCATGTAGTTTTTATATCATGTAGTTTTTATATAATGTAGTTTTTATATCATGTAGTTTTTATATCATGTAGTTTTTATATAATGTAGGTTTTATATAATGTAGGTTTTATATAGTGTAGGTTTTATATAATGTAGTTTTTATATCATGTAGTTTTTATATCATGTAGTTTTTATATAATGTAGGTTTTATATAATGTAGGTTTTATATAATGTCTTTTTCATATCATGTAGTTTTTATATCATGTGGTTTTTATATAATGTAGTTTTTATATAATGTCGTTTTTATATCATGTAGTTTTTATATCATGTCTTTTTTATATAACGTAGGTTTTATATCATGTAGTTTTTATATCATGTCTTTTTTATATAATGTAGGTTTTATATCATGTGGTTTTTATATAATGTCGTTTTTATACAATGTCGTTTTTATATAATGTAGTTTTTATATCATGTCGTTTTTATATGATGTAGTTTTTATATAATGTAGTTTTTTATCATGTCGTTTTTATATCATGTCGTTTTTTTATCATGTAGTTTTTATATCATGTAGTTTTTATATAATGTGTTTTTTATGTCATGTAGTTTTTATATCATGTAGTTTTTATATAATGTAGGTTTTATATCATGTAGTTTTTATATAATGTCGTTTTTATATCATGTAGTTTTTATATTATGTAGTTTTTATATAATGTAGGTTTTATATAATGTAGTTTTTATATCATGTAGTTTTTTATATAATGTAGTTTTTATATCATGTAGTTTTTATATAATGTAGTTTTTATATCATGTCGTTTTTATATCATGTAGTTTTTATATCATGTAGTTTTTATATCATGTCGTTTTTATATCATGTAGTTTTTATATCATGTAGTTTTTATATAATGTAGTTTTTATATCATGTAGTTTTTATATCATGTAGTTTTTATATAATGTAGGTTTTATATAATGTAGGTTTTATATAGTGTAGGTTTTATATAATGTAGTTTTTATATCATGTAGTTTTTATATCATGTAGTTTTTATATAATGTAGGTTTTATATAATGTAGGTTTTATATAATGTCTTTTTCATATCATGTAGTTTTTATATCATGTGGTTTTTATATAATGTAGTTTTTATATAATGTCGTTTTTATATCATGTAGTTTTTATATCATGTCTTTTTTATATAACGTAGGTTTTATATCATGTAGTTTTTATATCATGTCTTTTTTATATAATGTAGGTTTTATATCATGTGGTTTTTATATAATGTCGTTTTTATACAATGTCGTTTTTATATAATGTAGTTTTTATATCATGTCGTTTTTATATGATGTAGTTTTTATATAATGTAGTTTTTTATCATGTCGTTTTTATATCATGTCGTTTTTTTATCATGTAGTTTTTATATCATGTAGTTTTTATATAATGTGTTTTTTATGTCATGTAGTTTTTATATCATGTAGTTTTTATATAATGTAGGTTTTATATCATGTAGTTTTTATATAATGTCGTTTTTATATCATGTAGTTTTTATATTATGTAGTTTTTATATAATGTAGGTTTTATATAATGTAGTTTTTATATCATGTAGTTTTTTATATAATGTAGTTTTTATATCATGTAGTTTTTATATAATGTAGTTTTTATATCATGTCGTTTTTATATCATGTAGTTTTTATATCATGTAGTTTTTATATCATGTCGTTTTTATATCATGTAGTTTTTATATCATGTAGTTTTTATATAATGTAGTTTTTATATCATGTAGTTTTTATATCATGTAGTTTTTATATAATGTAGGTTTTATATAATGTAGGTTTTATATAATGTAGTTTTTATATCATGTAGTTTTTATATCATGTAGTTTTTATATAATGTAGGTTTTATATCATGTAGTTTTTATATCATGTGGTTTTTATATAATGTCGTTTTTATATAATGTAGTTTTTATATAATGTGGTTTTTATATCATGTAGTTTTTATATAATGTTTTTATATCATGTAGTTTTTATATCATGTAGTTTTTATATAATGTCGTTTTTATATCATGTAGTTTTTATATAATGTGCTTTTTATATCATGTAGTTTTTATATAATGTTTTTATATCATGTAGTTTTTATATCATGTAGTTTTTATATAATGTAGGTTTTATATAATGTAGGTTTTATATAATGTCTTTTTTATATCATGTGGTTTTTATATAATGTAGTTTTTATATCATGTAGTTTTTATATCATGTCGTTTTTATATAATGTAGGTTTTATATCATGTCGTTTTTATATAATGTAGGTTTTATATAATGTCTTTTTTATATCATGTGGTTTTTATATAATGTCGTTTTTATATCATGTAGTTTTTATATCATGTCGTTTTTATATCATGTAGTTTTTATATCATGTAGTTTTTATATAATGTAGTTTTTATATCATGTAGTTTTTATATCATGTAGTTTTTATATAATGTAGGTTTTATATAGTGTAGGTTTTATATAATGTAGTTTTTATATCATGTAGTTTTTATATCATGTAGTTTTTATATAATGTAGGTTTTATATAATGTAGGTTTTATATAATGTCTTTTTCATATCATGTAGTTTTTATATCATGTGGTTTTTATATAATGTAGTTTTTATATAATGTCGTTTTTATATCATGTAGTTTTTATATCATGTCTTTTTTATATAACGTAGGTTTTATATCATGTAGTTTTTATATCATGTCTTTTTTATATAATGTAGGTTTTATATCATGTGGTTTTTATATAATGTCGTTTTTATACAATGTCGTTTTTATATAATGTAGTTTTTATATCATGTCGTTTTTATATGATGTAGTTTTTATATAATGTAGTTTTTTATCATGTCGTTTTTATATCATGTCGTTTTTTTATCATGTAGTTTTTATATCATGTAGTTTTTATATAATGTGTTTTTTATGTCATGTAGTTTTTATATCATGTAGTTTTTATATAATGTAGGTTTTATATCATGTAGTTTTTATATAATGTCGTTTTTATATCATGTAGTTTTTATATTATGTAGTTTTTATATAATGTAGGTTTTATATAATGTAGTTTTTATATCATGTAGTTTTTTATATAATGTAGTTTTTATATCATGTAGTTTTTATATAATGTAGTTTTTATATCATGTCGTTTTTATATCATGTAGTTTTTATATCATGTAGTTTTTATATCATGTCGTTTTTATATCATGTAGTTTTTATATCATGTAGTTTTTATATAATGTAGTTTTTATATCATGTAGTTTTTATATCATGTAGTTTTTATATAATGTAGGTTTTATATAATGTAGGTTTTATATAATGTAGTTTTTATATCATGTAGTTTTTATATCATGTAGTTTTTATATAATGTAGGTTTTATATCATGTAGTTTTTATATCATGTGGTTTTTATATAATGTCGTTTTTATATAATGTAGTTTTTATATAATGTGGTTTTTATATCATGTAGTTTTTATATAATGTTTTTATATCATGTAGTTTTTATATCATGTAGTTTTTATATAATGTCGTTTTTATATCATGTAGTTTTTATATAATGTGGTTTTTATATCATGTAGTTTTTATATAATGTTTTTATATCATGTAGTTTTTATATCATGTAGTTTTTATATAATGTAGGTTTTATATAATGTAGGTTTTATATAATGTCTTTTTTATATCATGTGGTTTTTATATAATGTAGTTTTTATATCATGTAGTTTTTATATCATGTCGTTTTTATATAATGTAGGTTTTATATCATGTCGTTTTTATATAATGTAGGTTTTATATAATGTCTTTTTTATATCATGTGGTTTTTATATAATGTCGTTTTTATATCATGTAGTTTTTATATCATGTCGTTTTTATATCATGTAGTTTTTATATCATGTAGTTTTTATATAATGTAGTTTTTATATCATGTAGTTTTTATATCATGTAGTTTTTATATAATGTAGGTTTTATATAGTGTAGGTTTTATATAATGTAGTTTTATATCATGTAGTTTTTATATCATGTAGTTTTTATATAATGTAGGTTTTATATAATGTAGGTTTTATATAATGTCTTTTTCATATCATGTAGTTTTTATATCATGTGGTTTTTATATAATGTAGTTTTTATATAATGTCGTTTTTATATCATGTAGTTTTTATATCATGTCTTTTTTATATAACGTAGGTTTTATATCATGTAGTTTTTATATCATGTCTTTTTTATATAATGTAGGTTTTATATCATGTGGTTTTTATATAATGTCGTTTTTATACAATGTCGTTTTTATATAATGTAGTTTTTATATCATGTCGTTTTTATATGATGTAGTTTTTATATAATGTAGTTTTTTATCATGTCGTTTTTATATCATGTCGTTTTTTTATCATGTAGTTTTTATATCATGTAGTTTTTATATAATGTGGTTTTTATGTCATGTAGTTTTTATATCATGTAGTTTTTATATAATGTAGGTTTTATATCATGTAGTTTTTATATCATGTAGTTTTTAAATCATGTAGTTTTTATATCATGTCGTTTTTATATAATGTAGTTTTTATATAATGTAGGTTTTATATCATGTAGTTTTTATATAATGTGGTTTTTATATCATGTAGTTTTTAATATCATGTCGTTTTTATATCATGTAGGTTTTATAAAATGTAGTTTTTATATCATCTAGTTTTTATATAATGTGGTTTTTATGTCATGTAGTTTTTATATCATGTAGTTTTTATATCATGTAGTTTTTATATAATGTAGTTTTTATATCATGTAGTTTTTATATCATGTAGTTTTTATATAATGTAGGTTTTATATCATGTAGTTTTTATATCATGTAGTTTTTATATAATGTCGTTTTTATATAATGTAGTTTTTATATCATGTCGTTTTTATATCATGTAGTTTTTATATCATGTCGTTTTTATATCATGTCGTTTTTATATCATGTAGTTTTTATATCATGTCGTTTTTATATCATGTAGTTTTTATATAATGTAGTTTTTAAATAATGTCGTTTTTATATAATGTAGTTTTTATATCATGTCGTTTTTATATAATGTTGTTTTTATATAATGTAGTTTTTATATCATGTTGTTTTTATATCATGTAGTTTTTATATCATGTTGTTTTTATATCATGTCGTTTTTATATCATGTAGGTGTTATAAAATGTAGTTTTTATATCATGTAGTTTTTATATAATGTGGTTTTTATGTCATGTAGTTTTTATATCATGTAGTTTTTATATCATGTAGTTTTTATATAATGTAGTTTTTATATCATGTAGTTTTTAAATCATGTAGTTTTTATATAATGTAGGTTTTATATCATGTAGTTTTTATATAATGTCGTTTTTATATCATGTAGTTTTTATATTATGTAGTTTTTATATAATGTAGGTTTTATATAATGTAGTTTTTATATCATGTAGTTTTTTATATAATGTAGTTTTTATATCATGTAGTTTTTATATAATGTAGTTTTTATATCATGTCGTTTTTATATCATGTAGTTTTTATATCATGTAGTTTTTATATCATGTCGTTTTTATATCATGTAGTTTTTATATCATGTAGTTTTTATATAATGTAGTTTTTATATCATGTAGTTTTTATATCATGTAGTTTTTATATAATGTAGGTTTTATATAATGTAGGTTTTATATAATGTAGTTTTTATATCATGTAGTTTTTATATCATGTAGTTTTTATATAATGTAGGTTTTATATCATGTAGTTTTTATATCATGTGGTTTTTATATAATGTCGTTTTTATATAATGTAGTTTTTATATAATGTGGTTTTTATATCATGTAGTTTTTATATAATGTTTTTATATCATGTAGTTTTTATATCATGTAGTTTTTATATAATGTCGTTTTTATATCATGTAGTTTTTATATAATGTGGTTTTTATATCATGTAGTTTTTATATAATGTTTTTATATCATGTAGTTTTTATATCATGTAGTTTTTATATAATGTAGGTTTTATATAATGTAGGTTTTATATAATGTCTTTTTTATATCATGTGGTTTTTATATAATGTAGTTTTTATATCATGTAGTTTTTATATCATGTCGTTTTTATATAATGTAGGTTTTATATCATGTCGTTTTTATATAATGTAGGTTTTATATAATGTCTTTTTTATATCATGTGGTTTTTATATAATGTCGTTTTTATATCATGTAGTTTTTATATCATGTCGTTTTTATATCATGTAGTTTTTATATCATGTAGTTTTTATATAATGTAGTTTTTATATCATGTAGTTTTTATATCATGTAGTTTTTATATAATGTAGGTTTTATATAGTGTAGGTTTTATATAATGTAGTTTTATATCATGTAGTTTTTATATCATGTAGTTTTTATATAATGTAGGTTTTATATAATGTAGGTTTTATATAATGTCTTTTTCATATCATGTAGTTTTTATATCATGTGGTTTTTATATAATGTAGTTTTTATATAATGTCGTTTTTATATCATGTAGTTTTTATATCATGTCTTTTTTATATAACGTAGGTTTTATATCATGTAGTTTTTATATCATGTCTTTTTTATATAATGTAGGTTTTATATCATGTGGTTTTTATATAATGTCGTTTTTATACAATGTCGTTTTTATATAATGTAGTTTTTATATCATGTCGTTTTTATATGATGTAGTTTTTATATAATGTAGTTTTTTATCATGTCGTTTTTATATCATGTCGTTTTTTTATCATGTAGTTTTTATATCATGTAGTTTTTATATAATGTGGTTTTTATGTCATGTAGTTTTTATATCATGTAGTTTTTATATAATGTAGGTTTTATATCATGTAGTTTTTATATCATGTAGTTTTTAAATCATGTAGTTTTTATATCATGTCGTTTTTATATAATGTAGTTTTTATATAATGTAGGTTTTATATCATGTAGTTTTTATATAATGTGGTTTTTATATCATGTAGTTTTTAATATCATGTCGTTTTTATATCATGTAGGTTTTATAAAATGTAGTTTTTATATCATCTAGTTTTTATATAATGTGGTTTTTATGTCATGTAGTTTTTATATCATGTAGTTTTTATATCATGTAGTTTTTATATAATGTAGTTTTTATATCATGTAGTTTTTATATCATGTAGTTTTTATATAATGTAGGTTTTATATCATGTAGTTTTTATATCATGTAGTTTTTATATAATGTCGTTTTTATATAATGTAGTTTTTATATCATGTCGTTTTTATATCATGTAGTTTTTATATCATGTCGTTTTTATATCATGTCGTTTTTATATCATGTAGTTTTTATATCATGTCGTTTTTATATCATGTAGTTTTTATATAATGTAGTTTTTAAATAATGTCGTTTTTATATAATGTAGTTTTTATATCATGTCGTTTTTATATAATGTTGTTTTTATATAATGTAGTTTTTATATCATGTTGTTTTTATATCATGTAGTTTTTATATCATGTTGTTTTTATATCATGTCGTTTTTATATCATGTAGGTGTTATAAAATGTAGTTTTTATATCATGTAGTTTTTATATAATGTGGTTTTTATGTCATGTAGTTTTTATATCATGTAGTTTTTATATCATGTAGTTTTTATATAATGTAGTTTTTATATCATGTAGTTTTTAAATCATGTAGTTTTTATATAATGTAGGTTTTATATCATGTAGTTTTTATATCATGTAGTTTTTATATAATGTCGTTTTTATATAATGTAGTTTTTATATCATGTCGTTTTTATATCATGTAGTTTTTATATCATGTCGTTTTTATATCATGTAGTTTTTATATAATGTAGTTTTTAAATAATGTCGTTTTTATATAATGTAGTTTTTATATCATGTCGTTTTTATATCACGTCGTTTTTTATATCATGTAGTTTTTATATCATGTCGTTTTTATATCATGTAGTTTTTATATCATGTAGTTTTTATATCATGTAGTTTTTATATAATGTAGTTTTTATATCATGTAGTTTTTATATAATGTAGTTTTTATATAATGTCGTTTTTATATAATGTAGTTTTTATATCATGTAGTTTTTATATCATGTCGTTTTTATACCATGTAGTGTTTATATTATGTCGTTTTTATATCATGTAGTTTTTAAATCATGTAGTTTTTATATCATGTCGTTTTTATATGATGTAGTTTTTTATATAATGTAGTTTTTTTCATCATGTCGTTTTTATATCATGTAGTTTTTTTATCATGTAGTTTTTATATCATGTAGTTTTTATATAATGTGGTTTTTATGTCATGTAGTTTTTATATCATGTAGTTTTTATATCATGTAGTTTTTATATAATGTAGTTTTTATATCATGTAGTTTTTATATAATGTCGTTTTTATATCATGTAGTTTTTATATCATGTAGTTTTTATATAATGTAGGTTTTATATAATGTAGGTTTTATATAATGTCTTTTTTATATCATGTGGTTTTTATATAATGTAGTTTTTTTATCATGTAGTTTTTATATAATGTAGGTTTTATATAATGTCTTTTTTATATCATGTGGTTTTTATATAATGTCGTTTTTATATCATGTAGTTTTTATATCATATAGTTTTTATATCATGTAGTTTTTATATCATGTAGTTTTTATATAATGTCGTTTTTATATCATGTAGTTTTTATATAATGTGGTTTTTATATCATGTAGTTTTTATATCATGTAGTTTTTATATAATGTAGGTTTTATATAATGTAGGTTTTATATAATGTCTTTTTTATATCATGTGGTTTTTATATAATGTAGTTTTTATATCATGTAGTTTTTATATCATGTCGTTTTTATATAATGTAGGTTTTATATCATGTCGTTTTTATATAATGTAGGTTTTATATAATGTCTTTTTTATATCATGTGGTTTTTATATAATGTCGTTTTTATATCATGTAGTTTTTATATCATGTCGTTTTTATATCATGTAGTTTTTATATCATGTAGTTTTTATATAATGTAGTTTTTATATCATGTAGTTTTTATATCATGTAGTTTTTATATAATGTAGGTTTTATATAGTGTAGGTTTTATATAATGTAGTTTTTATATCATGTAGTTTTTATATCATGTAGTTTTTATATAATGTAGGTTTTATATAATGTAGTTTTTATATAATGTCGTTTTTATATCATGTAGTTTTTATATAATGTGGTTTTTATATCATGTAGTTTTTATATCATGTAGTTTTTATATAATGTAGGTTTTATATAATGTAGGTTTTATATAATGTCTTTTTTATATCATGTGGTTTTTATATAATGTAGTTTTTATATCATGTAGTTTTTATATCATGTCGTTTTTATATAATGTAGGTTTTATATCATGTCGTTTTTATATAATGTAGGTTTTATATAATGTCTTTTTTATATCATGTGGTTTTTATATAATGTCGTTTTTATATCATGTAGTTTTTATATCATGTCGTTTTTATATCATGTAGTTTTTATATCATGTAGTTTTTATATAATGTAGTTTTTATATCATGTAGTTTTTATATCATGTAGTTTTTATATAATGTAGGTTTTATATAGTGTAGGTTTTATATAATGTAGTTTTTATATCATGTAGTTTTTATATCATGTAGTTTTTATATAATGTAGGTTTTATATAATGTAGGTTTTATATAATGTCTTTTTCATATCATGTAGTTTTTATATCATGTGGTTTTTATATAATGTAGTTTTTATATAATGTCGTTTTTATATCATGTAGTTTTTATATCATGTCTTTTTTATATAACGTAGGTTTTATATCATGTAGTTTTTATATCATGTCTTTTTTATATAATGTAGGTTTTATATCATGTGGTTTTTATATAATGTCGTTTTTATACAATGTCGTTTTTATATAATGTAGTTTTTATATCATGTCGTTTTTATATGATGTAGTTTTTATATAATGTAGTTTTTATCATGTCGTTTTTATATAATGTCGTTTTTTTATCATGTAGTTTTTATATCATGTAGTTTTTATATAATGTGTTTTTTATGTCATGTAGTTTTTATATCATGTAGTTTTTATATAATGTAGGTTTTATATCATGTAGTTTTTATATAATGTCGTTTTTATATCATGTAGTTTTTATATTATGTAGTTTTTATATAATGTAGGTTTTATATAATGTAGTTTTTATATCATGTAGTTTTTTATATAATGTAGTTTTTATATCATGTAGTTTTTATATAATGTAGTTTTTATATCATGTCGTTTTTATATCATGTAGTTTTTATATCATGTAGTTTTTATATCATGTCGTTTTTATATCATGTAGTTTTTATATCATGTAGTTTTTATATAATGTAGTTTTTATATCATGTAGTTTTTATATCATGTAGTTTTTATATAATGTAGGTTTTATATAATGTAGGTTTTATATAATGTAGTTTTTATATCATGTAGTTTTTATATCATGTAGTTTTTATATAATGTAGGTTTTATATCATGTAGTTTTTATATCATGTGGTTTTTATATAATGTCGTTTTTATATAATGTCGTTTTCATATAATGTAGTTTTTATATCATGTCGTTTTTATATGATGTAGTTTTTTATATAATGTAGTTTTTTTCATCATGTCGTTTTTATATCATGTAGTTTTTTTATCATGTAGTTTTTATATCATGTAGTTTTTATATAATGTGGTTTTTATGTCATGTAGTTTTTATATCTTGTAGTTTTTATATCATGTAGTTTTTATATAATGTAGTTTTTATATCATGTAGTTTTTATATAATGTCGTTTTTATATCATGTAGTTTTTATATCATGTAGTTTTTATATAATGTAGGTTTTATATAATGTAGGTTTTATATAATGTCTTTTTTATATCATGTGGTTTTTATATAATGTAGTTTTTTTATCATGTAGTTTTTATATAATGTAGGTTTTATATAATGTCTTTTTTATATCATGTGGTTTTTATATAATGTCGTTTTTATATCATGTAGTTTTTATATCATATAGTTTTTATATCATGTAGTTTTTATATCATGTAGTTTTTATATAATGTCGTTTTTATATCATGTAGTTTTTATATAATGTGGTTTTTATATCATGTAGTTTTTATATAATGTTTTTATATCATGTAGTTTTTATATCATGTAGTTTTTATATAATGTAGGTTTTATATAATGTAGGTTTTATATAATGTCTTTTTTATATCATGTGGTTTTTATATAATGTAGTTTTTATATCATGTAGTTTTTATATCATGTCGTTTTTATATAATGTAGGTTTTATATCATGTCGTTTTTATATAATGTAGGTTTTATATAATGTCTTTTTTATATCATGTGGTTTTTATATAATGTCGTTTTTATATCATGTAGTTTTTATATCATGTCGTTTTTATATCATGTAGTTTTTATATCATGTAGTTTTTATATAATGTAGTTTTTATATCATGTAGTTTTTATATCATGTAGTTTTTATATAATGTAGGTTTTATATAGTGTAGGTTTTATATAATGTAGTTTTATATCATGTAGTTTTTATATCATGTAGTTTTTATATAATGTAGGTTTTATATAATGTAGGTTTTATATAATGTCTTTTTCATATCATGTAGTTTTTATATCATGTGGTTTTTATATAATGTAGTTTTTATATAATGTCGTTTTTATATCATGTAGTTTTTATATCATGTCTTTTTTATATAACGTAGGTTTTATATCATGTAGTTTTTATATCATGTCTTTTTTATATAATGTAGGTTTTATATCATGTGGTTTTTATATAATGTCGTTTTTATACAATGTCGTTTTTATATAATGTAGTTTTTATATCATGTCGTTTTTATATGATGTAGTTTTTATATAATGTAGTTTTTTATCATGTCGTTTTTATATCATGTCGTTTTTTTATCATGTAGTTTTTATATCATGTAGTTTTTATATAATGTGGTTTTTATGTCATGTAGTTTTTATATCATGTAGTTTTTATATAATGTAGGTTTTATATCATGTAGTTTTTATATCATGTAGTTTTTAAATCATGTAGTTTTTATATCATGTCGTTTTTATATAATGTAGTTTTTATATAATGTAGGTTTTATATCATGTAGTTTTTATATAATGTGGTTTTTATATCATGTAGTTTTTAATATCATGTCGTTTTTATATCATGTAGGTTTTATAAAATGTAGTTTTTATATCATCTAGTTTTTATATAATGTGGTTTTTATGTCATGTAGTTTTTATATCATGTAGTTTTTATATAATGTAGGTTTTATATCATGTAGTTTTTATATCATGTAGTTTTTATATAATGTCGTTTTTATATAATGTAGTTTTTATATCATGTCGTTTTTATATCATGTAGTTTTTATATCATGTCGTTTTTATATCATGTCGTTTTTATATCATGTAGTTTTTATATCATGTCGTTTTTATATCATGTAGTTTTTATATAATGTAGTTTTTAAATAATGTCGTTTTTATATAATGTAGTTTTTATATCATGTCGTTTTTATATAATGTTGTTTTTATATAATGTAGTTTTTATATCATGTTGTTTTTATATCATGTAGTTTTTATATCATGTTGTTTTTATATCATGTCGTTTTTATATCATGTAGGTGTTATAAAATGTAGTTTTTATATCATGTAGTTTTTATATAATGTGGTTTTTATGTCATGTAGTTTTTATATCATGTAGTTTTTATATCATGTAGTTTTTATATAATGTAGTTTTTATATCATGTAGTTTTTAAATCATGTAGTTTTTATATAATGTAGGTTTTATATCATGTAGTTTTTATATCATGTAGTTTTTATATAATGTCGTTTTTATATAATGTAGTTTTTATATCATGTCGTTTTTATATCATGTAGTTTTTATATCATGTCGTTTTTATATCATGTAGTTTTTATATAATGTAGTTTTTAAATAATGTCGTTTTTATATAATGTAGTTTTTATATCATGTCGTTTTTATATCACGTCGTTTTTTATATCATGTAGTTTTTATATCATGTCGTTTTTATATCATGTAGTTTTTATATCATGTAGTTTTTATATAATGTAGTTTTTATATCATGTAGTTTTTATATAATGTAGTTTTTATATAATGTCGTTTTTATATAATGTAGTTTTTATATCATGTAGTTTTTATATCATGTCGTTTTTATACCATGTAGTGTTTATATTATGTCGTTTTTATATCATGTAGTTTTTAAATCATGTAGTTTTTATATCATGTCGTTTTTATATGATGTAGTTTTTTATATAATGTAGTTTTTTTCATCATGTCGTTTTTATATCATGTAGTTTTTTTATCATGTAGTTTTTATATCATGTAGTTTTTATATAATGTGGTTTTTATGTCATGTAGTTTTTATATCATGTAGTTTTTATATCATGTAGTTTTTATATAATGTAGTTTTTATATCATGTAGTTTTTATATAATGTCGTTTTTATATCATGTAGTTTTTATATCATGTAGTTTTTATATAATGTAGGTTTTATATAATGTAGGTTTTATATAATGTCTTTTTTATATCATGTGGTTTTTATATAATGTAGTTTTTTTATCATGTAGTTTTTATATAATGTAGGTTTTATATAATGTCTTTTTTATATCATGTGGTTTTTATATAATGTCGTTTTTATATCATGTAGTTTTTATATCATATAGTTTTTATATCATGTAGTTTTTATATCATGTAGTTTTTATATAATGTCGTTTTTATATCATGTAGTTTTTATATAATGTGGTTTTTATATCATGTAGTTTTTATATAATGTTTTTATATCATGTAGTTTTTATATCATGTAGTTTTTATATAATGTAGGTTTTATATAATGTAGGTTTTATATAATGTCTTTTTTATATCATGTGGTTTTTATATAATGTAGTTTTTATATCATGTAGTTTTTATATCATGTCGTTTTTATATAATGTAGGTTTTATATCATGTCGTTTTTATATAATGTAGGTTTTATATAATGTCTTTTTTATATCATGTGGTTTTTATATAATGTCGTTTTTATATCATGTAGTTTTTATATCATGTCGTTTTTATATCATGTAGTTTTTATATCATGTAGTTTTTATATAATGTAGTTTTTATATCATGTAGTTTTTATATCATGTAGTTTTTATATAATGTAGGTTTTATATAGTGTAGGTTTTATATGATGTAGTTTTTATATCATGTAGTTTTTATATCATGTAGTTTTTATATAATGTAGGTTTTATATAATGTAGGTTTTATATAATGTCTTTTTCATATCATGTAGTTTTTATATCATGTGGTTTTTATATAATGTAGTTTTTATATAATGTCGTTTTTATATCATGTAGTTTTTATATCATGTCTTTTTTATATAACGTAGGTTTTATATCATGTAGTTTTTATATCATGTCTTTTTTATATAATGTAGGTTTTATATCATGTGGTTTTTATATAATGTCGTTTTTATACAATGTCGTTTTTATATAATGTAGTTTTTATATCATGTCGTTTTTATATGATGTAGTTTTTATATAATGTAGTTTTTTATCATGTCGTTTTTATATCATGTCGTTTTTTTATCATGTAGTTTTTATATCATGTAGTTTTTATATAATGTGTTTTTTATGTCATGTAGTTTTTATATCATGTAGTTTTTATATAATGTAGGTTTTATATCATGTAGTTTTTATATAATGTCGTTTTTATATCATGTAGTTTTTATATTATGTAGTTTTTATATAATGTAGGTTTTATATAATGTAGTTTTTATATCATGTAGTTTTTTATATAATGTAGTTTTTATATCATGTAGTTTTTATATAATGTAGTTTTTATATCATGTCGTTTTTATATCATGTAGTTTTTATATCATGTAGTTTTTATATCATGTCGTTTTTATATCATGTAGTTTTTATATCATGTAGTTTTTATATAATGTAGTTTTTATATCATGTAGTTTTTATATCATGTAGTTTTTATATAATGTAGGTTTTATATAATGTAGGTTTTATATAATGTAGTTTTTATATCATGTAGTTTTTATATCATGTAGTTTTTATATAATGTAGGTTTTATATCATGTAGTTTTTATATCATGTGGTTTTTATATAATGTCGTTTTTATATAATGTCGTTTTCATATAATGTAGTTTTTATATCATGTCGTTTTTATATGATGTAGTTTTTTATATAATGTAGTTTTTTTCATCATGTCGTTTTTATATCATGTAGTTTTTTTATCATGTAGTTTTTATATCATGTAGTTTTTATATAATGTGGTTTTTATGTCATGTAGTTTTTATATCTTGTAGTTTTTATATCATGTAGTTTTTATATAATGTAGTTTTTATATCATGTAGTTTTTATATAATGTCGTTTTTATATCATGTAGTTTTTATATCATGTAGTTTTTATATAATGTAGGTTTTATATAATGTAGGTTTTATATAATGTCTTTTTTATATCATGTGGTTTTTATATAATGTAGTTTTTTTATCATGTAGTTTTTATATAATGTAGGTTTTATATAATGTCTTTTTTATATCATGTGGTTTTTATATAATGTCGTTTTTATATCATGTAGTTTTTATATCATATAGTTTTTATATCATGTAGTTTTTATATCATGTAGTTTTTATATAATGTCGTTTTTATATCATGTAGTTTTTATATAATGTGGTTTTTATATCATGTAGTTTTTATATAATGTTTTTATATCATGTAGTTTTTATATCATGTAGTTTTTATATAATGTAGGTTTTATATAATGTAGGTTTTATATAATGTCTTTTTTATATCATGTGGTTTTTATATAATGTAGTTTTTATATCATGTAGTTTTTATATCATGTCGTTTTTATATAATGTAGGTTTTATATCATGTCGTTTTTATATAATGTAGGTTTTATATAATGTCTTTTTTATATCATGTGGTTTTTATATAATGTCGTTTTTATATCATGTAGTTTTTATATCATGTCGTTTTTATATCATGTAGTTTTTATATCATGTAGTTTTTATATAATGTAGTTTTTATATCATGTAGTTTTTATATCATGTAGTTTTTATATAATGTAGGTTTTATATAGTGTAGGTTTTATATAATGTAGTTTTATATCATGTAGTTTTTATATCATGTAGTTTTTATATAATGTAGGTTTTATATAATGTAGGTTTTATATAATGTCTTTTTCATATCATGTAGTTTTTATATCATGTGGTTTTTATATAATGTAGTTTTTATATAATGTCGTTTTTATATCATGTAGTTTTTATATCATGTCTTTTTTATATAACGTAGGTTTTATATCATGTAGTTTTTATATCATGTCTTTTTTATATAATGTAGGTTTTATATCATGTGGTTTTTATATAATGTCGTTTTTATACAATGTCGTTTTTATATAATGTAGTTTTTATATCATGTCGTTTTTATATGATGTAGTTTTTATATAATGTAGTTTTTTATCATGTCGTTTTTATATCATGTCGTTTTTTTATCATGTAGTTTTTATATCATGTAGTTTTCATATAATGTGGTTTTTATGTCATGTAGTTTTTATATCATGTAGTTTTTATATAATGTAGGTTTTATATCATGTAGTTTTTATATAATGTCGTTTTTATATCATGTAGTTTTTATATTATGTAGTTTTTATATAATGTAGGTTTTATATAATGTAGTTTTTATATCATGTATTTTTTATATAATGTAGTTTTTATATCATGTAGTTTTTATATAATGTAGTTTTTATATCATGTCGTTTTTATATCATGTAGTTTTTATATCATGTAGTTTTTATATCATGTCGTTTTTATATCATGTAGTTTTTATATCATGTAGTTTTTATATAATGTAGTTTTTATATCATGTAGTTTTTATATCATGTAGTTTTTATATAATGTAGGTTTTATATAATGTAGGTTTTATATAATGTCGTTTTTATATCATGTAGTTTTTATATCATGTAGTTTTTATATAATGTAGTTTTTATATCATGTAGTTTTTATATAATGTCGTTTTTATATCATGTAGTTTTTATATCATGTAGTTTTTATATAATGTAGGTTTTATATAATGTAGGTTTTATATAATGTCTTTTTTATATCATGTGGTTTTTATATAATGTAGTTTTTTTATCATGTAGTTTTTATATAATGTAGGTTTTATATAATGTCTTTTTTATATCATGTGGTTTTTATATAATGTCGTTTTTATATCATGTAGTTTTTATATCATATAGTTTTTATATCATGTAGTTTTTATATCATGTAGTTTTTATATAATGTCGTTTTTATATCATGTAGTTTTTATATAATGTGGTTTTTATATCATGTAGTTTTTATATAATGTTTTTATATCATGTAGTTTTTATATCATGTAGTTTTTATATAATGTAGGTTTTATATAATGTAGGTTTTATATAATGTCTTTTTTATATCATGTGGTTTTTATATAATGTAGTTTTTATATCATGTAGTTTTTATATCATGTCGTTTTTATATAATGTAGGTTTTATATCATGTCGTTTTTATATAATGTAGGTTTTATATAATGTCTTTTTTATATCATGTGGTTTTTATATAATGTCGTTTTTATATCATGTAGTTTTTATATCATGTCGTTTTTATATCATGTAGTTTTTATATCATGTAGTTTTTATATAATGTAGTTTTTATATCATGTAGTTTTTATATCATGTAGTTTTTATATAATGTAGGTTTTATATAGTGTAGGTTTTATATAATGTAGTTTTATATCATGTAGTTTTTATATCATGTAGTTTTTATATAATGTAGGTTTTATATAATGTAGGTTTTATATAATGTCTTTTTCATATCATGTAGTTTTTATATCATGTGGTTTTTATATAATGTAGTTTTTATATAATGTCGTTTTTATATCATGTAGTTTTTATATCATGTCTTTTTTATATAACGTAGGTTTTATATCATGTAGTTTTTATATCATGTCTTTTTTATATAATGTAGGTTTTATATCATGTGGTTTTTATATAATGTCGTTTTTATACAATGTCGTTTTTATATAATGTAGTTTTTATATCATGTCGTTTTTATATGATGTAGTTTTTATATAATGTAGTTTTTTATCATGTCGTTTTTATATCATGTCGTTTTTTTATCATGTAGTTTTTATATCATGTAGTTTTCATATAATGTGGTTTTTATGTCATGTAGTTTTTATATCATGTAGTTTTTATATAATGTAGGTTTTATATCATGTAGTTTTTATATAATGTCGTTTTTATATCATGTAGTTTTTATATTATGTAGTTTTTATATAATGTAGGTTTTATATAATGTAGTTTTTATATCATGTATTTTTTATATAATGTAGTTTTTATATCATGTAGTTTTTATATAATGTAGTTTTTATATCATGTCGTTTTTATATCATGTAGTTTTTATATCATGTAGTTTTTATATCATGTCGTTTTTATATCATGTAGTTTTTATATCATGTAGTTTTTATATAATGTAGTTTTTATATCATGTAGTTTTTATATCATGTAGTTTTTATATAATGTAGGTTTTATATAATGTAGGTTTTATATAATGTAGTTTTTATATCATGTAGTTTTTATATCATGTAGTTTTTATATAATGTAGGTTTTATATAATGTAGGTTTTATATAATGTCTTTTTCAGATCATGTAGTTTTTATATCATGTGGTTTTTATATAATGTAGTTTTTATATAATGTCGTTTTTATATCATGTAGTTTTTATATCATGTCTTTTTTATATAATGTAGGTTTTATATCATGTAGTTTTTATATCATGTCTTTTTTATATAATGTAGGTTTTATATCATGTGGTTTTTATATAATGTCGTTTTTATACAATGTCGTTTTTATATAATGTAGTTTTTATATCATGTCGTTTTTATATGATTTAGCTTTTATATAATGTAGTTTTTTATCATGTCGTTTTTATATCATGTCGTTTTTTTATCATGTAGTTTTTATATCATGTAGTTTTTATATAATGTGGTTTTTATGTCATGCAGTTTTTATATCATGTAGTTTTTATATAAAGTAGGTTTTATATCATGCAGTTTTTATATAATGTCGTTTTTATATCATGTAGTTTTTATATAATGTAGTTTTTATATCATGTCGTTTTTATATCATGTCGTTTTTATATCATGTATTTTTTTATAATGTAGGTTTTATATAATGTAGTTTTTATATCATGTCGTTTTTATATCATGTAGTTTTTATATAATGTAGTTTTTATATCATGTCGTTTTTATATCATGTAGTTTTTATATCATGTAGTTTTTATATCATGTAGTTTTTATATCATGTCGTTTTTATATAATGTCGTTTTTATATCATGTAGTTTTTATATCATGTAGTTTTTATATCATGTCGTTTTTATATCATGTAGTTTTTATATAATGTAGTTTTTATATCATGTCGTTTTTATATCATGTAGTTTTTATATCATGTCGTTTTTATATCATGTAGTTTTTATATCATGTCGTTTTTATATAATGTAGTTTTTATATTATGCAGTTTTTATATAATGTAGGTTTTATATAATGTAGTTTTTATATCATGTAGTTTTTATATTATGTAGTTTTTATATAATGTAGGTTTTATATAATGTAGTTTTTATATCATGTAGTTTTTATATCATATCGTTTTTATATCATGTAGTTTTTATATAATGTAGTTTTTATATCATGTAGTTTTTATATCATGTAGTTTTTATATAATGTAGTTTTTATATCATGTAGTTTTTATATAATGTCGTTTTTATATCATGTCGTTTTTATATCATGTAGTTTTTATATCATGTCGTTTTTATATAATGTAGTTTTTATATTATGCAGTTTTTATATAATGTAGGTTTTATATAATGTAGTTTTTATATCATGTAGTTTTTATATTATGTAGTTTTTATATAATGTAGGTTTTATATAATGTAGTTTTTATATCATGTAGGTTTTATATCATATCGTTTTTATATCATGTAGTTTTTATATAATGTAGTTTTTATATCATGTCGTTTTTATATCATGTAGTTTTTATATAATGTAGTTTTTATATCATGTAGTTTTTATATAATGTAGTTTTTATATCATGTCGTTTTTATATAATGTAGTTTATATATCATGTCGTTTTTATATAATGTAGTTTATATATCATGTCGTTTTTATATAATGTCGTTTTTATATCATGTAGTTTTTATATCATGTAGTTTTTATATCATGTCGTTTTTATATCATGTAGTTTTTATATGATGTGGTTTTTATATAATGTCGTTTTTATATCATGTAGTTTTTATATCATGTCGTTTTTATATAATGTAGGTTTTATATCATGTAGTTTTTATATCATGTGGTTTTTATATAATGTCGTTTTTATATAATGTCGTTTTCATATAATGTAATTTTTATATCATGTCGTTTTTGTATGATGTAGTTTTTTATATAATGTAGTTTTTTTCATCATGTCGTTTTTATATCATGTAGTTTTTTTATCATGTAGTTTTTATATCATGTAGTTTTTATATAATGTGGTTTTTATGTCATGTAGTTTTTATATCATGTAGTTTTTATATCATGTAGTTTTTATATAATGTAGTTTTTATATCATGTAGTTTTTATATAATGTCGTTTTTATATCATGTAGTTTTTATATCATGTAGTTTTTATATAATGTAGGTTTTATATAATGTAGGTTTTATATAATGTCTTTTTTATATAATGTGGTTTTTATATAATGTAGTTTTTTTATCATGTAGTTTTTATATAATGTAGGTTTTATATAATGTCTTTTTTATATCATGTGGTTTTTATATAATGTCGTTTTTATATCATGTAGTTTTTATATCATATAGTTTTTATATCATGTAGTTTTTATATCATGTAGTTTTTATATAATGTCGTTTTTCTATCATGTAGTTTTTATATAATGTGGTTTTTATATCATGTAGTTTTTATATAATGTCGTTTTTATATCATGTAGTTTTTATATCATGTAGTTTTTATATAATGTAGGTTTTATATAATGTAGGTTTTATATAATGTCTTTTTTATATCATGTGGTTTTTATATAATGTAGTTTTTATATCATGTAGTTTTTATATCATGTCGTTTTTATATAATGTAGGTTTTATATCATGTCGTTTTTATATAATGTAGGTTTTATATAATGTCTTTTTTATATCATGTGGTTTTTATATAATGTCGTTTTTATATCATGTAGTTTTTATATCATGTCGTTTTTATATCATGTAGTTTTTATATCATGTAGTTTTTATATAATGTCGTTTTTATATCATGTAGTTTTTATATCATGTAGTTTTTATATAATGTAGGTTTTATATAATGTAGGTTTTATATAATGTCTTTTTTATATCATGTGGTTTTTATATAATGTAGTTTTTATATCATGTAGTTTTTATATCATGTCGTTTTTATATAATGTAGGTTTTATATCATGTCGTTTTTATATAATGTAGGTTTTATATAATGTCTTTTTTATATCATGTGGTTTTTATATAATGTCGTTTTTATATCATGTAGTTTTTATATCATGTCGTTTTTATATCATGTAGTTTTTATATCATGTAGTTTTTATATAATGTAGTTTTTATATCATGTAGTTTTTATATCATGTAGTTTTTATATAATGTAGGTTTTATATAATGTAGGTTTTATATAATGTAGTTTTTATATCATGTAGTTTTTATATCATGTAGTTTTTATATAATGTAGGTTTTATATAATGTAGGTTTTATATAATGTCTTTTTCATATCATGTAGTTTTTATATCATGTGGTTTTTATATAATGTAGTTTTTATATAATGTCGTTTTTATATCATGTAGTTTTTATATCATGTCTTTTTTATATAATGTAGGTTTTATATCATGTAGTTTTTATATCATGTCTTTTTTATATAATGTAGGTTTTATATCATGTGGTTTTTTATATAATGTCGTTTTTATACAATGTCGTTTTTATATAATGTAGTTTTTATATCATGTCGTTTTTATATGATGTAGTTTTTATATAATGTAGTTTTTTATCATGTCGTTTTTATATCATGTCGTTTTTTTATCATGTAGTTTTTATATCATGTAGTTTTTATATAATGTGGTTTTTATGTCATGTAGTTTTTAAATCATGTAGTTTTTATATAATGTAGGTTTTATATCATGTAGTTTTTGTATAATGTCGTTTTTATATCATGTAGTTTTTATATTATGTAGTTTTTATATAATGTAGGTTTTATATAATCTAGTTTTTATATCATGTATTTTTTATATAATGTAGTTTTTATATCATGTAGTTTTTATATAATGTAGTTTTTATATCATGTCGTTTTTATATCATGTAGTTTTTATATCATGTAGTTTTTATATCATGTCGTTTTTATATCATGTAGTTTTTATATCATGTAGTTTTTATATAATGTAGTTTTTATATCATGTAGTTTTTATATCATGTAGTTTTTATATAATGTAGGTTTTATATAATGTAGGTTTTATATAATGTAGTTTTTATATCATGTAGTTTTTATATCATGTAGTTTTTATATAATGTAGGTTTTATATAATGTAGGTTTTATATCATGTAGTTTTTATATGATGTAGTTTTTATATAATGTAGTTTTTATACAATGTCGTTTTTATATAATGTAGTTTTTATATCATGTCGTTTTTATATGATGTAGTTTTTATATCATGTGGTTTTTATATCATGTGGTTTTTATATAATGTCGTTTTTATACAATGTCGTTTTTATATAATGTAGTTTTTATATCATGTCGTTTTTATATGATGTAGTTTTTATATAATGTAGTTTTTTATCATGTCGTTTTTATATCATGTCGTTTTTTTATCATGTAGTTTTTATATCATGTAGTTTTTATATAATGTAGTTTTTATATAATGTAGGTTTTATATCATGTAGTTTTTATGTCATGTAGTTTTTATATCATGTCGTTTTTTTATCATGTAGTTTTTATATCATGTAGTTTTTATATAATGTAGTTTTTATATAATGTAGGTTTTATATCATGTGGTTTTTATGTCATGTAGTTTTTATATCATGTAGTTTTTATATAATGTAGGTTTTATATCATGTAGTTTTTATATAATGTCGTTTTTATATCATGTAGTTTTTATATTATGTAGTTTTTATATAATGTAGGTTTTATATAATCTAGTTTTTATATCATGTATTTTTTATATAATGTAGTTTTTATATCATGTAGTTTTTATATAATGTAGTTTTTATATCATGTCGTTTTTATATCATGTAGTTTTTATATCATGTAGTTTTTATATCATGTCGTTTTTATATCATGTAGTTTTTATATCATGTAGTTTTTATATAATGTAGTTTTTATATCATGTAGTTTTTATATCATGTAGTTTTTATATAATGTAGGTTTTATATAATGTAGGTTTTATATAATGTAGTTTTTATATCATGTAGTTTTTATATCATGTAGTTTTTATATAATGTAGGTTTTATATAATGTAGGTTTTATATAATGTCTTTTTCAGATCATGTAGTTTTTATATCATGTGGTTTTTATATAATGTAGTTTTTATATAATGTCGTTTTTATATCATGTAGTTTTTATATCATGTCTTTTTTATATAATGTAGGTTTTATATCATGTAGTTTTTATATCATGTCTTTTTTATATAATGTAGGTTTTATATGATGTGGTTTTTATATAATGTCGTTTTTATACAATGTCGTTTTTATATAATGTAGTTTTTATATCATGTCGTTTTTATATGATTTAGCTTTTATATAATGTAGTTTTTTATCATGTCGTTTTTATATCATGTCGTTTTTTTATCATGTAGTTTTTATATCATGTAGTTTTTATATAATGTGGTTTTTATGTCATGTAGTTTTTATATCATGTAGTTTTTATATAAAGTAGGTTTTATATCATGCAGTTTTTATATAATGTCGTTTTTATATCATGTAGTTTTTATATAATGTAGTTTTTATATCATGTCGTTTTTATATCATGTCGTTTTTATATCATGTATTTTTTTTTAATGTAGGTTTTATATAATGTAGTTTTTATATCATGTCGTTTTTATATCATGTAGTTTTTATATAATGTAGTTTTTATATCATGTCGTTTTTATATCATGTAGTTTTTATATCATGTAGTTTTTATATCATGTAGTTTTTATATCATGTCGTTTTTATATAATGTCGTTTTTATATCATGTAGTTTTTATATCATGTAGTTTTTATATCATGTCGTTTTTATATCATGTAGTTTTTATATAATGTAGTTTTTATATCATGTCGTTTTTATATCATGTCGTTTTTATATCATGTATTTTTTATATCATGTCGTTTTTATATAATGTAGTTTTTATATTATGCAGTTTTTATATAATGTAGGTTTTATATAATGTAGTTTTTATATCATGTAGTTTTTATATTATGTAGTTTTTATATAATGTAGGTTTTATATAATGTAGTTTTTATATCATGTAGTTTTTATATCATATCGTTTTTATATCATGTAGTTTTTATATAATGTAGTTTTTATATCATGTAGTTTTTATATCATGTAGTTTTTATATAATGTAGTTTTTATATCATGTAGTTTTTATATAATGTCGTTTTTATATCATGTCGTTTTTATATCATGTAGTTTTTATATCATGTCGTTTTTATATAATGTAGTTTTTATATTATGCAGTTTTTATATAATGTAGGTTTTATATAATGTAGTTTTTATATCATGTAGTTTTTATATTATGTAGTTTTTATATAATGTAGGTTTTATATAATGTAGTTTTTATATCATGTAGTTTTTATATCATATCGTTTTTATATCATGTAGTTTTTATATAATGTAGTTTTTATATCATGTCGTTTTTATATCATGTAGTTTTTATATCATGTCGTTTTTATATCATGTAGTTTTTATATAATGTAGTTTTTATATCATGTAGTTTTTATATAATGTAGTTTTTATATCATGTCGTTTTTATATAATGTAGTTTATATATCATGTCGTTTTTATATAATGTAGTTTATATATCATGTCGTTTTTATATAATGTCGTTTTTATATCATGTAGTTTTTATATCATGTAGTTTTTATATCATGTCGTTTTTATATCATGTAGTTTTTATATGATGTGGTTTTTATATAATGTCGTTTTTATATCATGTAGTTTTTATATCATGTCGTTTTTATATAATGTAGGTTTTATATCATGTGGTTTTTATATCATGTGGTTTTTATATAATGTCGTTTTTATATAATGTCATTTTCATATAATGTAGTTTTTATATCATGTCGTTTTTATATGATGTAGTTTTTTATATAATGTAGTTTTTTTCATCATGTCGTTTTTATATCATGTAGTTTTTTTATCATGTAGTTTTTATATCATGTAGTTTTTATATAATGTGGTTTTTATGTCATGTAGTTTTTATATCATGTAGTTTTTATATCATGTAGTTTTTATATAATGTAGTTTTTATATCATGTAGTTTTTATATAATGTCGTTTTTATATCATGTAGTTTTTATATCATGTAGTTTTTATATAATGTAGGTTTTATATAATGTAGGTTTTATATAATGTCTTTTTCATATCATGTGGTTTTTATATAATGTAGTTTTTTTATCATGTAGTTTTTATATAATGTAGGTTTTATATAATGTCTTTTTTATATCATGTGGTTTTTATATAATGTCGTTTTTATATCATGTAGTTTTTATATCATATAGTTTTTATATCATGTAGTTTTTATGTCATGTAGTTTTTATATAATGTCGTTTTTCTATCATGTAGTTTTTATATAATGTGGTTTTTATATCATGTAGTTTTTATATAATGTCGTTTTTATATCATGTAGTTTTTATATCATGTAGTTTTTATATAATGTAGGTTTTATATAATGTAGGTTTTATATAATGTCTTTTTTATATCATGTGGTTTTTATATAATGTAGTTTTTATATCATGTGGTTTTTATATAATGTCGTTTTTATATCATGTAGTTTTTATATCATATAGTTTTTATATCATGTAGTTTTTATGTCATGTAGTTTTTATATAATGTCGTTTTTCTATCATGTAGTTTTTATATAATGTGGTTTTTATATCATGTAGTTTTTATATAATGTCGTTTTTATATCATGTAGTTTTTATATCATGTAGTTTTTATATAATGTAGGTTTTATATAATGTAGGTTTTATATAATGTCTTTTTTATATCATGTGGTTTTTATATAATGTAGTTTTTATATCATGTAGTTTTTATATCATGTCGTTTTTATATAATGTAGGTTTTATATCATGTCGTTTTTATATAATGTAGGTTTTATATAATGTCTTTTTTATATCATGTGGTTTTTATATAATGTCGTTTTTATATCATGTAGTTTTTATATCATGTCGTTTTTATATCATGTAGTTTTTATATCATTTAGTTTTTATATAATGTAGTTTTTATATCATGTAGTTTTTATATCATGTAGTTTTTATATAATGTAGGTTTTATATAATGTAGGTTTTATATAATGTAGTTTTTATATCATGTAGTTTTTATATCATGTAGTTTTTATATAATGTAGGTTTTATATAATGTAGGTTTTATATAATGTCTTTTTCATATCATGTAGTTTTTATATCATGTGGTTTTTATATAATGTAGTTTTTATATAATGTCGTTTTTATATCATGTAGTTTTTATATCATGTCTTTTTTATATAATGTAGGTTTTATATCATGTAGTTTTTATATCATGTCTTTTTTATATAATGTAGGTTTTATATCATGTGGTTTTTATATAATGTCGTTTTTATACAATGTCGTTTTTATATAATGTAGTTTTTATATCATGTCGTTTTTATATGATGTAGTTTTTATATAATGTAGTTTTTTATCATGTCGTTTTTATATCATGTCGTTTTTTTATCATGTAGTTTTTATATCATGTAGTTTTTATATAATGTGGTTTTTATGTCATGTAGTTTTTATATCATGTAGTTTTTATATAATGTAGGTTTTATATCATGTAGTTTTTATATAATGTCGTTTTTATATCATGTAGTTTTTATATTATGTAGTTTTTATATAATGTAGGTTTTATATAATGTAGTTTTTATATCATGTATTTTTTATATAATGTAGTTTTTATATCATGTAGTTTTTATATAATGTAGTTTTTATATCATGTCGTTTTTATATCATGTAGTTTTTATATCATGTAGTTTTTATATCATGTCGTTTTTATATCATGTAGTTTTTATATCATGTAGTTTTTATATAATGTAGTTTTTATATCATGTAGTTTTTATATCATGTAGTTTTTATATAATGTAGGTTTTATATAATGTAGGTTTTATATAATGTAGTTTTTATATCATGTAGTTTTTATATCATGTAGTTTTTATATAATGTAGGTTTTATATAATGTAGGTTTTATATAATGTCTTTTTCAGATCATGTAGTTTTTATATCATGTGGTTTTTATATAATGTAGTTTTTATATAATGTCGTTTTTATATCATGTAGTTTTTATATCATGTCTTTTTTATATAATGTAGGTTTTATATCATGTAGTTTTTATATCATGTCTTTTTTATATAATGTAGGTTTTATATCATGTGGTTTTTATATAATGTGGTTTTTATACAATGTCGTTTTTATATAATGTAGTTTTTATATCATGTCGTTTTTATATGATTTAGCTTTTATATAATGTAGTTTTTTATCATGTTGTTTTTATATCATGTCGTTTTTTTATCATGTAGTTTTTATATCATGTAGTTTTTATATAATGTGGTTTTTATGTCATGTAGTTTTTATATCATGTAGTTTTTATATAAAGTAGGTTTTATATCATGCAGTTTTTATATAATGTCGTTTTTATATCATGTAGTTTTTATATAATGTAGTTTTTATATCATGTCGTTTTTATATCATGTCGTTTTTATATCATGTATTTTTTTATAATGTAGGTTTTATATAATGTAGTTTTTATATCATGTCGTTTTTATATCATGTAGTTTTTATATAATGTAGTTTTTATATCATGTCGTTTTTATATCATGTAGTTTTTATATCATGTAGTTTTTATATCATGTAGTTTTTATATCATGTCGTTTTTATATAATGTCGTTTTTATATCATGTAGTTTTTATATCATGTCGTTTTTATATCATGTCGTTTTTATATCATGTCGTTTTTATATAATGTAGTTTTTATATTATGCAGTTTTTATATAATGTAGGTTTTATATAATGTAGTTTTTATATCATGTAGTTTTTATATTATGTAGTTTTTATATAATGTAGGTTTTATATAATGTAGTTTTTATATCATGTAGTTTTTATATCATATCGTTTTTATATCATGTAGTTTTTATATAATGTAGTTTTTATATCATGTCGTTTTTATATCATGTAGTTTTTATATCATGTCGTTTTTATATCATGTAGTTTTTATATAATGTAGTTTTTATATCATGTAGTTTTTATATAATGTAGTTTTTATATCATGTCGTTTTTATATAATGTAGTTTATATATCATGTCGTTTTTATATAATGTAGTTTATATATCATTTCGTTTTTATATAATGTCGTTTTTATATCATGTAGTTTTTATATCATGTAGTTTTTATATCATGTCGTTTTTATATCATGTAGTTTTTATATGATGTGGTTTTTTATAATGTCGTTTTTATATCATGTAGTTTTTATAACATGTCGTTTTTATATAATGTAGGTTTTATATCATGTAGTTTTTATATCATGTGGTTTTTATATAATGTCGTTTTTATATAATGTCGTTTTTATATCATGTATTTTTTATATAATGTAGTTTTTATATCATGTCGTTTTTATATAATGTCGTTTTTATATCATGTATTTTTTTTATAATGTAGGTTTTATATAATGTAGTTTTTATATCATGTAGTTTTTATATAACGTAGTTTTTATATCATGTAGTTTTTATATAATGTAGTTTTTATATCATGTTGTTTTTATATAATGTACTTTTTATATCATGTCGTTTTTATATCATGTCGTTTTTATATCATATAGTTTTTATATAATGTAGGTTTTATATAATGTAGTTTTTATACCATGTGGTTTTTATATAATGTCGTTTTTATATCATGTAGTTTTTATATAATGTAGTTTTTATATCATGTTGTTTTTATATAATGTAGTTTTTATATCATGTCGTTTTTATATCATGTCGTTTTTATATCATATAGTTTTTATATAATGTAGGTTTTATATAATGTAGTTTTTATACCATGTGGTTTTTATATAATGTCGTTTTTATATCATGTAGTTTTTATATAATGTCGTCTTTATGTCATGTAGTTTTTATATCATGTAGTTTTTATATAATGTAGGTTTTATATAATGTAGGTTTTATACCATGTAGTTTTTATATCATGTCGTTTTTATATCATGTCGTTTTTACATCATATAGTTTTTATATAATGTAGTTTTTATATCATGTAGTTTTTATATAACGTAGTTTTTATATCATGTAGTTTTTATATAATGTAGTTTTTATATCAGGTTGTTTTTATATAATGTAGGTTTTATATCATGTCGTTTTTATATAATGTCGTTTTTATATCATGTAGTTTTTATATCATGTCGTTTTTATATCATGTGGTTTTTATATCATGTAGTTTTTATATAATGTAGTTTTTATATCATGTCGTTTTTATATCATGTAGTTTTTATATCATGTCGTTTTTATATCATGTAGTTTTTATATTATGTAGTTTTTATATAATGTAGGTTTTATATAATGTAGTTTTTATATCATGTAGTTTTTATATAATGTAGTTTTTATATCATGTAGTTTTTATATAATGTAGTTTTTATATCATGTCGTTTTTATATCATGTAGTTTTTATATAATGTAGTTTTTATATCATGTCGTTTTTATATCATGTAGTTTTTATATAATGTAGTTTTTATATCATGTAGTTTTTATATCATGTAGTTTTTATATAATGTAGGTTTTATATAATGTAGGTTTTATATAATGTAGTTTTTATATCATGTAGTTTTTATATCATGTAGTTTTTATATAATGTAGGTTTTATATAATGTAGGTTTTATATAATGTCTTTTTCATATCATGTAGTTTTTATATCATGTGGTTTTTATATAATGTAGTTTTTATATAATGTCGTTTTTATATCATGTAGTTTTTATATCGTGTCTTTTTTATATAATGTAGGTTTTATATCATGAAGTTTTTATATCATGTCTTTTTTATATAATGTAGGTTTTATATCATGTGGTTTTTATATAATGTCGTTTTTATACAATGTCGTTTTTATATAATGTAGTTTTTATATCATGTCGTTTTTATATGATGTAGTTTTTATATAATGTAGTTTTTTATCATGTCGTTTTTATATCATGTCGTTTTTTTATCATGTAGTTTTTATATCATGTAGTTTTTATATAATGTGGTTTTTATGTCATGTAGTTTTTATATCATGTAGTTTTTATATAATGTAGGTTTTATATCATGTCGTTTTTATATCATGTCGTTTTTATATCATGTATTTTTTTTATAATGTAGGTTTTATATAATGTAGTTTTTATATCATGTAGTTTTTATATAACGTAGTTTTTATATCATGTAGTTTTTATATAATGTAGTTTTTATATCATGTCGTTTTTATATCATGTCGTTTTTATATCATGTAGTTTTTATATAATGTAGGTTTTATATAATGTAGTTTTTATACCATGTAGTTTTTATATAATGTCGTTTTTATATCATGTAGTTTTTATATAATGTGGTTTTTATATCATGTAGTTTTTATATCATGTGGTTTTTATATAATGTAGGTTTTATATAATGTAGGTTTTATATAATGTCTTTTTTATATCATGTGGTTTTTATATAATGTAGTTTTTATATCATGTCGTTTTTATATCATATAGTTTTTATATCATGTAGTTTTTATATCATGTAGTTTTTATATAATATAGTTTTATATAATGTCGTTTTCATATCATGTCATTTTTATATAATGTAGTTTTTATATCATGTAGTTTTTATATAACGTAGGTTTTATATAATGTAGTTTTTATATCATGTCGTTTTTATATCATGTAGTTTTTATATCATGTCGTTTTTATATCATGTAGTTTTTATATCATGTCGTTTTTATATCATGTCGTTTTTATATAATGTAGTTTTTATATCATGTAGTTTTTATATAATGTAGTTTTTATATCATGTAGTTTTTATATAATGTAGTTTTTATATCATGTCGTTTTTATATCATGTAGTTTTTATATAATGTAGTTTTTATATCATGTCGTTTTTATATCATGTAGTTTTTATATAATGTAGTTTTTATATCATGTAGTTTTTATATCATGTAGTTTTTATATAATGTAGGTTTTATATAATGTAGGTTTTATATAATGTAGTTTTTATATCATGTAGTTTTTATATCATGTAGTTTTTATATAATGTAGGTTTTATATAATGTAGGTTTTATATAATGTCTTTTTCATATCATGTAGTTTTTATATCATGTGGTTTTTATATAATGTAGTTTTTATATAATGTCGTTTTTATATCATGTAGTTTTTATATCGTGTCTTTTTTATATAATGTAGGTTTTATATCATGAAGTTTTTATATCATGTCTTTTTTATATAATGTAGGTTTTATATCATGTGGTTTTTATATAATGTCGTTTTTATACAATGTCGTTTTTATATAATGTAGTTTTTATATCATGTCGTTTTTATATGATGTAGTTTTTATATAATGTAGTTTTTTATCATGTCGTTTTTATATCATGTCGTTTTTTTATCATGTAGTTTTTATATCATGTAGTTTTTATATAATGTGGTTTTTATGTCATGTAGTTTTTATATCATGTAGTTTTTATATAAAGTAGGTTTTATATCATGCAGTTTTTATATAATGTCGTTTTTATATCATGTAGTTTTTATATAATGTAGTTTTTATATCATGTCGTTTTTATATCATGTCGTTTTTATATCATGTATTTTTTTATAATGTAGGTTTTATATAATGTAGTTTTTATATCATGTCGTTTTTATATCATGTAGTTTTTATATAATGTAGTTTTTATATCATGTCGTTTTTATATCATGTAGTTTTTATATCATGTAGTTTTTATATCATGTAGTTTTTATATCATGTCGTTTTTATATAATGTCGTTTTTATATCATGTAGTTTTTATATCATGTCGTTTTTATATCATGTCGTTTTTATATCATGTCGTTTTTATATAATGTAGTTTTTATATTATGCAGTTTTTATATAATGTAGGTTTTATATAATGTAGTTTTTATATCATGTAGTTTTTATATTATGTAGTTTTTATATAATGTAGGTTTTATATAATGTAGTTTTTATATCATGTAGTTTTTATATCATATCGTTTTTATATCATGTAGTTTTTATATAATGTAGTTTTTATATCATGTCGTTTTTATATCATGTAGTTTTTATATCATGTCGTTTTTATATCATGTAGTTTTTATATAATGTAGTTTTTATATCATGTAGTTTTTATATAATGTAGTTTTTATATCATGTCGTTTTTATATAATGTAGTTTATATATCATGTCGTTTTTATATAATGTAGTTTATATATCATTTCGTTTTTATATAATGTCGTTTTTATATCATGTAGTTTTTATATCATGTAGTTTTTATATCATGTCGTTTTTATATCATGTAGTTTTTATATGATGTGGTTTTTTATAATGTCGTTTTTATATCATGTAGTTTTTATAACATGTCGTTTTTATATAATGTAGGTTTTATATCATGTAGTTTTTATATCATGTGGTTTTTATATAATGTCGTTTTTATATAATGTCGTTTTTATATCATGTATTTTTTATATAATGTAGTTTTTATATCATGTCGTTTTTATATAATGTCGTTTTTATATCATGTATTTTTTTTATAATGTAGGTTTTATATAATGTAGTTTTTATATCATGTAGTTTTTATATAACGTAGTTTTTATATCATGTAGTTTTTATATAATGTAGTTTTTATATCATGTTGTTTTTATATAATGTAGTTTTTATATCATGTCGTTTTTATATCATGTCGTTTTTATATCATATAGTTTTTATATAATGTAGGTTTTATATAATGTAGTTTTTATACCATGTGGTTTTTATATAATGTCGTTTTTATATCATGTAGTTTTTATATAATGTAGTTTTTATATCATGTTGTTTTTATATAATGTAGTTTTTATATCATGTCGTTTTTATATCATGTCGTTTTTATATCATATAGTTTTTATATAATGTAGGTTTTATATAATGTAGTTTTTATACCATGTGGTTTTTATATAATGTCGTTTTTATATCATGTAGTTTTTATATAATGTCGTCTTTATGTCATGTAGTTTTTATATCATGTAGTTTTTATATAATGTAGGTTTTATATAATGTAGGTTTTATACCATGTAGTTTTTATATCATGTCGTTTTTATATCATGTCGTTTTTACATCATATAGTTTTTATATAATGTAGTTTTTATATCATGTAGTTTTTATATAACGTAGTTTTTATATCATGTAGTTTTTATATAATGTAGTTTTTATATCAGGTTGTTTTTATATAATGTAGGTTTTATATCATGTCGTTTTTATATAATGTCGTTTTTATATCATGTAGTTTTTATATCATGTCGTTTTTATATCATGTGGTTTTTATATCATGTAGTTTTTATATAATGTAGTTTTTATATCATGTCGTTTTTATATCATGTAGTTTTTATATCATGTCGTTTTTATATCATGTAGTTTTTATATTATGTAGTTTTTATATAATGTAGGTTTTATATAATGTAGTTTTTATATCATGTAGTTTTTATATAATGTAGTTTTTATATCATGTAGTTTTTATATAATGTAGTTTTTATATCATGTCGTTTTTATATCATGTAGTTTTTATATAATGTAGTTTTTATATCATGTCGTTTTTATATCATGTAGTTTTTATATAATGTAGTTTTTATATCATGTAGTTTTTATATCATGTAGTTTTTATATAATGTAGGTTTTATATAATGTAGGTTTTATATAATGTAGTTTTTATATCATGTAGTTTTTATATCATGTAGTTTTTATATAATGTAGGTTTTATATAATGTAGGTTTTATATAATGTCTTTTTCATATCATGTAGTTTTTATATCATGTGGTTTTTATATAATGTAGTTTTTATATAATGTCGTTTTTATATCATGTAGTTTTTATATCGTGTCTTTTTTATATAATGTAGGTTTTATATCATGAAGTTTTTATATCATGTCTTTTTTATATAATGTAGGTTTTATATCATGTGGTTTTTATATAATGTCGTTTTTATACAATGTCGTTTTTATATAATGTAGTTTTTATATCATGTCGTTTTTATATGATGTAGTTTTTATATAATGTAGTTTTTTATCATGTCGTTTTTATATCATGTCGTTTTTTTATCATGTAGTTTTTATATCATGTAGTTTTTATATAATGTGGTTTTTATGTCATGTAGTTTTTATATCATGTAGTTTTTATATAATGTAGGTTTTATATCATGTCGTTTTTATATCATGTCGTTTTTATATCATGTATTTTTTTTATAATGTAGGTTTTATATAATGTAGTTTTTATATCATGTAGTTTTTATATAACGTAGTTTTTATATCATGTAGTTTTTATATAATGTAGTTTTTATATCATGTCGTTTTTATATCATGTCGTTTTTATATCATGTAGTTTTTATATAATGTAGGTTTTATATAATGTAGTTTTTATACCATGTAGTTTTTATATAATGTCGTTTTTATATCATGTAGTTTTTATATAATGTGGTTTTTATATCATGTAGTTTTTATATCATGTGGTTTTTATATAATGTAGGTTTTATATAATGTAGGTTTTATATAATGTCTTTTTTATATCATGTGGTTTTTATATAATGTAGTTTTTATATCATGTCGTTTTTATATCATATAGTTTTTATATCATGTAGTTTTTATATCATGTAGTTTTTATATAATATAGTTTTATATAATGTCGTTTTCATATCATGTCATTTTTATATAATGTAGTTTTTATATCATGTAGTTTTTATATAACGTAGGTTTTATATAATGTAGTTTTTATATCATGTCGTTTTTATATCATGTAGTTTTTATATCATGTCGTTTTTATATCATGTAGTTTTTATATCATGTCGTTTTTATATCATGTCGTTTTTATATAATGTAGTTTTTATATCATGTAGTTTTTATATAATGTAGTTTTTATATCATGTAGTTTTTATATAATGTAGTTTTTATATCATGTCGTTTTTATATCATGTAGTTTTTATATAATGTAGTTTTTATATCATGTCGTTTTTATATCATGTAGTTTTTATATAATGTAGTTTTTATATCATGTAGTTTTTATATCATGTAGTTTTTATATAATGTAGGTTTTATATAATGTAGGTTTTATATAATGTAGTTTTTATATCATGTAGTTTTTATATCATGTAGTTTTTATATAATGTAGGTTTTATATAATGTAGGTTTTATATAATGTCTTTTTCATATCATGTAGTTTTTATATCATGTGGTTTTTATATAATGTAGTTTTTATATAATGTCGTTTTTATATCATGTAGTTTTTATATCGTGTCTTTTTTATATAATGTAGGTTTTATATCATGAAGTTTTTATATCATGTCTTTTTTATATAATGTAGGTTTTATATCATGTGGTTTTTATATAATGTCGTTTTTATACAATGTCGTTTTTATATAATGTAGTTTTTATATCATGTCGTTTTTATATGATGTAGTTTTTATATAATGTAGTTTTTTATCATGTCGTTTTTATATCATGTCGTTTTTTTATCATGTAGTTTTTATATCATGTAGTTTTTATATAATGTGGTTTTTATGTCATGTAGTTTTTATATCATGTAGTTTTTATATAATGTAGGTTTTATATCATGTCGTTTTTATATCATGTCGTTTTTATATCATGTATTTTTTTTATAATGTAGGTTTTATATAATGTAGTTTTTATATCATGTAGTTTTTATATAACGTAGTTTTTATATCATGTAGATTTTATATAATGTAGTTTTTATATCATGTCGTTTTTATATCATGTCGTTTTTATATCATGTAGTTTTTATATAATGTAGGTTTTATATAATGTAGTTTTTATACCATGTAGTTTTTATATAATGTCGTTTTTATATCATGTAGTTTTTATATAATGTGGTTTTTATATCATGTAGTTTTTATATCATGTGGTTTTTTATATAATGTAGGTTTTATATAATGTAGGTTTTATATAATGTCTTTTTTATATCATGTGGTTTTTATATAATGTAGTTTTTATATCATGTCGTTTTTATATCATATAGTTTTTATATCATGTAGTTTTTATATCATGTAGTTTTTATATAATATAGTTTTATATAATGTCGTTTTCATATCATGTCATTTTTATATAATGTAGTTTTTATATCATGTAGTTTTTATATAACGTAGGTTTTATATAATGTAGTTTTTATATCATGTCGTTTTTATATCATGTAGTTTTTATATCATGTCGTTTTTATATCATGTAGTTTTTATATCATGTCGTTTTTATATCATGTCGTTTTTATATAATGTAGTTTTTATATAATGTAGTTTTTATATCATGTAGTTTTTATATCATGTCGTTTTCAT